>JAKUCG020000177.1:600000-904930 GCA_022539655.2 Ceriodaphnia dubia
CTTGGCTTGTTACGGTAGGTTTTTCTTGTTTGAATTTCAAGTGACATGTTTAATGCCAATATCTATGCACAACATTCTAACGTCTCATTTATTCCTTTCTAATGGTTTGGTGCATGGAAACGACACCCAGGAAAGTGTGGTGTTCTTTTCAGTCTTGGTTCTCCCTAATTGGAACAAAGATTCTTCAATAAGTCACAAATTATTACTTGTCAGTTATCCATTGTTTTACATATACTTGTTCAGTGGAAGCGTTTTGTTTTGTTGTCTCGGATGGATGGCTTCAGAAATGTTGATCATACTCACGAAACGAGTTGAAGCTGTGAAACAACTGTCGAAGAAGGGCGGAATTGTAAACTGGAATTTTTCCATTGATACGTGGAAACGTCAACTGTACAGAATTTCCCAGCTAGTCGACAACATCAACCAATTCTTTGGCCCGCTGCTTCTTCTATTTATTACTTTTTGTTTCATCCTGATTATCAATTCGTCATTTAATATTATGAAAAACGTCAGAGAAAGTAACGTCAGCGGAGGTCTAGTGAATTTGTTCGGCTTGAGCATTGGATTTTCTTGCTTCGCTCTCCTAATTTACGTTCCTCATTTATTGCGCGAATCGGTACGCCGAGTACGGTAAAGGGCAAGTACCCTTTACTTGCCAGTTCACGAGGAATTTACATAAAAGTACGTTTTATCAGGCGATCCATCTGAGTACGCGATTGCGGGCTTTTCAAATCGCCTGTCCTATTCTACAAAACAAGGTACGGTAGACATTTTGTAAATCTAAACACTGAATCAAATCTCATAAACTACTAACGGACGAGGCATATTATACGGTGCATTAGATGAACTGCTTAGTTTTGGAAATCCTGCATTCGCTACCAAACATTACAGCATTTGGATTATTCGATGTTAACCTTCATTTAATTCCAACGGTATAACCCTCAAATAACAACACAAAAATAGGGATTTTTGTTAATTTACTTGCCCCATTATTTTTAGTTGATAGGAACAACTCTGACATATCTGATTATACTTTGTCAGTTCCAGTAATTCACAGAAGAAAAAGCGACTCGGCCTAACAAAGTTACAAATAGGCAAATATTCCACGTAGTGCCGAAACGGACAAATTCGGTGCCGAAACGGATATATTTGGTGCCGAAACGGATACAATGGTGATAATCAGTGCCGAAACGGATGAAAAACGAAGAGTGCCGAAATGGGTAGAAACCTTCTATCGCAGCATTTATTCTGGCAATTGGTATCCATCGCGGTCCATCGTCTATTTTATAGTATAACTTTAAAGGAAGAAAAACCCCACTGTAAGATTAGTAATGTTGTATTACTCAGCGATTCCGTTCTTGCATCATTTTAAATCTCGATCCATGTAGATGCAAAATTGGTGGTTCCAATTTTTAATTTAAAATACACGCATATTTATGAGTCAATAGTACGGACAACAATGACGTGCCGTGAGGGTCAATGAAATATATATTTGTTGCTTGATAAACCCAAAAAAAAAATAATAAATTTCCAACAGAAAATGAAAAATGTATCATGGTTTCATCGTGCAACGTCCAACTGTTCCCGCCTTCTCATCGTGATCGTCTGCCTCGTCCTCTGCTTTTTCTCTAGTCTGTCTGGGTGTCTGCTGGTTGCATTCTCTGAGCTGGTGCTCTTGAAAAGATTTTCAAATCAATTTTGTATACTTTATTTTCTGTCATTGCTGAGTGAGTTTGTCATCCATCTCCAGGTCTCTCCTATTCCCTCGGTAATTGTTACTATCTTAAAGGTCGGCAATGTCTAATCACGTTTAAAGTTAAATTGTGTTTAAAAGTGATTGCTGGAATTGCTACTTGAAGTTCTTATCACGTACGTCGGTATCGAGTATTTCCCTCAATCTTTCTCTACTCTCTCTCGTTCGCAGATTATATTGTCTTGCGTTCATTCAGGATGCGTTGTTTTTATTTGTTAACATACAGTTAATATAGCAGGTCTCACATCCTGCACCGTGTAGTGTGTGCTGCCACGTACATTCTTCATCCAATCTTACTTCCCAAGTGTAATCCTGCAACTCTAATTGATGTACCCCGCTCTATTCCAAGGTAAACAGGGTGTCATCATGTTGTGCTGTTCCCTTTTATCTAACTGAAATCCATTTATATTCATCAGGCATTAATTGTGCTTGTCAGCAAACTACTCAGTAAATACAACCATACCAGCCACACCATAGCTTCAAAAGTTGCTAGTGTGAAAAGAGTGCCCTCATTGTTAGTTTGGCTTTGAAAAACTCTGCAGTGGTGGATTCAAATTTGAAAAGGTATGTAAAATAAATATACCATGCATTATTCATGCTTGATTTTAGCAAGAAATGGATTGGATTTCTTTCAATTAGTTTATTATGCTATGGACAATTGAAACTGTTTTTATTTTATACAGTGTTAAGCTAGGCGTTACATTTTATTGAACGATGTATTATTTATTTTTCTCCTAAGAGAAGATAGCGCACACATCGTATCTTATTACCTTAACATAGACCGAACATCTTATTAGATGGGTTCTGCTCTCCTTCCCGTATTATTATCATTAGATTTATTTTATTGAATATTTTATAAAATTTAAAGGAAAACTATATAAAGTTAACTATAAAGTAAACGTTAAACCTAACTATTTACAATTTGATATGACTGCAGACTCGTTGGATAAGATCGGTAAAATGGGGGAAAACGGAAATCCCAACGGAACCCAGGAGATTTCTTTCCTATCAGCGGTATTCAGATTTTAGTTTTTCAATGGACCTACGTTTTTCATTTATACTATTTTTATTGCAGGCGAAGTTGGAAGAACTTTTGTTCAAGGAAGAGGAGATTTTCGAAGGAAAGAAGGACGAAATACTAAAACTTCTTACTGAAATTGCTCAAGAATACATGAAGAATCCCGAATACGTAAAGGCTTCTCCCGAGGCTTATCTGGTGAAAAAATGGCCCGACCTTTTCTTGGATCGCAGTGATGCTATGCAAGAACTGGCATATAATCACTCATGGCTGCTGCCTTTCCGCTTCATTCTCGAGTCCGATTATGTCATGGACGACAATGATATACTGAAGCTCCTCAAGTTGCATAAGCACCTGAACGAATTATGCCCGTCGAAGAAAATTATCGAAAAGCTGATCAGCGATCAGGGAACTCGCGGTTTGCTGGTCAAAAGGAGGGAAGAGTCTCTATCAATACATTTGCTGGACTTCTGCAATACCTATCCGTCTCTGGATAGTCTCCTCTCACTCTCCGGGTGCGACCTCAGCAAACAAATGAAATCAACTTGGGCTCGGCTGGAGCATGAAGAGAAACACTTGATTAAAGAGCTTTGGAGTTGTAATCCTATTCGTAAAAAAATTCTTGATCTTTCCTTGCCACTACATCTAGTCGACGATCTCGAAAAGAACAACGTAACCGACTTGAAGCAACTTTCTTTCAGTGAGATCCTGGATCTCTGTCGACATTTCACCACTTCTATGGAGAAAGATAAGTTCAAGAAATGGTATCAAAAGGCATGTTCGAACACGGAGAAGAGATTGGCGGAGGAGGAGCATCATAAAGTTGAAATGCAGTCCAAGATCCAGAGAATCAAGACTTTGATTGAGGAATTTCGTCAAACTTCCGAAGATCCAGTTGGCGGCACGGAAGAACTAAAAGCACAACTAAAAACGCTGCATCTCGGCTGCTGGGAGGGAGGACAGAAAGACCTGCATCAGCAGATTATCAACATGGAAAAAATCCTCAAGGAGATGGAAGAAACTCTTAGTGAAACGGCCTATACAACAGATGAAGACCTCATCGCCAATGCTAGGGGTGGGTTCGCTCTTCACGGACTGCTCTTTGGAATGAACTCGGATAGTCTATGCATCCCGGCGCAGCTTCCTTTGCTGAAGACACCTGACCTTTGCGTCATCAAAGAACCATCTATTTCGTCGATGACACGCAGTTTTTTCTTCCAAAATGCAGTAGAAGCAATCAAGTTGAAAAGGGCCGTTCTTGCAACTGGATTCAGTTTCAATTTCCCAGCTGATATTGATTATACCGACCAAAGGCATTCGGGATTAATGACGGTGCTGGAATTTAACATTTATCCAATGGCTTCTTACAGCATCGAGCAAAGCCAAATGAAGATTTTACCAAGTGTCATCAGAAGTCTGCAGGATGTCAACGACATGGCTTCCGCCGAAGAATTCTTGATGAAATATGGCTCGCACGTTTCGCTTGGAGTAAACCATCTTGGCGGCGTTCTGTGTGCGTCTATCCAAATCTCTACATCGCAGCAGTTAACTCGAAATAGTCTCGAGACAATCGCCAAAGAGAAGATTAAGGCGTCTTATTCCGGCGTTTCAAACGTCGAGAAGTCTTCAGTTGAATTTGACATCCATGGACCGAACATTCCGGTACCAAAGTTGTTCGAGGAGCTGCTAAAGGCCAACAGCCGTTCATGGCACATCATTGACCGTGGTGAAATCCCAGCTGCCTTGTTGCCCATCTGGACCCTCATCGAAGAGAAACACAACAACCTGAAGGACCAAGCTGATTTGTTGCGCAATGCGTGGTTAAGGAAAGCGGCAAAACTTGAATTATTCAACGTTTTGATTTATAACGCATTTAAAGAGGAATGGATGAAAGTAGACAGATCTCTGCTTGCTGAAGTAATCGATGATAAAATACGCCGCAATCCCGGAATCAGACCAGTTCCTGTTGCTACCGTCGATAATCTGGCCGATATCTTGTCGGAGGAAATGCGGCATTTCGATAACGGTTTCAGCCAATCTCAGGTAAAATATGTTGGATGCTATATGATAGAGAAAATGTGCCAATAATTTTGGTGTTTCTAGGGGAAGACGTTTGACGAAACGATGGAACAGCAACAACTCCAGACAAGGTTCGAGATCATTCTGCACGAACTGCTGCGTTGCATTGAATATCGTTCCTTGGAACTTCGAAATGAGATTGAGGATCTGCTCCTGACTACTGATTATGACTGGAAAAAGGGAGCGTTTGGATTCTCGGTCTCCATTGATGGATTCCGGAAACTGATTGAAGAAATACGCCAGAAATCAATCACAAAGCAGACGAATCAAGTAAAAACCGTAGATCAAAACAAACAAGTACTGATTTCGTCTTGATTACTGTGAAACAACATAAATTATTTTTGATTTGCAGGAAATGATTACAATCGATGTAATGCAAAATGCAGAACAACAACATTATCATTCAACTAGTCAGACTTCTTTGTCGGTTGCGTGCAATAAAGTTGTCCATTTTAATCAGCGACACGAGGTAGTATGCATGAGTTTAATAAACTAAACAATTTAATAAATAATTCAATTAATCATTCCCCAAGCAGACCATTGAATCGGAAAACCATAATTCGATTAGTGAGCAGCCTATTATAGCGGATGTTTCCAACAAAGCGATTCTGATCAATCACATACCTTCCGATCAATCGCATGAGGTAGTATGAAAAATTAATTAATTGAAAAAAAATTTTACTAATATATTCCTCCTCCAAATAGAGGAATGAGATATTACAACTGAACAAACAACAGCACACGAGAGATCCTTGTATCATTTCAACTTCAGTTGCATCGCATCACGTAAGAATCAACCTGCGCCATATATTAAGAATGAAAAATCTAAAATTAATTGTTTCCACTTGGATTCAAAGGAAGAGGAAAAGCTGTTGGACTGCATCCGAGTGAGCAATAAGCTTGTAACGAGCGAAAGGAAACCATATGCCGCGTTCCTAATCGATAGGCCTTTTAGTGGCAATAATCCAACGAGTGAAAAAAAGGATGGAGGTCAAGATCCGATTGACCATCTAGTGAACTGTTTGCGCTATCGTCTGCTTTTGTCGCCCCAAAAGACAGCCACTGCCCAAGCCACTTCAACAGAAGCCACTTATGCTGCACAGCATCAACAAGATTCAAAAATTCCGTCTTGGAAAGCAAACCTTCTTCAATCACCGAAAGCAGTTCAAGAGTCGTCGGTCCTCGCCGATCAAAAGGGACGTACGAAGAGCCTGTACGACACTTTGTTGCAACTGATTGACGAATACGACGCCGCCGGAGCCGCCGAGATTTTCCGTCTACTTTTGGAAAGGCGAAGTGCCATCCCTTTGTTCATCCCCGAATCCAAGAAACATCATTTGCTCCTGCTGAAGCACATCACATTGTCCGGCGGGATTCGTTTGGGAGACGACACGTCGTTAACGCGCGTTGCCGTCGTTTCCTTCCGTAAGCGGAAAGAGAGTCAGACATGCGAAATACTAAAAAGGATCTTTCACATCGATAGCGTGCACCGCCATGATTATCAGAATAACTGCATCACCTCCGAGTCGTTTTTGGCTGAAATCGGTTGCGGTTGTGTATTGATGGAGGACAAAAGTGTTGAACGCGTCCTGGTTACTCACGTCATCGGAGATTTCCGTCCACTTTGGCATTTCCTTCACGCATTTGCTGATTATTTGCTGATTGAAGATGCCACAACCGACGAAGAGAGCGTTGGTCGTTTGTTTCTAACCAAAGAAAACAATCAAATCTTGCAAGATGTCAACACTTCTGATTCAAATCTGGGTGAACTCCCCTACGTCTGTGTTTGGAAACCGTCTTTTGGAGATACACATACACTGTTAATTTTCGTTCCAATTTTTTCGGGGTCCATACCCCTTAGATCTGAGTAAACTAGAAACGGGGTTAAAACTCTGTAAATTTCTTGGCCAAAACCCCAGAAAAGATTTTTTGTGGGGTCAAAACCCCAAAATTTACAGAATTTTAGCCCCGTTTCTAGTTTACTCATATCTAAGGGGTATGGACCCCGAAAAAATCGGAACGAAGATTAACAGTGTAGCGAAATCAAAGAAGAGGGAAAAAGCGGGTTCCGTCACTTTAACATCCAAGGCCAACTCGGAGAAAGAACTTTACACATTTTACGATCCATCGTCGAAGGAATGGTTCAAGAAAATGTGGGCCACTCACCGCTGTCAAAAAGATCTTGCCTACACAAAATGCCACTTTTAAAGGAGGCTGATTATACTGCATTGGAGTTCTCTGCCTCGGTCGATAAGATTTTGTCAATATTTGTCGGCATTCCAAATTTGGGACTGGTGAAAAAAAACGAATTTGTACTGCAGAAGAATTATAGAGAGCAGGCGACGCACGAAGAAGCCAAGTGGGAACATCGCCTTGACGAGGAAAAAGTGCGCCAGGAAGACGCCAAGATTGCGCGGTGCTGTGAAAAACGTCGACAACAAGCTCCAGAAATACAAAATCATCCGTTGTTGAAACTGTTACTGGATTTTCTGGTACACGACAAATCTTGTTCCCGTGTTCTCTCCATCCGTTTACTCGAAAAACAATTGGCTGAACGTAGCGGACGGGAACTCGAGCCCGAGTTGATTGAAATTCGCCGATTGTATTCGTCGTTTGTCGATCAGTCGGCCGAGGCGCGTAAAGGCGATGCCAGGGAAAAGGAGAAGATGGAGGTTGCACGGAAGAAGCTAAACGATGCAAGAACAGATTTCAACGCGAAAGTTCTCAGCATCGAACATTTGTGGAGGGAACTGAGTCATCTCTACACGACTCTGGTCCCTGAGAAGCGAACGGCGGTCATTTCCAAAGTCCCTCGATTGGCTGCCCAGCACCTACTGGACGGATTTTGCATCGAGATACTGGATGGCGACTCCAACCTACTCCATTTGGATTGGGTAAAGGAAGTTTTACACCAACTCGGCCAACTAATTGGAAAGCAAAACCGGGAACGCATCTTTGTGTTGTCGGTCATGGGAGTCCAGAGCAGCGGCAAATCGACTCTGCTTAACACCATGTTCGGCATCCAAATGCGCACCAGTGTCGGGCAGTGCACTCGTGGAGTCAACATGCAACTGCTACAAGTCCAAGGCCGTCCAGAATATGACTATATCTTGTTGCTGGACACGGAAGGGACCCGGTCTCCGGAATATCACGGACTGCCCGGAAGTGAGAAACGCGACAACCAAATGGCTACTTTGAGCATTTTGTTGGCGGACGCCACCATCATCGTCATTCCTGGCGAGAACGACGCCGCCATCAAAGAAATTCTGCCCATCGTCCTGATGGCATACCAAGGATCTAAGTTGGCAGAAGAAAATGGTGGACGACGCAGTTCGATGTTGTTCTTCGTCTACAACCGAATTGACACGACACAAAAGGAAAAATTAGGTGCCATCGTCCAAACACTCGGCACTTCACTAAACGAAGCTTTCAATCAAGTTCAGAATTTGACGGGTAAATTTAACCAGCAGTTAACTTCGGAAAGTCTTTTCAAGAGTTTCAAACTGGGCGCGGCCAATTCTTCCGACAGCGACGTCTGCATCCTTGGAAACGTCAAGAAAGAATTTGAACCGCCGGGCGATGTTCCGAATGCTGCTTACGGCGAAGCTCTTGTCGATTTTCGAGAACACATCCATCGACGGGTGACTAGCACAACGGATGGAATAACTTGGAAAGATCGATCGATGATAGAATTTTCCAAATACATGGAAGATGTGTGGAAGTGGATCTGCTCGGCAAATTTCGCTTTCAACTTTGCATCCGTTGTGGAGCGTATGACTTTTGATTCGTTGGATTTTGAGTACAAGAAAATCGAACAAGAACTGGCAGGAGCCTATCGTATATGTTTCAAGTCTTTGTCAACAGAAATGGTGAAGGAAAAGGGTGAAGCTATTAACTCTTCTTCAGGACAAAAAGACGTTACCGACGAGGAACGGCTCTTAAGGTTTGAAAGCAAGTTACGCGACGAAATTTCACCGGTGGAACTAGAACTAGACGTCAATTTGGAGGAAATTATTAACGCGAAGAGTCGCGAGAAGTGGAGTCTCCAATTTCAAGAGCAATGGAGGGTGTGCAAGAAAGAACAAGAACGGAACTGGAACTTCTTGCTGAAAACGAGTTTCGTCACTTTGTTCAAGTACGATAACGACGTGGAAAATTACAAGAAGCAGTTGCGCTCGGAGATCAATGAAGAATTCACAAAGAAGAAGAATGAAAAATTACAAGATAGTCAGAAAGAAAATTTATTCAATTACATCTACAACCCAATATTGGATAAAGCCATGCGCGATTATCCTTCGAAGAATGTTCCAAAAGAAATCGCAAAAATTTACCAAAAGAGCTACATAATATTATCTAGAAATATTAACATGAACAATAAAAAGGACTACGATTTCTGTGAAGACTACATCCACGAGCTAAAATCAGCCGTGAAGAATGGCGAAACGCAAATTGTTCCAAGTTCGTTTGAGACTCGTCCTTCTTTTGTTTCGAAAGTTCTAAATTGGTTTTCTAAAGATTCTGGAAAAAATAAAAGGCCAAGTCAAAACGTTTGGAATTGCTTCATGGACGTTTACAAGTTAGTCAACAATATTGTTGTAGGCAAACTTTGCTACGACGACAGCATCGTCTCCAACGTCATCAAAGATACCAATGACAACATCATATTCAATAAAGTAAAGGACTACTCCGACGTGAAAATTGTGCACATCTTTGGCCGAACTTTAATCACCCAGCTGTTAGAAGAGATTCAATGGGAATGGGAAGCCAACAACTCTGTCTGCGCTAAACTGGAACAGGACAAAAATGCCTTATACCAGTACTTTCTGATGGTCTCTGACTCGGTCTCTGATGGTTTCGAGAAGACTCAGCTATTCGTTGGACATATGGCCAACGTGTTAAAAAGTACTGTGGCTGAAGCGTTCGAAAAAGACATGCTGCAGCAAACATCGAATGGAATGCGAAATAAACGATGGCTACACGACGCTAGATTTATTCACAAGCACATGGATCTTTATCTAATCGACTTGCTGGAAGACAATAAAATTGATGAAGTACTGGAACATCTTCGACAACCAAAAGGCTTTTACGAAATTGTGCTTCAAGGTCTGATTGCCCGAAACACTCCAGATGTAAAACTATTGTGGCAACGATTCATCGAACAACTAAAGGAAGCGATTCAAAAGGCGGCAAATGCAACAGTTCCTATGGGCAGGGCTCAGAGATTCGTGAGCAATTTGCGTAATGAGCTTTTAATGAACGATGGCCTCCATAGTCAATTTCTAGCCAAAGCATTTTTGATCGATTGCAGCGGTGAATATGAAGATTGCGACAACGAAGGGGAAAGGGAATTTCAAGATGCCTGCACGACCGAATTGTTTAAAGTGCTCGATAATCTTAAATCTCCAGAGAACCAACAAGAGTTCGCCAAGAAACTGAGTCTCAAAGTTGTTGAATACATGATAACGTTGAACGACTCGGCAGCTCTTCCGCGCTGTGATGCGTGTTGTCGCTTGTGCAAGAGCTTGTGTATCGAAGCGGCAAATCATGACACGGCTCACAAACGTCACGACGCAATCCACCAACCATCTGGACTAGTTGGACACAGATATACCCTAACCTCGGAATTGGTTGCCACTACATGCAGTCAGTCTTTCGAAATAGACGAAAAGTTCTGGTTGAACGGAGACACCACTGTATTGTATAAATACAGAGAATTTGGAAAGGAATTTCCCGGATGGATGGACCCAAAGATAAACGAAGACCTGCCGCTTCGCGAATACATTCTGGCAACCTACAACGACGAAATTGCCAAAAAGTATGACCTAAAGCCTTGCACGGAAATACCTTCTCAATATGCTAACCGCAATTTGACTACCATCCGCCAACAATTGGAAAGGGAAACGGCTGAAACATAATCAACAACTGATGGAGATCATACAAAAGTATATGGCTAAATTTGTTATTAAAACTATGATATTTTTCATTTGTTGTCTAACGTTGACCCTTATTGATTCTTTGATTTTGTTGTACTCATTTTAGGTCACGGCAGCGAAATAAGGAAATTCTATAAGTAGTGACAAACACTACAATATTATCTTCGGATATCCTAGTACAAAGAGTTTTTCACAACATTTTCGTTTTGTTATCATTACATGTTTGCGTGTACTGGGTTTATTACAATTTGTTAGAACTAATAATTAGCCATCTTTTGATTTTAGATTCCTTATCCATTTTTCAATGGTTTAAGTTGTTTGTCAATACGAGATTTGCTAAGAACCATCAAGCACTAAGAGCAAAAATTGACGATGTTAATCTCAGTCCTGGAAGACAAAAGTTTCAGGGGCTAGCATTGTTTAGATTGTTCTATAAAAAGAGATAGAGCAAACTGAGGTTATCGGATCATATTCTTACAAAGCAGAAACCAAATTGTATTGTCGAAATTCGTTGCGTGAGCAATAAACTGGGGCTGGCGCCCTACGTGATGATGCTCATGACGCTCCATTTCAAAACCACATCAATTTTTGGGCCGTCCAGAAGATACTTGACGAGCCGCACTTGCGTCCACGCACGGAAGTTGTCTCGCGTCGCCAAGAAACTGCACGAACTCAACAACCTGCTCACCACGCTCATGGCCATCGCCAGTTGCCGAGCTGCAGATGAAAAACCTGTTTCGCATCCTGGCCGGCAAACAGCAGTCGGACTATTCGTGTCCGTCAAGAACCACGTCATTGAGTACCTGGGCTCGGCTTCAAACCAAGAAGCGGCAGTTTGATGGACAGAAGCTAGCTAATACTCAAAGGCATGTTTGCGCTAGTTGCCCAGCGAGAGGAAGATGTTTCGATGAAGCATTGTGCTCGTTGTAAGGCCACCCCCTATTGCGATGTGAAGTGCCAAGGAGCGCACTGAAATCGGCAAAAAAAAGGCCAAAAATGTTTGCAACGATCACAAAAAACGAATAATTTAAAACAAAAAAATTTGTTTAACACGCCCAAGCTCTCATCACTATCGTTGCGTGATTGAGACTACTTACTAAAGCTGTTTTGTTTAAGATTGGAATTACTTTTAGTGAACATTATTATTCAATTCAGTTGGAAAAACTTTTGTTTTCGATTTTTCCGTGTGGCCCACTTTCTGGTTTGGGGTTTTTCATTTACACTAAAAATCAGGGCAAAGCAAATATTTTTTTCTATCTTTTTGTGTGTTTTCTTTTCCAATACAATTCGGTTCTTATGGGTTTGATTTGACTTGACAGCTAGTTCCAGTGCTTGTCACGGCATGTGGCGCCATTGGGTTCAGCTTACGGCCTTAGCCCTTTTAATACGCCTTACGCTTACGGGCCATACGGGGTCCTTCTTAGTAGAAAGCTGCTCAAGGCCCTTTGCACCCATCACTCTTCCGGTGACAGTACGAAAAGTTTTACGTTTGAGATGATGATTTTAATTTTTAAAGGCTTAAACTCTCTACAACAATACTCATAGTCAACCCAGACCTTTCAAGTACTTTTAAGTTTTTGAGTATTGAGCAAGCTTTTTATTAAACTCTTCTACATTGCAGAAATCTATGCCGTGAAGTGTTTCCTGTTGGGCCTTGGTAGCCACCATCATGCTCCCTCCCAGGTGGAATTTTCTTCAGAGGGCCTGTCCATCAGCAGAACCCAATTGCGGGTGGCATGGAGATAGTGTTGGGAATCAATCCTTTCTTGTTGCAGCACGTTGCCCTCAGCCACCTCCGCAAGCTCTCCTTAAGTTTTGGCTCTGCTCAGACCCAGACAATGTCAAAAGTGTAGAGTGAAAGCAGGATTGGCAGCATACTGCCCCTCGTCTCTTTACGTAGCAGACGAGATGCTGGAAAAGTTTCCAGGAGTTGGCTGATTCTGCCACCAAGTGTCTTGTGTGACCACCTCTGAGCTTGTTGGAGTTTGTCGTGTTCCAGCTTAGCTACATCCCATGAACTTCCAACACCAATGCCGCCTTCATCTTTTTTTGCCCCACCTTTAGTCATACCACCAATTCATCCCGCGTTCAACCGATTGTTTGGTCCGCCTCTGAGGTCCATGTCCACAGACCTTAGTTATCAACAATGACAAAGAAATAGAATTCACTGAAGTCAGCCTTGAAGTGTGGCCCTTACAAGATGGACAAGTTTGAGCTCGTTGCACGTCCACGGGGAAATGATCAGAACGGCCAAATTGCTGCTGCCTAGGCATACACGTAGTCGATTATCTCAATTCGGCCCATTTGACGGATAGGAAGATGGAAAAGGCCGCCCAAATGGGAAGTGATTCAAGGCGACAAGGTTCCATGCCGCTCGAGTCAAACGAGTTGGAAAGTGGCAGCGAAGACGAATACTTTATGGAAATCATCACCCAGGGGAAGGCAACTAGTCGACAACCTCCTCTGCCACCGGGTTCCAACCGACGCGTACCTCCATCCCACTAAGTAAGAGCACGGACTCGTCGTTGGCAATCCTTCATCTTTGATCCTTCGCCCTTATGTGTACAGCATATAGAAAGTCGATTACCGTCCGCTTGTTGAAATATCGTTCAGGTATATGGATTTTTTCCTTTACAAATTTTAATCAAGGTATCTAATGAAATCTGTTCCTATCTAGGATCTACCGAGTATGGTAAGGAAGTTTTGTGCAAGTTGTGCAAACGAGTAGAATCACTGGAGTATCTCGGCGTGCTTCGAGCCAGACCGAAGATTTAAAAAGATGCCGTTACTTCTTCGATTAAATCCTATAGGAGGTTCGGGGAGACAAAAAAATAATGCGGTGGAAGAATTATAGTTCATTAAGAAGAATAAGGACGGAGGATGAAGGATAAAGTGGTGACAGCGTCGTCAGCGTGCGATAAACAGCTACACCAGTAGATGAAACTAAGGTACGGCTATCGCTGTTTTTATTTAGAGCAGGGTTTTGTGTATAAAATACTGGTTCCTTTTGTTCTTGTAAATTTTGTAATCTCTACTTGATTTGACTGCTTTCAGTTGTGAAATCTTGCCGTGCTTCAAAAATCTTCTCTCACGTTGGAAGTCCGCGTCATAGAACTGAAGGTAACATGTTCTTTACATTGTTATTTTCCACAAGTTGACTATAGATTAATGTTTTCATTACAATACAGTGATCGAATCGTACTGAGAATAAAAGAGGAAACTGTCGCTACTCCAAGTAAAACATCTTCGACGAATAAAGAATGAAGAATCGAGTTCCAGCAAATTACTTGACGGCGGTATTATTCCTTTCGAAGCTTCGATCAAAAAATGGTCAAACTCAAGTTCAAGTAATAACTGTAAAAGGTACCCCGGAACATAAAGTTTAATTAATTGTTTGTTTGATCTTTTGTAGATCATACGGTGTGTGTTGATTGGTGCTGGAATGGGCTGTTAGAGATTAATTTACGTTCAGGTTAAAGGTCTTCTAACAATGGACGTCTTCGCGAGAAGTTTGACTACCCATGGAAGAATAACTTTTGTGAGCGAGATGAAGAAGTACGTTGAGAGCTTGAGACTTATTTAAGTTTATGATAAACTAACTAAATACTTTTGATGTTTCAGACGTCGCAATAACCTGCACTACACTCAAGTGTTGCTGCTAAGTGTAGACTCTCCCTGTAACCTTAAATCCAACCAAGCCAAGCGCCCGACTAAGTTCAATCGCATCCCTGAATAACTGGTCTGACCCCATTTTATGCATGATTGATGACGCTCCGGCTGGACTGGAAGCTGTTGCCAATCAGAAGGGTGCGTCCTCGTCCAGCGCCATCCGTGATTTGGACGTCGTCACCCGAGCTGTTTTAGGTTAGTTTCCTTTTCATTTAAAACGGAATTTAGTCCACAAATACCTAACGATACATTATTATTTTTTGTTGTTGTTGTTGCTGCTGTTGCAGTTCCCGATTCTGAGACACACCAAGCCATGATATGTCGCGAGTGGAAACTGCGCTCTGGCCCAGTGGACGTACGAAGAGATGGAATTGGCCGTCTACCCAGTTTGCCGAAGAGGTGGCGTAGCAGCACCAAATGCAGTAGATGCAGCAACAGCATCGCCGATATGTATCGCGGTGCTCTTCATTAACCCATTGCCTCTCTTCGTCCCGTCTCTCCAACTGCCTGAGCTTACAGGTATATCGTCCTACAATTCCAGTAACCCCTAATTGACATTATTTTTAATGAATTTTATCTTTTAAATTTTTTTATAGGGAACTGGAATTGGTCTCGAGGTGAAAGTCGGATCTTATGGTTTTCAATGGTTCACTGTCTAATACTCTATATAACACGACTGTACAGGAACGTGAAATAAAAATTGTGAGAAAAATAATTAACACTTGAACCGGACGCTCTTCTTATTAATTTATTTAATGACTTTGGCAACGGAATCTCCTTCATGGAGGTTTCTGTTTTGGACTAGTTTGTCCTATGTTTGAACGATCAGAGCAGATAAATCTCTAGAAGAGATACTATCTTTTTTCATCATTTCGTTCGTTGCCACTCGTCGCTCGGTACGGCCCGTACCGCCCAACGAGTGGCATGGCTAAGAGAAGCCGGAAAGAGAGAAGAGTGATGGTTGGGGCCAGTTATTCAGGGATGCGATTGAACCTAGTCGGGCGCTTGGCTGTATTCACCCTTTCGAGACAGAGCCCATCCCTACCTCCTGCATTGCGGGTATCAGGACCGGAATTGGAAGGATAAAAGGTTACAGGGGGAATCTACACTTAGCAGCAACACCTGAGTGTAGAGCAGGTTTGCGACTCCTGAAACATTAAAAGCCAAATGTTAGTTGATCAATAATTAAAACAATTTGCAAGTTTCAACGTACCTAATCAAATCGCTTCCAAAAAAAAGGGTTCTCCAGTCAAATCTTCATTAGCTTCGCATCAGCAATCACCTAGAAAAAAAAAAGAAACTGTTAATGACGGAATGAAGTAGATGGAGCACATTTTTGGAGACCGGAAATGAACCGGAAGTTAGGAAATACTGCCCCAATCTCAAAACAAAGTAGATATTCGGAATCAGCGCACTTTACTGAGCAAGAATAATGTGTCACTATTGATTTCTGAGAGATTGACCAAATCGCAAATTTAAGAAGTCTAGTTCAGGAAAATTCTCGATTTTCGACATGTTCCAAAATTCGATTGAATCACGGTAATCCATCTCAAAATTTGACGAGGATTCTGAATATGCCCTTCATTTTGCTGTATGACGTGTTTTTCTCACTTCGGTCCAATTCCGGTTGTTTACTTTTCTGTGTTCATCATCTAATTAAGTATTAAATTGTACCTGGAGCATGTTGGGGTGGTCGGAGGTTGTCCCGCTATGTGCAGTAGCTGCACACATGACACAAGCAGCTACGATAGCTCCATGGGGGTTCAGGTTGGCGATGCTGGAAACATTGGGAAAAAAAGATGTTAGTCAATCTAAATACAATACACACATTTCTAAATATACCCACATAGTCTCTTACTGAAGTGATGAAGCATGTTTCTCACAAACTAAACAGCCTGCAAACTTTTACACCCTTAAAGGCAGTTCTCCTTATTAGGCTTGTTCGGAGGGTAATAAAGTACAGGGCAGAGTCACTAAAGTTCAGATGAAAGAAAAATTCAATGAAAATAAGTGAACAGTTACAATGAAATAACTTCATTGGTAATTCTTATTACTCTTCAAGCAACTGGATTCATCATTGGGTGTGATGTAACTCGTGTCACACAACAAACAGAAAATGCATTAACGAGCTGGAAGTTACACACAAATTTTACCCTGCTTTATTCTAGCTTGATGTAAGGCAAATCCCAGCTAATTCAAAGTGATATTTAAGGTTAATACCATTTAAACTAGGTACCTGAGAGACTGAGACACAAAGAATTTAAGTCTGCTCACAAGGATTGCTCACAAACATTCTTAAAACTCCTTGATAGTTCCTTAGTCTCTACAGACTCTACTAAAACCTTACCAAGTTAATCTAAATTTAAGAAAATGAATTGAAATCGTCAACTCGTTACCATTCGAATTCCGTACGTCATCACAAACTCGACAGAGAGAACAACAACATGCGCTGTTGCACGATTTCCGATAGTTAACCTGGCATCGTTGCGTTGTTGGCGAGGCCTGGCCTGTCACTTCATACTCGTTGGTTTTGTTTATGTTTCTTGTGTGTTGCTGTTATTTCAGATCAAACAATTGTCGCTGTTGTATGCAAGTACTCTAATTAATTCCTAATGCCAGTGGGATAACTAAGTAATAATGTATTTTTAAAAACAGGTGAAGAAAACAGAGAAGGACAACCAGAGATGTCATCTCTGAAGACAACCTTTTCAAGAAGAAAACTAATTGGCCATTAAAAGAGCTTAAGCTGGGTGATGGTATTGATATTATTATTTATTTGTTAAGTTATTTACAATTCCACATTCTACCACAGTAACGTGAATGAACCCTGTTGCTTCGATCTTCAGCGCTTGTATCCAGGCACGCAAGTGTGGACCAAACAGTAATCATCAGTGGAAGGCAAACCATTGGAGTGTGAAAATGTTTGCAATTTTAGTTTTAGTTTCTTGGCCATGTTTCATTTGGCTTACTTGGGTCTTCTTTCACTTGTCAAAGTTACAAGAGGAGGGATATAGTTTGTCTCATGTCCTTAAAAAGTGGTGATGGTTAAATTATTCAAGCCACTGGATCGTTTTGGCGACTTTTGCCTTTAATTATTTAATTTAAACCGTGTAGTTAGAGTATCGTTGGAAACATTCCGTCCGTGAATTGGTTACCATCTGATTTTATTTTGTCGTGCTCAAATCACGCTTATCTCAATACAATTTTCTCATTTTCCCGTGCATCCCTCTTAGCTTTCATGAGAGCTATAATTTAGTCCCGTCGGATTATTGTCTTGCCGACCAAACACAATTTAGTTTCGGTAGGATTTTAGCCATTACGGCATGCGGCTGAACAAGTATCGTTTTTTAAACAAGAGTGACAAGTCCCATGGCATTCAATCTTCACACTTCTTTTCCGTCAATATCGCGTTGCATTTCTTTTCTCTTGTTTAGTCAATGGTGGCTGTGTGGCAAAGTGTCGAGAAGTTACGGTAGAAGTCGGAGGTTCGAATCCCCGCATTGATTCTTAGAGATGAAAATGATTTCAGCAGGGTTGAAATTCCAAAGTTCTTTCATAGATTCATTTAATGTCCGATTCTTTTCTATATTCTCAAGTTTCCTCGAAAACTACATTATCTTTGTCAATGTAAAAGTGTGAGTCGTAGTCGTGCGGAAAAGCGTTGCGTTCACACGTCAAAGGTCGGAAGTTCGAATCCTCGTGTAGCTTTCATGCATTTATTGTTGCCCGTTTCGTTTTCATTCTCCATATATTTCTTCTCCCGTTGTTGTATTCGTTTCGAGTAGCAAATACAATCGGCTCTAGTAGCCGAATTGATAAAGCGTCGAGCTGAAATGCTCGAAGTCGGAGGTTCGAACCCTCATTAGCAACATGTAGTTGGTCAACGGAGATTCCCGTACGAATCCCCCCCTGCACCTAATACTCAGGGGTAAAGCGCAAGTACGACAGGCCCGGGGATAATCCGGGCCTCTCTGGGCGAGAGCCGAACCGGTTTGCTGAAATTTTTCAGCGCGTTTATTTATATTTAAGTGTCTTATGGTATATGGTATGGTGTCTTGAAGCATAACAAATGTAGACATAGTAACTAATACACCACACCATATAAATACCAAACCAAAAGATACTTAAATATAAATAAACGCGCTGGAAAATTTCAGCAAACCATTTCGGCTCTCGCCCAGAGAGGCCCGGATTATCCCCGGGCCTGTCGTACTTGCGCTTTACCCCTGAGTATTAGGTGCAGGGGGGGATTCGTACGGGAATCTCCGATGACCAACTACAATGTCGTTATACAAGGATTCGAACCTCCGACCTTTAGCTTGTGACCGCAATGCTTTTCCGCATGACTGCGACTCACACTGCTGATCTGAGACAAAGATAATCCAATTGTGGAAGAAAACTTGAGAATATAGAAAGGAAACGGACATTAAATGAAACTACCAAACAACAGGCTACATGAAGATTCGAACCTCCGACCATTAGCTTGTGAGCGCAAAGCTTTTCCGCAAGGCTACGGCTTACAGTGATTTGCTGAGACATAGACAATGCAGTTGTCGAAGAAACTTGAGAATATAGAAAAGAAACAGACATTAAATGCAACCATGAAACACAAACTACCCGAGGATTCGATCCTCCGACTTCGAGTATCTCAGCTCGACGCTATACCACTTCGGCTACTACTGCCGTTTATTAAAGTTACTGGGAACATATATTGTTGCTGGTATGAGATTTTAGTTATTTTTATTTTGATCTTACTCATTGTCATTTGATGCTAATACACTCGACATTATTGTGTGAACAACAGCCGTGTGGTAAAGCGTCGGAATGTGACGCAAAAGCTCTGAGGTTCGAATCCTCACATAGCCACTTCAAAATCAACAACGGAAATGCCCCCGCGACCATGGATAAAAGCTGGCTAAGTGCAACTGATAAACGATACAAACAGCCACTTCAAAAACAACAACGGAAATAAAAAACAAATGGATAAAAAAAATCAGCGTTTCAAAATAAAAAGAAAAAATATAAAATTTATTGCAAGTACAACTAACAAGCTGATATAACCCGGACGGTATTCTGGGCCCTACGGGCAGATATTTTAGTTTGAAAAGATATCGTTATTTATAATTTCGTTCTACCAAACATCGCTCGGCACGGCCCGTACCGCCCAACGAGTGGCAATGGCTAAGAGAAGCCGGAAAGAGAGAAGAGTGATGGTTGGGGCCAGTTATTCAGGGATGCGATTGAATCTAGTCGGGCGCTTGGCTGTATTCACCCTTTCGAAACAGAGCCCATCCCTACCTCCTGCATTGCGGGTATAAGGATCGGAAGTGGAAGGATTAAAGGTTACAGGGAGAGTCTACACTTAGCAGCAACACCTGAGTGTAGTGCAGGCAACTTCTGCAAAAATGAAGAGATAACGTGGTTAATTTTGTTCAAAGGCAGACAGTCACGGTCACATTATATAAACACACCTATTCATGTCGCAAGGTTGCTGGTTGCATATTTTTAGAGTTTACTATCTACTGTCCAGAAGTTTCTCCTCTCCTTGTACATGAATTTTTTCTACTGTCGTACAAAAGTTGAATGTGTTAATATAGAGCACTTGGACAGTCTTGATAACGACGACGCTGCCCTTTGATAAAGAGTTGGTCATTTTCCGTATCGGGTTCTCTCCCTTCCGTATCGGGACATCTTCCTAGCGACGGCGACTGTAAACGTCACTTCCATCAGTCACCTTCAAAGGGCGTGTATTAAATAGTTGCTCCTCAGTCAATTGTAAATAAATATTTGACGTACCGGTTGGCATGTGCCGAAACAGACTTGGATTTCATATGGCGACGACGGCCGGTTGGAAGTCATTGAAATGTGTCGGTGGATTAGCGTAAACACCTGTCGGTGCACCCGTGCACCAACAACACCCAGTTACATAATAGGACCACAAGAGGGAAATTATTAGATGGTCTTCACGCCGCCACATTAAACCAAAAAGTCACTAGTCAGAAACAAAAACAATTAGTTTCAAAATAAGTCGTGAAATCGGAAACTAATAGCACTCCTCAAGGATCGATTGAATAAGAACCTGGTAGTCCTCTGTTAATTTCTAACTAATTAGCTTCAGCTTGGTGATTGTAGGTGTGTCTGGTTAATTACAAGTTGTGTAAAGGCTACAAAAACGAAAGGTCCTACTTTTTCAGTTTAAAACGATTCCGATTCCTTTGAAAATCCTAGTTTCATCTTTACAAGGGATATTGTTTTGTACCTTGTTAGGATATTGGGGACCTCGCCATATATTCACGCTCATGGGTTTTCTGGGGTTTGCGAGCATCTACGCCATGCGAGTCAATTTATCCCTCGCCATCATTTCGATGATCAATCAATCATAAAGCTATACCACACGTCATTCAAACCGACAGTGTTGACATCTGCCAAAGAAAAGTGAAAACCATACTTCTACTGCTAATAAGGTAATGCAAAACAAGAAAAAAATGAGAATACATCAATGTTTATCAACTGACTAATCCTAACACAGGAAAAAGAATTTGTTTGGGCCGATTTCAAACAAGGAATCATTCTCAGCTCTTTCTAATGGGGCTACATCGTTACACAAATATCAGGAGGGCATTTGGCTTAACTACTACTTTACTATATCCATAAAGCAATTAGAAAACATTGTCATGAATATTCCATACTTCATGATTGTGTGTGTGATGTAACTCATACCACACAACAAAAACTAAACAAAAGCATTGGATAATGAGCTGGAATACAGAGTTACACATATTTCACAGTGCTTTCAAGCTTAATGTAAAAACAAATCCCAGATTCAAAGTGGGATTTATTAATATACCGTTAAAACTACACAAAAAGTTTAAGTCTGCTCATTAAGATGGATATAAGTATTCTTAAAACTTCTTGAACAATAGAATGTTACTACTACTTCTACTACTACTCATACTTCTACTAGTCACTACTAAAACCCTTGTCAAATTAATTAAAATATCTAAATTTAAGAAAATGAATTTAAATAGTCACCATTCAAAGTCCGTACCGTCATGGAAGAATGAGAGAGGAGAACAAATATACACTGTTGCGCGATTTAGGAAATTGGATACCTGTCAAAGTCCTAAAAAAGGTTCTTCGGACCACCCGAGATCCCGGTCATGAACGCAACATATACATATGTAATTAAATTTCCCTAATTATTTTAAAACAAAAAATTTACCGACCCACAATTCCATTTACGATTACTTTTCACATTTTTATTGAGCTGATTCCACCACGGAAGCATTTCCCGTCCGCTCGCTAACCAATGTGTAAATACTCAATCGGTTTCATATAGAGAAAATAATTAGAAATTTTTTTATCGTTTTAGGTTTTCAAAAATCAGAAAACTTCCTGTCGATTTTATATTTCATCTGCGTGATTACTTTCACGAGCACTGGTGTGTACTGTAGGCCTAAAGAGGCCAAAATCGGGTGAGTAAGAATTCTTCAAATATACTTTAAAATTTTTTGAATTTTGATATTCCAATGATTGAACTAAGTAGAAAAAGGTCTAATTAATCGGAAAAAGGTACTTTCGCACTAATTAAAGCATAAACTCAAAATAAACTTGGGGGTTAAATGCTGGATGGCTCAAACGCCATCCTCATCAAAGCTAGCAATATGTTAAGGTCTAGAGCGAGACAAGGATAGAATCAGTGTTGGAAATTCACCCAAATTTCAGGATCCAGAATTCGTCGGACTTCAGGATCCAGTTACCGGAAGAAAAGACAAGTTTTCTCGTCCAGCGGCCCAGCTTATCGGATTTGGTACTTAGTATTTATTTTTTACTTAATATTTTTCCCAAGTTAATATTTTAAAGCATATTTTCAAATTCATTTTTATTTTCAAGTATCCCGGCCTTGGGCGGTTGCCCTTGATAAAATGTTAACTCTATTGTTGTGAAGCCAGTGATAACTAATGGTCGAAACGCTGAATCCTTACAAAGTAGGGTGTGGCAAAGGAGCGCCAATGAGTAAGAGAGTTTGGTGTATTGTCCTCCTATATATACACACGGATATATATAGGCCTGACAGTGTCTTGCCGCTGTTTCAATATGCCTTAAAGAGCCAGAGTTAAAAATCCAACCCCACACCTGTACAATTTCTTGTACACTTGGGCAAGAAGACTCGCAGTTCTAACTCAATGATGACCATTGCTGTTAAACAAGTAAGCTGTTCGACCATTAACTTTCTTTCTATCCGTTATTGTTTGGCTTTACAACAATCGAGTTAGCATTTTATTCAAGGACTAAGGCCTTAAGACGGTCCAAGGAGGTACTTAGGTCTAGCGAAAAGATGGAGGAACTAACTTCCGCCTCGGTCTACGGACTAAAAAGGAGCAACGGCCTGGCCTAGGGGGAAGTTCCCGACGGCGACGGCTAGGGTAGGTTTTTAATTAATTACAATTTCACTTAAGTTATAGATTACATTAAGTTAAAAACAAACAAAAACTATTTTCCAAAATAAGGTAAGTTTTTGGAAAATAGCTTCTGTATGTTTCTCAAACTAATTTGAAACGATTTTTTCCCTCATAATTGTTAGCTTCTTTAGGTATACAGGTGCACAGCGGTGAAAGCCATTCGTGATATATAGAGACGGCTTCAAAGCTTAACTGGGTTAGTAGCTTTTTGATGACCGTTGATGACCTAACAAATATATCACGAATCTTGCAAAGGGTCATCTGTGTATACCCTTAACTGCGGAACTGTGCTGCGCTAAGCTAGCTTTGATCACGCCCGACGATCAAAGTTCTAGCTGGCCTCATAGCGTCGTGGGGTATACTAACAGGTGCTAACGGGCTCAGCTGAACGGACCGTCATGCCAAGACGTCGGCAGGATCTCTCGGAAGGTTACTAATCTTTTTTTCTAGGAAATGAGAGATCACTGCAGACATACGCCCGGCCGGATTAACAAGTGAGCAAGTAACCGCTGTGCATCAAAACACTTTGAGGAACTAACTTCCGCCTCGGTCTACGGACCAAAAAGGAGCACGGGCAGGGCCTAGGGGGAAGTTCCCGACGGCGCTCAACCGTGATTTTACGTAAACAATGCTTGCGTAAATTTATTGATTTGTTTCCCGTTCACATTTTAATGAAACAAGGGAAGTAAGTACCCACTGTGTAAAATTTTTGAGGAACTAACTTCCGCCTCGGTCTACGGACCAAAAAGGAGCAACGGCCTGGCCTAGGGGGAAGTTCCCGACGGCGACGGCTAGGGTAGGTTTTTTTTTAAATTAATTACAATTTTTATTCAGTTAAGTTATAAATAAGGCAAGAAACAAACAAAAACTATTTTCCAAAATAAGGTAAGTTTTTGGAAAATAGTTTCTGTATGTTCCTCAGAACTAATTTGAAACTATTTTTCCCATTCATAATTGTTAGCTTCTATAGGTACAGGTGCACAGCGGTGAAAGCCATTCGTGATATATTTTAATTATTAAATTAATTATTAATGAGAAGGAATCCAATTCCACTTCGGAGAGACGGCTTCAAAAAGCTTAACTGGCAACTGGGGTTAGTGGTTTTTTGACGGCCGCCTCTCCGAAAAGAAAAGAATGTTACAGGGGTTGGTGAACTCTCAAATATATCACGAATCTTGCAAAGGGTCATCTGTATACCCTTAACTGCGGATCTGTGGCGCCCGTGAAAGCTTTGATCACGCCCGATGATCAAAGTTCTAACGGGCCTCATAGCGTCGTGGGGTATAGTATCAGGTGCTAACGGGCTCAGCTGAACGGACCGTCATGCCAAGACGTCGGCAGGATCTCTCGGAAGGTTACTAATCTTTTTTCTAGGAAATGAGAGATCACTGCAGACATACGCCCGGCCGGATTAACAAGTGAGCAAGTAACCGCTGTGCAAAAAAAAATTTGAGGAACTAACTTCCGCCTCGGTCTACGGACCAAAAAGGAGCACGGGCATGGCCATTGGGGGCAGTTCCCAATGGCGCTCAACCGTGAAAATGTTTGCATATATAACTTTGAGGAACTAACTTCCGCCTCGGTCTACGGACCAAAAAGGAGCAATGGCCTGGCCTAGGGGGAAGTTCCCGACGGAAATTCCGACTAGATTTGAAAAATGCATGGTTTTTCTAATTGATTTTTTTCAGATTCCAGAACAGGATGCCTCAATGCAAAATATTTCCATTGACTCCTCTGCTAATTTTATGGCAGCCATCAATAACAAGGTACCTTTTTAAGGGTTAGCTCATTTTTTCCCAACAGAACATCTAATTTTTAAGTTTTCAAATGTTTAAGGGAAATTGCTATGTTTGGAGCCTTATCGCTGGTACGAAACTGCCAGACGGTGAAGAGGGCTCAACTCCTACTCAACTGCGACCAAAAAGCCGTTTACTGGCTCACAAAGGTTACTGTCTCAAGTGCAAATTCAGTCCTGACTCCTGACGCGAAGTATGACGGAGTATAAATTAGACGGAGACCCAGGGGGGCATCATAATTTTAATTTTAAATATTTATACTCAAACTAGGTATTTGGCAACGACGTCGGCCGATCAAACGGCAAAGTTATGGAGATCTTCAAACTTTACTCTTCATTCTACACTGCAAACGGAAAATCAACGTTGGGTGTGGGATACAGCGTTCAGTGCTGATTCGCAGTACGCAATAACAGGTGAGAGTCTTCAAGTTTTATAGATGTCCACGAGCCGTGGTAATTTAACGTGTGTACTATTCTTTAGCTTCATCCGATAACACGGCAAGGTTATGGAGTATTGAAACCAGCGAGATTGCTAAAGAATACATCGGCCATCAAAAAGCTCTGACCTCTCTGGCTTTTCAAGACGGGACACCGTAACCCATTTCCTTTTTTCTTGTATAAATGTTTTCATTGGCTCTGATACACCTAGGGACGTCTGAATTCTAATTCATCTGTTTCAAGTTTGAGCCCGCGAATCAAGTTGTGTTCCTCATCGTTACTAGCGAGGCTGATATCGTTGACAAATTCAAAAGCTTATTAACCTGCTCTGAGCAGGTCTAGAAAAAAGCACCACAAGGTGGAACGTTGAAAGAGACCGTGCGATATGCAACTGAACTAATTTTCGGAAACGGTGTTCGAATGTCGCGAAACCCGAACAAGCACGACACACACTGGAGCGACATGTGTGTCTATCGGGCCGACCGGCGGAGAAGAGAAAATCCATAAAAGAGGAAGAAGACGCCGCAAATAAGGGAAAAGAGCAACAGGCAAACAAGGAAGATCGGTCAATCAAACAGTTGAAAGGCAGGAGAAATTGAGAATTGAGTCTGAAAAAGGACAGGGGGGAGGGAGAGGGCTAATCGACGCACATAGGTATACTGTCAGTGGTTACAAAAAGAACGAGGAATGCATCGAGAGAGAGAAGCAATTAACCTCGACAGAACCTCGCACCTCGTGATCAAAAAGAAACTGTAAATTTTCTTACCCTTCTCGCTTTTTGAAGGATCCCTCTGGGTGGTTGCCAGATTTGATTTTGAATCTGTTCGAGGTTCTGTTGCTATGAAAGTGAAAATTAAGAAACTTTTATTGACGGAATAAAGTAGATGGAGCACATTTTCGGAGACCGGAAATGAACCGGAAGTTGTGAAATACTGCCTCAATCACAAAACAAAGTAGATATTCGGAATCAGCACACTTTTCTGAGCAAGAATAATAATGTGTTATTGAAATCTGAAAGATTGACCAAATCGCAAATTTAAAAGCAAGCAAATTTAAAAAGTCTATAATGTTCAGGAAAATTCTCGATTTTCGACATTTTCCAAAATTCGATTAAATCACGATAATCGAGCTCAGAATTTGACAAGGAATCCGATTCTGCCCTTCATTTTGCTGTACGGCGTGTTTTTCTTACTTCCGGTCCACTTGTGGTTTTGTACTTTTACGTGTTCATCGTCTAATAAAGGATTAAATTGTACTTGGCATTGTTGGAGTGGCCGGAGGTTGTCCCGGCTATGTGCAGTAGCTGCACATATGATGACACAAGCAGCTACGATAGCTCCATGGGGGTTCAGGTTGGCGAGACTGGACTGCTGGATGCGTTCTACTTGACGAGAAGCACTTGAGGGCCAGTTGGGTCAACCAGGAAGATATGCCGTAGGTCATAAGTTTCCGTATGGTTTAATCGTTTTCCAGGTGAGAACAATTGCGTTAGAGTTGGGGGGAAATCGTGGCGCCAAACTAAGATGGATAAGCCAATTTCAATCTGTAGATGAAAGGTTGTACGCTTAGTAGTGCGCAAAAAGCTTCCTCGAAATAATCTAAAATTGTTGAGCCTGATGCTTTCCAATAGGCTGTCTCGTGTGGCACACGGATTCGATTTCTTCAGTTAGCAACAGTCCAGCCGCGACAATCAAGTTGGCCGAACCGACATTATTTCCCAGGGTTCTGGGAAATGCTTCTCTCCCATGTGCTCACCAACACGATTAACTAAAGCTTGATATTTTCTTGTTCTTGAATACCTTTGGCAATTCTTGCACACCACCCTCGCATAATGTCTGGTGTTCCTACAATTTAGCTTAAATAGAAATTATCAATAAACATGTGAAAACAATATAAATGCCATGCCTTTTAAAACACTTATACCTAATTCTGACAGAAGTTTCCACAATGTCACAATCTCAATTTGGTTTCTCAGTGATTGAATACCACACTTTCCAACACTACCTAGTGTCTGAAGGTTGGGATGAGTTCAAAATTTTCTAGAAGATGGCCACAAATGAATTCTTTCACATCATTCTTGAATCTCGAGCAGACCATGGCACTCCAATAGACATCACCACACAGCCTAGACATAGTCGAGATATCAAAAGTAGTCAAGGGACCAGAATTCAACAAGGGGGGTCAAGGGATCAAAATTTCTAGATGAAATAATTTTAAGGATCCATAAATTTCTTGCAAAAAACTCAAGGGATATTTTTTTGTTGATAACATAGTGTATACATTACATTAAGTTTATAGTGTTGCATTAAGTAGTTGCTTGAAGGGCTTTGTGTAGGTCTTTGCAATTCAGAATAGTAGCTACAAAACAAAAAAGGACTTTTAAATTTCCTTACACACAGAAAGCAAATTTCAATTACTTTGATATTGTTAGTTGAAGGTCTATACGGAGAGTCGATGAGCACATTTCAGGACCTACTCTTGCCGTAGGAGAACACCATTTTATCCTGCGCTGGTTCTATCAAAGTTCGACGAAACTGGAGAAATGTTTATGACTAAAACTGTTCATTGAAAAAACTAGAGCTAGTTAAACATCGTCAGTTGTTTCAAAACTCAATCTAGGTAAACAACGTGAGTTTTTTCAACTGAATTTACACAGATCAACAGACTACAATTCACAAGACTGTCAACGACATCTTCTTCTTCTTCTTAAATGTTTAGGTACTGTCAACGACATCGGGCAGCAAGATTTGTAGTTTGTACTGTAGGTAGCGTTTGCACGCCACAAGGTACCCGAAGGGGGGGAGAATGTATCTCAATTCTTCACACATGTTTAAGAATTAGTGTTTGGTGAAATACTTTAGAAATTTAGAAAAAAAATAATTGGGAAAATTCAAAAACTATAACTCTTATGAACTGCGATTCTCGGGGGAGTGAGTTGGATGGCGTAATAATTAGGTAATAGCGTAATAACAAAAAGGCCGAAATAATTAGAGAAATGAAAATACATATTCTCATATTGAACTGCGTTCACACGCGGGACCTCGTGGGTCGTCCGTTGGGGGGCTTCGCCCCCCAACGACCTCCCCACTCGCTCCCCCGTGTGCAGGTTTTCTTAGTTAATCTTGATAGCGGAGCTCATACTTGATCTACTCGAACTTTGAAGGCGTGATAGTGATTTAGAATAAAATGCCGATTGTGAATGACGCGCTTCCTCACACACCTAATTTGAAATTATTGCGATCGCCCGTGCTCGTGCTTCCCATTCAAGGCATCAAGACGTTCCCAATCGTTCCCATCATCCTGTAGGCAGCATCATCTAGATCATCCTACTGAAATTACCATGGGTTCTATATTCTATTATACTGGTGATATAACGTGTACTAAGTGATGTTTCAAATTAGTTCTTAATTAGCTAAACGATCACAATGACACACACCTTTATGTTCTAAATTTAAGACAGAACCACGTTGTCAATGTGCTCGTCAAAAACTGCAATGCAATACAGGTCGGTTTGAATTTGCCTCGATTTGGTCGACAATGTTGTCACCATATGTCCGTGTAGAGCAAAGTTCATCTGTTTTAATTTTCACTTGACGATATTTAAAACGCGTAACAGAGTAATCGATGTAGAATCGATCGTTGTCGTGGATGTTCGAGTAGCTACGACCTTTTTCGCCAATCAACCGGGGTTAACAGGAGGGAAGCTAGTGGAATATGGAATTAAAGTCAAAACGATACCCCATCTTTAAATCTTATCCCCATCTAGCTAGTGTGAATTTTTATTTATAGTTGTAAACTGATTACCAAATAGAACTGGCAACAGCAGATACCCCTCCTATATCTTATTTGTACCCAATTGCTGAAATGCCATCTATGAACGCAGAAGGGAACTAATGCCATCTATGAATATAGTAAGGACCTGGTGTAGAAATTGTTTGTAACATACACCGAGTAGGCCTACAGGCTACAATAGAAGAAAAGGACTGCCGTTCACCCCTAGCGACCGCAAGAGGGCCCAATCCCCGCCCGTCGATTCGTTCCTTGTCAGTTTTGTCCGTTTTGTCTTACTTAATTTTTGAGGTCGTAATTTTTACCATGAAACATAAGGAGCTTCTGTATTAACTTAATTTTTTTTATTTGAATCAACAAAATTTATATGATGACAATTTATTGTCGATAACAGGCCAATTCAAGGAAATTCTTATCTGGTTGGTGCTCAAGTCGATTCCACCGGAGGACGCGGTTCTTGCTCTTGCCTGTTTTGGTTCGACAGGTTCATCCTTGGTGATGATATTGGAAATATATGATATTGGAAGGAGCGAACGGATCAATTTCGTTTTCCAATTGGAAAATCGAACAGGAATTCAAAGGACAAACTCAATCTCTGATTTGGAGACTGGAATGGAACATAAGTCAATCTGTGTTGACCTTGATGGGGCATGTCAGAGATTAAAGTTAAGAAGTCATGAGATACGATGTTCCGCCAGAATAAAAAGCATCCGCTTCAGAGTAAATTCAGATGCAGCGGCCACAGAAAATGCTATGGTAGCACCTCTTCCTCCCTTATTAATTATAGTACTACCGGGCTTAATTGCTGCTGGGTAAAAACCCCACGCGCCGTGATGCCCCACGGTCTAAGCTAAACACGATGGATTTCTCATTATTTTTCTATAAACAGAAAATATGACAAGGAGCTTCCCTGTTTTCTCCCCAATTTTCTAATCTTTTTCGACATTGACGATCTTTTTGTGGGAATTATTTGGTGCAGGGGGTGGGAAAGCGGTTGAATAGTTGAATGTTAACTTCTCTTTCGCTTCTCACTCCGTGTATTTGATCGAGCTAAGAATTTTCTTTTCAATGACAAAACGAAAGGCGAACGACGCCCAATTAGCCGCAGCCGCTGGATGTGCGGATGGCACCGTAAACGTTTCGTTTTACCCTAGTGGACGCCTTCTGATGAAAGAAAACATTTTCTGTCGTCAGTCCATTTTGACGGCCGTCGAATGGTACGTGATGCGTCTCTTTGTCATCGTCGTCGTGATATGACACTCGATTTGACGCTGACATTTTTGTGCTTCCAGCAAACGCCATGGCTCTGTCGCTTGATAAAAACTCGGTTCCTCTACAAATGGACAAATAAGATACGGTACTAGGCGGTCATTAGCCAGGTGAACCTTTTGCAGGTAGGCTACTCGTCTGGTCTAGGGTCAAACTAGAATGCCCGACGTGTAAACAACGTTTCAACTCTTGGATCACCAGACACTTGGAATATAGCTCCTTCCAGCAATCATTTGGAAATCAGGTGCATCAGCTAAGTAGGCTAGTTTTAATCCCCAACACCTAGAAGTTATATCTTTAGTCTTGAGCATTATTGTCGACGGAAACACGGCAGATATGGTGCGGTTCCGCGACGACAGTGGCGAATACTTGCACGGCATTATAAGGGAGTATCAATTAATCCTTCCACTTGGTACCCAAGTCTTGTTGGATTTCATCTTTAGGAATATGTCGAACAACAACAATGATCATGCTGATCTTGTTGTGGCCATACAACGGGCTGCAATTAAAAATGGAATGGAGTAAATACACCCTCCTTGAGACCCACCACGATTTGATTTGATTTAAACTCGATACGGTACGTGAATGTGATGTAGGTTGCTTTTCAGGATTTGAATAGGCCTACACTCTGAGTTACAAAACTTTTGCTTTCACGATTTCTGCGAATGCCTGGAAAACATGAAGAAAAGTTGATAAAATACGGTACTGAACGAGACTAAACGAGGTTCAGAACTCAAAGATGAGAGAATTTTAAATAACTTTGTGTAAAAAGTCCAATTTCAGTCTTGAATTTGGTTGGATTTAACGGACTACAAATATTTTTCTTATGCGAAACATGAAAAACGGACATTTATGTACGCGGCGACGTGAATGTACCGTATACTCAGGTTTATTACATCGCGATTGAACTTGTTCGCGGCTATCAGTGATAGCCGCGGTGATAGACAGGTCTAGAAAAGTAAACAGAAAAAAGTGATGATAACAAATTTATATTGAATCCCATAAAACCTCCGTGTCGAATACTGAAACTAACCTACGCACTACGAGCCGGTTCTTGCCTGCGGTTCGCATTCATCATCGGTGATGATATTGACTGCAGCGAACGGATCAATTCCGTTTTCCAATTGGAGAAACGAACAGGAATTTAAGGGACAAACTCAATCTCGGATTTATAGACTGGTATATGGAACGTGAGTCAAACAGTGATGACTTCGAGGTTTATTTGCAATTCCCTCACTCTCTGGGTTTAGGCAATAAACGACCTGCCGTGTTACACGTTTTGGCCCGTCTAGTTAATAGTAGGGAAGGGTTACGGAAAACTTGCCCGTAGAATCTCTCCGTGAAAAAATTAAGTTACGAACCTGAGACTTGAACAGACAAGTTAATACAATAAGCCCCCAACACAATTCATCCCCCCAATTCACAATTCAAATCAGATTCTCGTGTCAGACTATACTTCTGCATACTCTGTTACATGACTTAATTGCTGATGAATCTGTTCTTAGCCCGTTCACTATCAAGTAAAAACGGATTACCTTAGTTTGTGTTCATCAGAATATCTCACACCTGCCGGATGGCTGGCACAAAACAACACACACGAACGACACAAACCCTCGAATTCTAATAGTTATTAATTATTACAAAATTCGTAGTCTTTAGCTGTAGTTGAGCGGGTATTTTTGGCGTTTAAATATAAAAAAAAAGTAGCTGCCTTACTTTATACAGGATCCTTTGCACGAGGATCAGCGTCAGCTAGCTGCAGCTGGCTACGCTATATAGAAAATCCCCATTTCCCATGAGACCAAACCCCTCAGTTGTTAGAAAGCCAAGACTCAAGGAGCCCCCTTTTTCTGAACTTTCGTCTGCTCGCAAGTTTCAAGATGGCTACATCAGTTGAGGATTCATCAAGTGCTTCTTCTAATTCATCACCGTAAGTCCTCTGATCCTAATTTCTTTGAGTTGTAGTTTGTTCACTGTGACCTTCATTAATTTAACATATTTAGTTTTAACATGCGTTTTTTATTATTCAATTATTTCTGGTTTACAAGTGATGATGATGCCGGTACTCCATCCGACTTTTGCGTACATTGCAAGGCCGAGCTTGATCCCTTGAAATTGATTGTGAACGTTAAGACATTTAACATAACGGTGGGATGTGACTGTTGTGGTGAAATCAACAAGGCAGGGAAATGGACGGGGGCCTTTTCATCACTAATAATTAAACTTAGGTATTTATTTCTAAAATAGTTTTCGACTTTTCGAACACCTCACAAAACGCTGATTTCTTTGCAGACAAATTCCCGTACCCTTTCAAAGTCGCCAATCTCGAGCCCTATCGCCAACTATCCCTCGTCAAGAGCACCTTGAAAATGACGCGTGTGAAAAAAAGTTTAAGTGTAGCTTTTGTAAATTTTCTTCTAATTTTAGAGGCAGCGTAGCGCAACACGAAAGAGCCATCCACATGGGCGAAAAGGTAAAAATTTTCCCTTTAAAATATGAAGTAAATTTCTTTAAAAAATTCCAAATGTTCTTAGCCCTCAAGTTGCTCTTACTGTGAGAAGAAGTTTGCCTATAAAAGTTCTCTAGCTCGTCACATGAGGTGATTCATTTAATGTTTATTAAGTCTATATTTTTAATATATCTATTGACCAAATCCTTTAGAACGCATACTGGCGAAAAACCTTTTAAGTGCAAGGACTGCGGAAAAAAATTTGCTGATCCAACTAATTTAATTCGTCACAACAGGTGGTTACATATAGATTCTGAACCCCGTCTGATTTTATTATTTATGTTAATTTTCCTGGACCTTTTTAGGATTCACACTGGCGAAAAACCATTCGAGTGCGAGGTTTGCGGGAAAAAGTTTATATGCAAACAAAATGTGATTAATCACATCAGGTCATCGTCTTACTGTTTAATGAAAAAAAGTTAGATCTAACTATTCTTATTGATTTTCATTAGATCTGTTCATAATGGCAAAAATCTCTGAATCTTGGACTCAAAACCGATTCAATGCTCTGATATCATCGCGCTACACTTTGAGGAAGTCAAGCCATAAAGCTAGACTAGAGTCACTTGACGCTGGATCAGTTGTTTAGTGTGGACAGCTTGGAGCTTGTTTTCCGTTATGTGTGGTGTACTGTTATCTGAAAATTGTAATAAACTCACTTAATTGTATTATGGTCTGAAAGTTCTTTTTTTTATAATCTGGCCTTGCAGCAAACTTCTTTTCGAATGCTGCTTACGGCGAAGCTGTTGTCGATTTTCGGGAACACATCCATTGGCGAGTAACTAGCACAACGGACGGGAAAACTTGGAAGAATCAATCGATTATAGAATTTTCTAAATACACGGAAGATGTCTGGAAGTGTATCTGCTCGGCGAATTTCACTTTCAACTTTGCATCCGTTGTGGAGCGCAAGGCTTTTGATTCGTTGAATTTCGAGTACAAAAAATCAAAAAAGAGCTTGCCGAAGCCTACCGTACATGTTTCAAGTCTCTGTCAACAGAAATGGTGAAGGAAAAGGGCAAAACCATTAACTCTTCCAAGTCTTCAGGAAAAAAAGATGTTAATGACGAAGAAAGGCTCTTGAGATTCGAAAGAAAGTTACGCGACGGAATTTCCCCGGTGGAACTAGAACTAGACGTCAAGATGGAGGAAATTCTAAACGGGAAGGGCTGGGAAAAGTGGAGTCTCTAATTTCAAGAGCAATGGAGGGCGTGCAAGAAAGAACAAGAACGGAACTGGAATTTCTCGCTGAAAACGAGTTTTGTCATATTGTTCAAGTACGATAATGACGTGGAAAGTTACAAGAAACAGTTGCGCATGACGATCAATGAAGAATGCAAAAAGAAAAAGAATAAAAAACTAAAAGATAGTCAGAAGGAAAAATTATTCAAACAAATCTACGACCCGATACTGGCTAAAGCCTATCGCGAGTTTCCTTCGAAAAACGTTTCAGAAGAAATAAGAAAAGTCTATCAGAAGAGCTACCCAATATTATCTAGAAATGTTGACATGAGTAACGAAAAGGACTACGATTTTTGTGTAGACTACATCAACGTGGTCAAGTCCGCTGTGATGCAAGGCGAAACGCAAATGGCATCTAAGACTTCGTATGTAGATACATTTCTTCAGTAGTTTTCAAAAAATTCTGAGAAAAATAAAGAGCCGAGCCCATATGTTCGGAATTGTTTTATGGACGTTTACAAGCTGGTAAACAATATTGTTATCGGCAAACTGTGTTACGACGACAGCATCGTCTCCAACGTCATAACTGACACCAATGGCATCATCAGATCCAATAGAGTAACTGCCAACTCTGAGATAAAGATTGTGCACATCTTTGGCCGAACATTGATCATTAGCAAGATGCAAGAGATCCAAAGGGAATGGGAAGCCACCAATTCTGTCTACGTCAGACTAGAACAAGACAGAAGTGCCTTGTACCAGTATTTCCTTTTAGTGTTGCAAGGTGTCGAAAAGACTCAGCTGTTTGCTGGACACATGGCCAACGTGTTAAAAAGTGTTGTGCGAACAGAAAAAGATTGCTGCTATCATTGCGGGTGAAAGCGAGTTCTGGGCAAATTTTCTACTTTTCTTGTAGGCTACCACATAAAAGAGCGGTCCAGGTTTTTCGTCCAACACGACCTTTGTCAACAGATCGACAATTTGTTATCGCAGATGGAACAGCTGCCGCTCAGCCACTGCCTTTCCGCCTACACCCGCCTCGCACCCGCCTACACCAGCACATCTCTTTGAAAAACGTTTGCAAATTGCAATCTTACGGCAAGGTAAACGTCGTTGTCACAGAACTCAGATCGGATGCCCTCAAGGAGCTGGAAGCAGCTCATGATGCAACAACTAGATTCTTCCCGATCTCACTCTTGGACAACTGCGGGATAACGAGCCCATCGACCGGGTTTCATCGTTGTGGCGGTGGTAATAGGAGAGATGGCTCTCGGAAAACGTTTAGACAAGGTTTGCGAGACGTAGCAAATAACATACAAACTGAAATCCTTACCTCTTCTACAAGAAAACGTGCTCATCCTCATCCGCGGCTGGAAAAACTAGCGTTGTGTAGCACTTTGAACTTTGGTGCTTCCTAACTTACTAATAGGTCGGAGTCGACGAGTAGCATACGTTGTGGTGTAGTAGGTTGGGGCCGTGGCAGCTGTAGAGGTGTAAATGTAATGTGCCATTGGCGTACAAATAAGTACCACTATTCGTCTTCATAGTCACGAGCGTTTGTTATCCCGTCACTAGTTTGAGAAGGTTGTATGTAAGGATGTTTGGTGTAATTTAAACTAAAATATCGAACTACAACAATCACGAGGACCGACCGACCAGAAAACGGTTTCTTTTCGGTCGCCAGCAGCACACGACAAATGCCACTTTTCTCTCCCCTACAAATGGACAGGGGAAAACTAGCATCAACAGAGAGACTTAGGTTAGTTGGCGTAGATGTTACGTACGGCTCACAGGACTAGTTAACGACGTCGAATTCCTTGCGAGCGACCGAACAGTAGAACGACTGAACGAGTGAAAAGAAAAGAACTGAAAAAGACGAGTTCCAAGTCCAAGTGTGCGAGACTTGCAAGATAGAAAAGGGGAAGGGGTCGAATCTGACCAAAGATGGTCGCCCCGTACGATTAGTCCTAGGTAAAGAGTCTGGAAAGTCTGAGGAGGGGGGGAACCCCTCAAATGGGGGTTAAAAAGACAGTGTACAAAAAACTGGTGAGGAATCAAAGAGAGCAAGGTTATTTCTTCATTGGATTTGCTGGATTCACGGTGCGGCGATAAATTATTACCAACAATAACAGTGACAATCGACGGCTGCGCTCGGATTTCTTTTGCTCCGAAAACTCACCAGATTCGAACGTGCTCCTCCGCCGCCTGTGCGCGTCTTAGATTTCACATAGACGGAGCCCTTGAACTCGAATTTATCTCCGTTTCGATTTTCATAAGGGAAAAGGGATAAGTAAACCATTGGAAGCGCACTCCGTGCTTGTTATAGTATGGTAGTAAAAAAACTCGGAACGCAAAAGAACGAGAATCATTCAGCAAGATTTCTGCTGCTCAGAAAAGGTCCAACGGCCAGAACTGTTCATATTGCGCTACAGAAAGAAAAGCAGCCAGCCAATCGAGATTGTCACAGCAGTTTCCTACAAAATTTCAGATTGGAAAATTGTCTCCCTACGACACCCCGAGACACGACACATAAGTTATACACGGTGAAGCAGATACAGTTCTCAGCAAGACTTTGGACCATTCCAAAAAACTTGTCTTCACCCAAGACTAACAAGATCAACTCTATTCTGTCATTAGCAAGGTGGCAAACGTCAACTAAAAAAGCCTTTTGATCCGTTGAAAGCGGAGTAGCATTGAGTTGTCAGTGAGCGCCAGGTGAGCGCCACTGTGCCCGCTTGCAAGGTTTTCTATTTTTCCTGATTCGTACCTGCTTCTTTGGTAACATTACCGACGAACGTTGACAGCTTAATACCGGGTCAAGGGATTTCTGACACCAAAAAGGAGTAGAGAGAGTCGACCACCATCGTTAAGTACTACAACAATTTTCCCCCCACATCGCCATTTTCATTATTGATGGTGCTTTTAACCCACATTTTTACCTCTAGAATATTTTGCCCTGTGTGATCTTGACAAATAAATATATTTTTCTGTTACAAGGTAGTTTTTTTCTGTTTAAAAGGAAGGCAACGAGTTGAGATGGAGACGAGAGATGACCTCCAAATAGACACCTTCCTTCTCAACGACATTATCATCACCAAAGAATAATGTCTGCGAATATTAGCATTCTGATGGTGACGACGTGACGATGTTTTTGTTCAAATTAGCAATTCTACTTTTCACGGAACGTTAAAGCGACGCAGTTACGCAGCTGGCCAACTTCTGTGTAGCCACGTTTTTCTCTCCACTTGTGTCGGGAGGATAAAAAGGGGCCAGATATATGTGCTGTAGGTAAACATTGAACCGGCAATGACAATTGTCAGAACTGATTCGGTTTTGAAGGTGACGATTGGGGATGACGCCAACGAGGTCCATTAGCGAGCCTGAAGCTAAAATAATTTAAATTCAAGTAGGGGTTACGGTGATTCACGGCCGAGGAAACTATGTTGGAGCCGCAAACGTTGGATGCGGTGCAAGGATCAATGCACTCGAATGAATGGAATGATGATCTTTCTAGACCTCGGATAGTCTTCGAATAAATGCGGTCAAATAGTATTTGTGATGGTGTCAGGCTCGGAAACCCAGGAAAAGTGATAACGAAGAGGTAGCTAATCGTTGGTGTTGGATGACGGTGCGAGCGAGTATCGCTGTACTATTCTCAAATTCTAGTTATTACAAACATCGTAAAGCCTTCGTACTGTAGCTGAACTACAAGCGGCTAATTTTGGCTTTTAAACGTTAAAACAAGTAGCTGCCTAACATAATACTCCTTGAATAGGGTAATTAGTACGAGGGTCGGCATCAGCTATAGGCAGCTGACTACGATAGCTAAATAGAAAATCCCCAAGAGAGCCAAGACTCGAGCACATGTTTTCTGAACTTTCGTCTGCTCGCAAGTTCCAAGATGGCTACACCAGTTGAGGATTCATCAAGTGCTTCTTCTAATTCATCACCGTAAGTCCTCTGTTCCTAATTTCTTTAAGTTGTAGTTTGTTCACTGTGACCTTCATTAATTTAACATATTTAGTTTTAACATGCGTTTTTTATTATTCAATTATTTCTGGTTTAAGTGATGATGATGCCGGTACACCATCCGACTTTTGCGTACATTGCAAGGCCGAGCTTGATCCCTTGAAATTGATCGTAAACGTTAAGACATTTAACATAACGGTGGGATGTGACTGTTGTGGCGAAATCAACAAGGCAGGGAAATGGACGGGGGCCCTTTCATTCCCAAAAATAATACTAAGGTACTTATTCCTAAAATAGTTTTCGACTTTTCGAACACCTCACAAAACGCTGATTTCTTTGCAGACAAATTTCCGTACCCTTTCAAAGTCGCCAATCTCGAGCCCTATTGCCAACTATCCCTCGTCAAGAGCACCTTGAAAATGACGCGTGTGAAAAAAAGTTTAAGTGTAGCTTTTGTAAATTTTCTTCTAATTTTAAAAGCAACGTAACGCAACACGAAAGAGCCATCCACATGGGCGAAAAGGTAAAAATTGTTCCTTTAAAATATGGAGTAAATTTCTAAAAAACAATTCCCAATATTTTTAGCCCTTCAGTTGCTTGTACTGTGACAAGAAGTATTCCTCTAAAGATGCTCTAGTTCGTCACATGAGGTGATTCATTTACTGTTTATTTATGTATATTTTTAATATTTGTATTGACCAAATCCTTTAGAACGCATACTGGCGAAAAACCTTTCAAGTGTAAGGACTGCGGAAAGAAGTTTGCTACATCATCTAATTTAATTCGTCACAACAGGCAGTTACATATAGATTCTGAACCCCATCTGATTTTATTTTTTATGGTAATTTTCTTGGACTTTTTTAGGATTCACACTGGCGAAAAACCATTCGAATGCAAGGACTGCGGAAAGAAGTTTGCTGATTCATCTAGTTTAACTCATCACAACAAGTGGTTACATTTAGATTCTGAACCCCCATCTGGTTTTATTTTTTATGGTAATTTTCTTGGACCTTTTTAGGATTCACACTGGCGAAAAACCATTCGAGTGCGAGGATTGCGGGAAAAAGTTTAACCGCAAAGATTATATGATGGAACACATAAGGTGATCCTTTTTCTACCTATAGGAAAAATCTTGATTATTCCATAGACTTATTTTGTCGGTTTGTTATTAGTTCTATTCACACTGGCGAAAAACCTTTTGAGTGCGAGCATTGCGGAAAAAAGTTTGTCTCAAAACGTAAACTTAATAATCACATCAGGTCATCGTTTTACTGTTTATAAAATTAGCTAGATTTAACTATTTTCATCAATTTTCAATAGATCTGTTCATAATAGCGGAAATCTCTGAATTTTGGAGCAGCATTACGAGGCTCAGATCATCGCATCATCGCGCTACATCATTACACTACACAGAGGAAATCGAGGGACAGCACTAAAACTGGACTTGACGCTGGATCATTTATTCAGTGTGGACAGCAAAAGCTTGTTTTTCCATTATGGGTAGTGTACTGTTATCTGAAAATTGTAATAAATTAATTTAATTGTATTATGGCCTGGAAGTCCTTGGCCTTACTTATTTTTAATAATTAGGCCTTAAATATTATTATCAATAGTTGTTCCTATCGATCATTTAATAAAATAATTGGACTGATACATTCTCCGTCGTTGTATCGGCAACATATCGTTTAAAGCTTCAACTCGCTCAAATTGCCCAAATAACTAATGCATTTCAACTTCCCTTGTCCATTTCAGCACTTCTTTTTTTTATTTGGTCTGGCAGCAAACTCGCTAACAGGTTGGGTCATCGTTGATACACTTTAACACTTCTTCAAACTCGCTTTAACTAGTAGTAGCTTGGCTAAATCTATATATCCCAGGAGAAACGATTTTTTTAAGTTCGAAAATTGAGAATCGTGGCGGCCAATTAGCTACAGCTCATTCAGCTAGTCCAGGTATTACAGCACCTTCAAAAATTGAGGGTGCCATAGGGCCATGGGTCCACCCATACCCCTCGAAATGCCCTTAAAGCCGGGCCCCATCCTCCAGATCCTCGTGAACCCATCGAACCGGATCCCATTCCACCGGTCCTTGTTGTTGTTGCAGGTCAAGATTGCATCTGTGGATGGCCGGGCATACCCATCGGAGGTTCAACCATGTTCATCAGCATCATCCCGTCCATCGAGTCACTCATCCCCTTCTCCCCGATTGGTCTTTGTTGCCAAAAGAAGTTTAGGTTAAGGTTTCAAGAATATTAAATCTTAAAATTTATTTGGACTTTAAAATTGAACTTTTGTGTACAACGTTTGAAACCCTTCTGTCGTCTCTATCACGACAGAAAAACAAGAGTTGTGGTTGAACAGAATTTGTGGTTGAGATGTAAAAATGAATTGTTGCCTCACGATCCCTTATTTTGTACCAAAGTTAAAGTTTTCGAATAGATAATTTACGTGTTGGAGCATTTTCTCGTTCGTTATTGTTCTTTTTGCCTTGTGTAGATAGCTCCATTGAACGCGGGTGAAAATGATGTAGCTTGTCGCGCCGTTTATGTAGTCCTTGGCGCATCTCTCCGCCGTGGCAAGATTAAGGTTTTCAGAATAATCCTTAAATCTCATTTGGATTCTAAAACTACCAAGATGTAGGTTATTTTTATACTAGGGATGGCATCAAACCGGTTCAACCTCTTTCGGGCCAATATTCGGACGGTGGAGTGGAAAACGGTGCAAAAGAGGAAACGGGGAAAGCTAGCTAGCTTTGGATCTTGTGTAAGGGAGGGGAGAAGAGATCGAGGTAACATTGAAAAAGAATTTGCAGAATTATTGGGATAAGCCACAAACATTCGCGCTTAAAGAAGATGTAAAAAAGAAAAGGCGCCGTCGCCCAGACGGAGAAACCCGTAGCCTACAACAAACCAATAGAGAAAATAATAATAGAAAATGAACGAAATCTGAGTGCTGGCAAAGAGCAGATTCTGTTTGGAATACGTCGGCGCAGACTAGACCTACCTACGCACATAGACAGACAGACTGACACAATCAAATGGGCTAAATACGATGCCCGATTATCGATGGTAATAGTCACAAAGAGATCAGATCTTAGACGCACGAGATCCAGATACACAATGAATATAAGTATTTGCAGAATTTACACTGGGATAAGCCCCAAACATTGGTGCTAAGAAGAGAAGTAAAAATGAATCGACGAAGAGAGGGTGGTTGTCGTCCAGGCATAGACCCGTACAACAATCTAATAGTGAAAATAATAACAAAAATTAAAAGAGTGCTGGCAAAGAGCAGATTCTGTTTGGAATACATCGGCTCGCCAATTATGTAAGACGTAGCCCGTACGCTACTACGCACACAATCAAATGGGCTAAATACGATGCCCGGTCATCGGTGACAACAATCACAAAGAGATCTTCTCACAAAGCTCGTTCGTGAAAGAGAAGAGTGAAATTAGGAAGCAGCTTAAGCTCAATATGCCCTTGCTCTACGTATGCCAGCAGCATCTCCCTAACTCCGTTAGCCTCCAGCACAATCAGAATCTCGTGTCAGATTGTATTGGTTGCATGAACTTAACTGCTTCCACAGTTTTTACCCTCTTCACTGTAAAGTAAAAACGGATTACCTTAGTTTGTGATGATCACAATAGCACAATTGTTAGATGATGGACACACCATATGAGACGAACGACACAGACTCGGCTTTTACGTGACGTAGAACGGCGACAGCAACAAACTAAACAGTCCAGGTTGACAGTTTCATACAGGCAGGCCCATACCCGTTGAAGAAAAGGAAGGTTTGCCGCTGGCCACCGCGAGAGGGCCCAAATCGCAGGCCCTTGGATTCCTTGTCAGTTTTTGTCTCGGAGTCGTAACTTTTACCGGGCCGATTTCGATGGACCTATTGAATCGATCCTAGTTTTCGAGGCAGTTTCTCAGCGGGACTGCTCTTCTCATCTTGGCGAGTGACATATTGTCACGGGCTTGGTAACGGGTGTTTGGGGTCTCCAGTCTCCTCGTTTGTCATACGGCGACCATCGTTTCGCGGCACAGAAGCCATGCAAATACGACACCGACTTCACCGAGTCCTTCTCGAGGTCCGTCAACACCATGGCCGTCAACACACCGGTCCGTCAACACACTACACTGGCGGGGTCCCCATACGGCATCCTGCTCGGAGTTCAACTAATAATACTTTAGTCTCTTATTAACCCCTCTAAGGAATTTCTAGGCTGCGTCTAGATTGCGTTTTCGGACAAAACAATGGAGAGAAAAGGGAGAGTGAATAAGCAGAGGGTGACGATAATATGTTGGTCGGTAAGACCAACCGAAGAGACAGTGCTGAGTGCCGAATTTTGTACACGATACGAGCGGCACTTCCAAACTCGCTTGTGGGAACGGTTCAGTCTCCTTACGTGTATTCAGTCTGGCAGTGACGCCGGTCATCACGTCAACCGGCTTTCCTTCGATCGGTCGTCTTTTAGCGAGTCTTTTAGAAAACGGCACGGTTCATCAGAACCACCTGCCGGATCCATCGAAAAGCCATCTGTTACATGGTGGGACGTCCGTCGATTTTCATCTTCAATGGCTGTTTCTATATATATTACATGAAAGAAAAGAAACAATACGCGAATGCCCAACATAGAATCAACGTTCTTTTATTGTTATTCTTTCTTTATTTCAGACTTTTAAAAATCAGCACTGGCAGGCCGCAGAGCTATATTTATTTAGAGACTAAACAACACGTACCAAGACACGCGTGATAATACGGTAATACGGCCAAAAGGCTTCTAATCGATCGATTAACTGAATGGGCTACACTAAGACATTAGTTTTCTAGCTTTACTTTCTGACGCACACAACAACCGTTAAGACCCAACATTTTGTCACGTCGGTTTTATCGCTCTGTTGCCTGTTGGAAGCTTCGTGATTTCAGTATTCGGTCTGCTTTAAGGCTCAAGGTATAGAAAATATCTGGTACTATGTCATGTACACCCTCCCTCTCCGCGCTGACTGAAAATGGTTGTACATAATACAGGACAAGAGAAGCAGAAGAAATAAAAGCGATACATTGCGCTTTACGCTTGACGTATGCAGACTCCCTAAATCTACAGATATCTCCTATATTTAAAAAAGGAGGCATTTTATCTGTGTTCTTTAAGATATATTATCAAGCTTCTTGAACAAACTATGGTTGCTGGTAGCCTGATAAGTACAAACTTTATTCGGGTTCATTCGAACGGTGATGCAATAACAGATTTTCATATTACACTGGGAATTGACGAGCGCAATACTCAAGCCAAGTAAAACTGAAAACTTTTGTTAACATGCAACGCCTTTCAGAAACCAATTTGTTTACTTAATAAACAGTCTGTAGTCAGGGCAATCTCTAAAAGCCTCGTTCTTTTACAAGTTCATTCACATGGGGCTTATTTTTCGTAAAATTGTGTAAGAATTCGTTGCTATTCATGTGGGGTGTCGTGAAGTGTCGGATAAACATAAACATAACGGGTAAGGGTACTGAGTTGCTGCCCTTCCCCGCGTTATGTTTTCATCTGGCATGACGTTCTCCGGCAAGTCTTTAACTAATTAACATACTGCGCTGTCTATGCAACGAATTCTTAAGAGAAATTAGCCAGCAGGGTGTGAATAGACCTTTTCTATGATACTAAATAGGCCAATGGTCGTCAATTAATCCAGCAGGAAAGTTAGGGGCACTAGTTGAATACCGAGTTGAATACCGAGTTGAATACCGAGTTGAATACCGAACTATGTCTTCCCGAAGACTTCTGTTCTTGTCGCATTCCGGGTTCGCTACAAAAGTGAGACGTACGCAGGCGGAATCAGATACAGAGGACATTTAGAAGTGGGTTCCTTTTCTAGTTCTTATTTTAATCCAATAACGCGTTCATGAAACCTTTGTCCTTTGAGCTCGGCTACTAAACTACAATGGGTATGCACAGCTTCGTCAGCATATTGACAGTTTGTTTCCGCAGATGGAGCAGCTTCGTTGCAAACGACCAAACGCTAAAACGAGTTAAAAGAAAAGAACTGAAAAAGACGAGTAGTCGAGTACCAAGTGTAAGTGGGCGAGACTTTTACAAGACGGGAAAGGGTGTGGGTGACAGAGGTTTCTTTTGTTAATTTTCGCACAGACGGAACCCTTGAGCTCGAGTTTGTTTCCGTTTCGATTTTCATAAGGGAAAAGGTACATGTATACCATTGGTAGCGTACTCCGCGCTTGATGTAGTATTTAGTAAAAGACGTCGGAACGAGAATCATTCAACAATTACACAGTCATCAAAGTGGTGTATCGCTGCCTTTGAAAGATCCAGAACTTCTCCTTTAGCCAGCAGAGCCTCATCTGTTCGAGGAATTCGACTCCATCCCAAAGTAGTGGGATACGTTCCCCAAAATGCAAATTTTATTGACAACCAGCTCGGCGCAAGAGTTGACAAAGGCCCTTGTCGAAATCGTGGGTCGTTAACCTCTGTGGACCTTCTCTTGAAACACGGAGAGACCGTTCATCCAGTCGACGAAAAGCGTCAAAATAGTTTTTCCATCTCCCGGCACTCCAATCAAACAATAAGAGACCCTGCGGCGGTTGTTGCAATACGTGACTAATCCTGGGGACGTGATCGAGGATCTCGTCAAAGAGGATGATGACTGGGGAACATTCAGGTTCCACATGCTTCTCGCTGAGGCGAAATTCGAACTCGTTTCTGTCGACGGACATTTAGATGTAGTTCTTCGACAGCTAGCCAATCAAAAAAGAGGATGGGCTGGCCAATAGGTGAACTCACGAGAACAGTTGACGTATTGGGGCTGAATATCCTGGGTAAAACGCTTTTGAAAAAGCAGGTAGATTTCGGCCATGGTGGCCGTCAGGGGATGGGTTAATGAGCGAAGAGATGGAAAGAGACGCAGTATGGATTCGTCGAAAGTGCCATACATCTGTTCGCATCTGTTTGAGCAAAGTTGGTCCGGGATAGTCGACGTGGCGCAAAAATCGATGGGTTCATGGTTGACGGCTGATAAGTCCATCGACGCGTGGGTTGCAAACTCGGTAGTTTCGAAATTAAATACTCTTTTTAGGAAGGGCGTACATGTTTTGTTTTCTGATGTGGCCCAAAGGGCATTCCATAACGTTCAACTGCAGTGCAGTATATCTTCTGAACTTTAAATTTTAAACTTGCTATAATAAACTTGCTATAATAAACTTGCTATAATAAACTTGCTATCATAAACTTTAAATTATAAACTCGCTATCATAAACTAGCTTATCGTATGTGCAAACATTCTTCATCGCCCGGTTGATTTATATAATGCTGCTGTCCATATAATTTCTAATGAGAATCGGACACCTTCATTGTATGACTTTGCTCGAGCTTGAAAGTTGTGCAGTGCTTAATTCCAATTTAAACAGGTAAGAAACTAATTTTTTTTAAAGATTTTACAGTATATTTAGACAACAAGAAAAATCAGTAAGACAATTTAGCCTAAGCATTTATCCACTTATACAGAAGAAACATTTTACATAACTAACCTTTATCATATTGTGCGCTTGTAAATCGCTCCACATGCTTCTTCTATGTTCGGCAATTAATTTAATTGAATGTAGCATCATGTTACTCTCGTTTAATTTTGAAATAACTATAGTCTAAAGTTCAATAATTCATTATTTGTTTGTTTGTGTTTCAATGAAATTTATTGGATTGACTAATTCTTTTTATCGCGTATTGCTATTGTTGATTTAGTCAATTCATTGCGTGGGTGATTGAAGCATAGATTTTTCGTGATCACAAACTGTCGTGATCGGTTTAGCACAGCCGCGATTGAAAATGATAAGGCACGAACTCTTGTTCCACTAAATAGTGTACATATTATTTGTTTTTATTTCTCCTCTCAACAGAGTAATCTGGGCACAGCAACTATACTATACATCTTATCTTATCTTTACATAAATTGAACCTCAATTATCGGACCTTTTAGGTTGGTTCTGCGCTCCTTTTCAGTATTATCGCCATTAGAATCATGCTAGTCTTAAGTGCTTTTGAATAAAAACGAAGAAAAATATTGTCTGATTCCAATTGTTTGACTAAAATTATTAACAACTGCAAATTTTTAGGTCGCTGTAGATTCGAAGATTCTAAAAAGAGATTGCTAAGATGGAGGAAAACAGCGAAAGTCCCAGTGAAACCCGGGAAATTTCTTCCCAATCGTTGCTGGTACTATAAGACTCTTGAAATACAGTTTCCAGATAATGTACATATTTTCATGTTTTGTAAATTTATGCAGAAATTGAAAGAGCTTTTGTTTGAAGAGGAGATTACGGAGCAAATGAAGAACGAAATTCTGAAAATCCTTTCTGAAGTTGCTGAAGAATACATGAATGATCCTGAATATGTAAAAGACAACTCCACCGATGCTTACTTGCTAAAAAAATGGCCCCAATTATTCTCGGATCATAGTGATGCTATGGAAGAACTTGCTGAAAACTATCCATGGCTGTTACCTTTCCGCTTTATTCTCATGTCCAATTATGTCATGAGCGACGATGATTTACTAAAGCTCATCAATTTGCAAAAGGACTTGTCAAAGAAAGTGTGCCCGTCGAAGAAAATTGTCGAAAAACTGATAAGCGATCAAGGAATTCGAAGTTTGTTGGTCGAGAAGAGAAGAGAAGAATCTGAGAAGAACGAGCCTCTCTCAGAATATTTGCTGAAATTCTGTCAATCCTATCCGTCTCTAGAGAGTCTCCGTTCACTGTCTGGGTGCGTTCTCAGCGAAAAAATGCAGCAATCATCTTTGATTTATGAAGAGAAGCTCTTGATCAAGGAACTGTGGTGCAGCAATTCTAAAATGCGAAAGAAGATTCTTGATCTTTCCTTGCCACTACATCTAGCCGATGATCTTGAAAAGGAAAACGTAACGGACTTAAAGCAACTTTTACAAAGCAAGATCATGGACCTCACTCAACATTTCACTGCCTTAGAGAAAGATAAGTTCAACAAATGGTACCAACATTCAGTTTCCAACACGAAAAGAGATTGTCAAAGGAGGGGTACCACAGAAATAAATTGCAATCCAAGGTCAAAGGAACTATATCTTTGATAGATAAATGTTTACATTCTTCACGAGAACCAAAACTTGATACAGTAGAAGAACTTAAAGAACATCTGAAAGCGCTGCATTTCGATTGTTGGGATGGAAGGCAGGAAGAGATTGGCGACATTAAAAAAGCCCTCAAGAAAGTAGAAAAAACTCTTGGCAAGGTAGTACCCTACAAAACGGACAAAGACCTCGTCGCCAAAGTTAGCGGTGGGTCCGCTCTTCACGGGTTACTATTTGGCATCGACTCGAACAACGTGTTAAGGCCGGCGACGCATCCTTTGCTCAAGGCACCAGACGTTTGCGACATCAAAGAACCATCCATTTCACCAATAACTCGCTGTTTCTTCTTTCCAAATCAACTAGAAGCAACTAAGATGAAAAGGAACATTCTTGCAACTGGATTTAGTTTCTATTTTCCAGCACATATCGATTCTGCTGACACAAGTAATTCTGAACCAGTAACGATGTTGAAATTTTACATATATCCAATGGCTTCTTACAATATTGAGAAAAGCCAAATGTCAATTTTGCCGGTTGTTTTAAAAAGTCTGCGGGATGTCAACGATATTGTCTCCGCAGGAGAGTTCTTGAAGAAATACAGCTCGCACGTTCCACATGGAGTAAATCATCTTGGTGGCATTATGTGTGCCTCTATCCAAGTCTGCACATCGGGGCAACTGACTCAAGATCGTCTTGAGACAGACGTCGAAGAGAAGATGAAAGCCGCTCATTTCAGCGTTTTTAAGGCCGATCAGTCTTCAGTTGAATTCGACATCCGCGGACCCAACATTCCGGTACCTAAGTTGTTCGAAGAACTGCTAAAAGCCAACAGTCGTTCATGGCACGTCATCGATCGTGGGGACATCCCAGCTGGATTACTGCCCATTTGGACCCTCATCGAAGAGAAACACAACAACCTGAAGGATCAAGCTGATTTGCTGCGCAGGGCGTGGTTAAGGAAAGCTGCAAAACTTTTAAATGTCGACGTTGTCAATCAGGAATGGATAAAAGTGGACAATTTGCTGACTTCTGGACCAATAGATGACGAAAAATTCCGGCATTATTCGGGAAACAGACCGATTACCGTTGCTGCCATCGAAAATCTGGCCGATATCTTGTCTAAAGAATTGCGGCATTTCGAGGAAGGCCTCACACAATCCCAGGTGTGTAAAGAATTGTGTCTGCCTTATAAAAATTGAATCGAAGTTTTGTTTTAAAATAAAAAAATAAAAGTCTGCTTTTTCGTGGGAAAAGACAAATGCGCTGGAACAGCAACAACTTCAGACACGGTTCGAGATCATTTTGTACGAACTGTTACGCCACAGAGAGTACCGTTCATTGGAACTTCGAAATGCCATCGAGGATCTGTTAATGACTACTGATTATGACTGGAAAAATGGAGCATTTGGATTCCCGGTTCCCATTGATGGATTCCGAAAACTGATAGAAGAAATACGACAAAAATCAGCAAAGATCAGGAAAAGGATAAAAAATCAGAAGAACAACAGCAACAAGTGAATACATTAAGATTTAGTTTAAACAATGTGAAAAAAACAAATTAATAAACCCCTCTCTAAGTCAATCAGATAAATGGAACAAAACGCCTGTGTCTGCAATTTGTTCGTTATAATTTCTCAAAGACTTAGCAGCCACAAAATATTTCTAAGATATTCAGATTAAACAATGAAAGAATTAAGCAATAAATCCCTCTCCCCTTCTTTGAACAGACTAATGAGACCAACGAAAACTTGAACAAGAAAGAGCAGCACAACAGGATTTCTACTGCTGATCACCAGCATCATGTAAGAATTTTGAAAATTGATAATACATTTTTATATATTGTTAATATGCCTAATTATTGTGTTAACAAAGAAGAATTCCGAGTAATTGTTTAAATCTGAATGCAAAGACAGAGGAAAAGCTGTTGGATTACAACCGAGTGAGCAATAATCTTGTGACAAGAGAGAAGAAACCATATGCCGCATTCTTAATCGACAGGCCTTTCAGTACCAATAATCCAACGAGAGAAAACAATGATAGCAATCAAGATTCTATTATCCATTTAGTAAACTGCTTGCGCTACCGCCTGCTTTTGTCGACAGGGAAGACAGCTGTTCCCAATTCAACTATAACAAAAGTCGCTAATGTTGCACATAACGAAGATTCAAACATTCCGGCTTGGAAAGCAAGCTTTCGTCAATCATCCAAAACAGCTCGAGTGTCTGCACTCCCCACTGACCAAAAGGAAAACACGAGAAGTCTCTACGATACTTTGTTACAACTGATTGATGAATACGACGCGGCCGGAGCTGCAGAGATTTTCCGTCTGCTTTTGGAGAGGCGAAGTGCCATTCCTTTGTTCATCCCCGAATCCAAGAAACATCATTTGCTCCTGCTTAAACGTGTCATTTTGCAAGGCGGAATTCGTATGGGAGAGGACAAGTCGTTGATGCGCGTTGCCGTAGTTTCCTGCCGCAAAAGGAACCAGAGTCAAACGTGTGAAATACTCAAAAATCTCTTCCACATTGATAGTGTGCACCGCCACGATTATCAGAATAAATGCATCACCAAAGAGTCTTTGTTGGCTGAAATTGGTTGCGGCTGCGTATTGATGCAGGGTAAAAATGTTCAACGCGTCCTGGTTACTCACGTCGTAGGGGATTTCCGACCACTTTGGCCTTTTTTGCGCGAGTTTGCTGATTATTTGTTGATCGAAGATGTCACTTACGACACAACGTATGTTGGTCGTTTGTTTGAAAAAAAAGAAAACGAGCAAATTTTGAAAGATGTCAACACTGCCGATTCAAAACGGGGTGAAATTCCCTACGTCTGCGTATGGAAACCTTCAGTAGAAGATACATACAGCGAAATGAAAGAAACGGACGATGAATGCAAATTCCGTCATATTAACATCCAAGGCCAACTCGGAGAAAGAACTTTTCACATTTTACGATCCATCGTCGAAGGAATGGTTCAAGAAAACGCAACTCAGTTGTCATCATCAGAGAGACTGAGCTTATACGAAATGCCATTTTTAAGAGAAGCACATTACGATGCATTGGAATTTTCTGCCATGGCCGAAAAAAGTTTGTCGATTTTGACTGGCATTCAAAAGTTAGGACTGGTGAAGATAAATGAATTTGTCCTGCAAAAAAATTACAAAGAGCAGGCCAAGCACGAAGAGGCGAAGTGGGAACATCGCCTCGAAGAGAAAAAAGTTCGCGAGGAAAACGCAAAAATTCAGCTATGCATGGAAAAGCGTCGAAATAAGGCGCCCAGCGTTCAAGGTCATGCACTGTTGGAACTGTTACTTAATTTATTGGCGAACCCGAACCCATGTTCCCGTGTTCTCTCCATCCGTCTACTTGAAAAAGAATTGGCTGAACGCAGCGAACGGGAACTCGAGCCCGAGTTGATTGAAATTCGTCAATTGTATTCGTCGTTCGTCGACCAGTCAGCCGAGGCGCGTAAAGGCGACGCCAGGGAAAAGGAGAAGATGGAGGTTGCACGGAAAGAGTTAAACGATGCAAGAACAGATTTAAACGAGAAGGTACTCAGCATTGAACATTTGTGGAGAGAACTGAGTCATCTCTACACGACTCTGGCCCCTGAACAGCGAACGGCGGCCATTTCCAAAGTCCCTCGATTGGCTGCCCAGCACCTGCTGGACGGATTCTGCATCGAAATACTGGATGGCGACTCCAACTTGCTCCATTTGGATTGGGTAAAGGAAGTTTTACACCAACTCGGCCAACTAATTGGAAAGCAAAACCGGGAACGCATCTTTGTGCTGTCCGTCATGGGCGTCCAAAGCAGTGGCAAATCGACTCTGCTCAACACCATGTTCGGCATCCAAATGCGAACCAGTGTCGGGCAGTGCACTCGTGGAGTCAACATGCAACTCCTGAAAGTTCAAGGCCGTCCGGAATATGACTACATCTTGTTGCTGGACACGGAAGGGACCCGATCTCCGGAATATCATGGACTGTCCGGAAGTGAGAAACGCGACAACCAAATGGCTACTTTGAGTATTTTGTTAGCGGACGCCACCATCATTGTTATTCCAGGCGAGAACGACGCCGCCGTCAAAGAGATTTTGCCCATCGTTCTGATGGCTTACCAAGGATCTAAGTTGGCAGAAATCAACGGCGGACGGCGCAGTTCCATGTTGTTCTTCGTCTACAACCGAATCGACACGACGCAAAAGGAAAAATTAGGCACCATCGTCCAAACACTTGGCACTTCGCTAAACGAAGCTTTTAATCATGTTCAAAATTTGACGGGTAAATTTAACCAACAGTTAGCTTCGGAAAGTCTTTTCAAAAGTTTCAAACTTGGGGCAGCCAACTCTTCCGACAGCGACGTCTGCATCCTGGGAAACGTCAAGAAAGAATTTGAACCGCCGGGGGATGTTCCGAATTCTGCTTACGGTGAAGCTCTTGTCGAATTTCGCGAACACATTCATCGGCGGGTGACTAGCACAACAGGTGGAATAGCTTGGAAAGATCGATCAATTATAGAATTTTCCAAATACATGGAAGATGTTTGGAAGTGTATCTGCTCGGCAAATTTCACTTTCAACTTTGCATCTGTCGTGGAGCGCATGGCTTTTGACTCGTTGGATACCGAGTACAAAAAAATCGAACAAGAACTGGCCGAAGCCTATCGAAAGTGTTTCGAGTCTCTGTCAAAAGAAATGGTGCAAGAAAAAGGAAAAACCATCAATCCTTCCACGCCAGCAGTTGGACAAGAAGACGTTGCTACCGACGAAAGTAGACTCTTGTTGTTTGAAAGCAAGCTGCGCGACGAAATTTCACCGGTGGAACGAGAGCTGGACGTCAAATTGGAGGAGATTGTAATCGGAAATGGCAGGGAAAAGTGGAGTCTCCAATTTAAAGAGCAATGGAGAGCCTGCAAGAAAGAGCAAGAACGGAACTGGAACTTCTCGCTAAAAACGAGTTTTGTCACTTTGTTCAAGTACGAAAATCACGTGGAAAGTTATAAGAAGAAGTTGCGTAAAGAGATCAAAGAAAACTTCAGGAAAAACAGTAATGTTATATTATCAATGAAAGAGAAAGAAGAGTTATTCAAACAAATCTACACGACAATACTGGATGAAGTAAAGCTTAACTTTCCTTCGAAGGACGTCTCAGATGAAGTATCAAAAGTCTATGAAAAGAGCAATGTAATCAGACTCAGGAGCATTGAAATGGACAATAAAAACGATTATGATTTCTGTGAAGACATCAACAACGTGGTAAAATCAGCCGCGACTAAAGGCGATTCGCAAGTTGTTCCGCATTCATTTGAAAGATACCGATACCTCATAAAAAAGATACCTGGGAAGATATTTAGGAAGGTTGCTGATGGGTTATCTAGTGGTTCGAAGCAAAATAAAGAGCCGGAGCTGATTAAAGAGCCGAGCCAACATGTCTGGGATTGTTTTATGCTCGTTTACAAGCTAGTAAACAATATTGTTATTGGCAAACTTTGCTACGACGACAGCATCGTCTCTAACGTCATCACAGATACTGATGACATCATAAGATCCAATAAAGTGACTGTCAACTCTGAAGTGAAGATTGTACACGTCTATGGAAGAACTTTAATCACTGAGCTGATGCAAGAGATTCAATCAGATTGGGAAGCCAACAACTCTGTTTACGTCAAACTCGAACAGGACAGAGATGCTATGTATCAATATTTCCTTATGGTGTCACAAGGCCTTGAGAAAACTCAACTGTTTGCCCGACACATGGCCAACGTGTTGAAAAATGTTGTGGCTGAAGCATTCGAAAAAGACATGCTGCAGCAAACGTCGAATGGAATTCGGAATAAACAATGGCTGCACGACGCCAGATTTATTCACAAGCACATGGATCTTTATCTAATCGACTTGCTGGAAGACAATAAAATTGATGAAGTACTGGAGCATCTTCGAAAACCAAAAAAATTTTACAACACTGTGCTTCAATGTATGATTGTCCAAAACACTCCAGATGTAAAAATATTGTGGCAACGATTTATCAAACAACTAAAAAGAGCTATCAAAGAAGCCACAAGTACAACAGTTCCTAAGAGCAGGGCTCAGAAATTCGTGAGCGATTTGCGTGATGAAATTTTAAAGAACGATGGCCTCCATAGTCAATTTCTGGCCAAAGCCTTTTTGATCGATTGTAGCGGTGAATATGAAGATTGTGACAACGAAGGGGAAAAGGAATTTCAGGATGCGTGCACCACCGAATTGTTTAAAGTGCTTGACAATCATAAATCTCCGGAGGGGCAAAAAGAGTTCGCCAAGAAACTGAGTCCCAAAGTTGTGGAATACATGAAAACGTTGAACGATTCGGCAGCTCTTCCGCGCTGCGATGCTTGTTGTCCCATGTGCGAGAGTTTGTGTATTAAAGCGGCCAATCACGACACGACTCACAAACAGCACGACACGATCCATCAACCAGGCGGAATCGGTGGAGTTCAACATGAAAGTACCAAGGAATTGGTGGCCACCACATGCAGTCAGGCTTTTGAAAAGAACCGCAACTTTTTCTTCGGAGACAGCACTGTATTGTATAAATACAGAGAGTTTGATAAGAAATTTCCAGAATGGATGAACCCTAAGATTAACGAAGAACTGCCGCTTCGCGAATACATTCTGGCAAAATACAACGACGAAATTGCCAAAATGTATGACGGAAAGCCTTGCAAGGAAATTCCTTCACAATATGCCAACCGCAATTTGGCAATCATTCGTGAACAATTAGAAAGGGATACGGCTGAACGCTGAACCATAATCAGCTTCTGAGTTCATACGAGTATATGACTAAATTTGTTATAAAACTCTAAGTTTTTTTCATTTTCATCTAACGTTGCACTCATTGATTCTATTGTGCTCATTTAGGTCACGGTAGAGGAAAATAATTTTTGGGGGCAGATGACTAATGTTGCAAAGATATCTTCACGTGTTCACGGATATAGTAGTATATGCAAAAGAGTTTCTCCCCGTATTATAGGCTAATATTCCTTTTTATTAAATTACTATCACTACAAGTTTACATGTACTGAGTTCATTACAATGCGTGGGTTACTGGGTGTGGCTAAAAGGTGGACTTGGACTTGGACTTCGGGGTACCTATTCGGTGGACTTCAGGCAGTGGACTTGGGCCTTGAGGTCCACTGAATAGTCGTATTATCTCGACTAAAAGGTGGACTTGATGCGTGGACTTCATTTATTTAATTGAAAATATTTTTTGTAAATAATGTTCTGATTCTGACAAAAAATAAAGGCCTTTTTAATATCGATAGAGATAAATTCATTAAACTATGCAATACAAGTTTATTAATTCCCATAGTTTTTTAGTAATCCCATACCTTAATTACCTTCTCGAATGTGGGAAGGGGGATATACGAATTTACTTTACTCTTCCCCCAACCTTTTTGTTAATTATGTCTAGTGTCTCAACACCTCTAACGACGTGTCAGTGTTCTACTTGCGTTCAGCGTTCTCTGTTCAATTTTAGAAATCATTGATTCGTTACTTGTTTTACACGATGGCTTCTTGTGTCGCGAAGAAGAGAAATAAGAAGAAACGTCAACCCCGAAATGCCGACCAGGATCGTATAAAATTATTTGAACTTGACTCAGGAATAGAGATTTCAGAAGTAGTTGCTGTTCGTCCAAAACCTGGTTTTCAGTACATTTTTCAAAGTTCTAGTGATCTCGTGGCCCAAAATTGGCGGGCAGACGGATTGAGATGGAGGCAGAATGCCAGGAAGAAGGTAACTTACGGCACCATTGAATGCTTTCGATATTACTTCAAATTACAAGTTGGGCCAAAAGAATATACCACTGACTTTGCTAAGCATGCTATAGAGTGTCCCTTGTTTCCGAACAAAATTTTAATATGGTACGAGGGTGATGACTCAGTAGTCGTGGATTTTTCTCATGGAAATTCCAACGATCCAGATGAGATTTATACACGTAGCGCCCCGTCCTTGCTGAAACAGATGAAGGAACCAACGGAAAAACAGCCTGTACAAGTTTTTGCCGAGTTAGTAGCTAATGCCTCAAGCGAGGTAGACCGGCATAGAATTGATGGCCCTCGCAATATCAAGCAAGTCCGAAATGCCCTACAAGCATCCCGCGCGGCCTTGCGTTTGTCGCCGGACAGTATCTACAATTTATATGAATTATATCACGAAACCGGATTTGTGAAAGACATCCATCTGGCTCCATCTTTAATAACAATTTGTTTTCGAGAAAGTATGACTTGTTTTAATGTTTAATTATAGTTGTTTTAAACTAATTATATTGAAACTATGTAGACAGAATTGCCGAATTTAAAAGCCTTTTAGATCGAACAGACTTGCCATTCCAGTGTTTGGCTTACGATACTACATTTGAAATGGGTGATTTTTTCGTATCCGTCTTAACATACAGACAAAATGAGTTTGAAAACACCCCTGTTATCCCACTTATGTTTATGATCCATGAACGTAAGTGGGAATCTGTCCACAACTTTTTTTTTATGCGTTTGGCGGAAATAATTCCGGAGTTGAATAAGTCTAAAAATGTCGTCTTTGTTACCGACGAAGAAAAGGCCATTGTTAATTCAGTAAAGAACAATTTTCCGGAACTTAAGAGATTTCGCTGTTGGCTACATGCTCTTGCCAATATCAAAGGAAGCTGACTGAGTTAGGAATCAAGGACAAAATTCAAAGAAGAAAGTATAAAGACGACTTTGTACGTCTTCTGAATCAAGAATCAGACGCGGGATATAAGACTGTGCTGGCAGAATTCTATTTAAAAAAATGGGATAAGGTTAGAAACGTTTATATTATATTCATGTTCATGAACATTCATATTGGTCAGTGTAATAGTCCATTAACCATTTTCTATTTTTTCTTTAGAAATTTGCTGATTATTTTGACGCTTCCATCGATGGTGATATGAATAATATGGGCTCTTGGGCTCTTGCTCCGTTTGGTATCTCTCTACTCACAACAAACCAGTCGGAGTCATTTAACGCCACCATGAAGAGATTCCAAAACTGGAAGAAACTTCCAATTGACATGATCGTTATATCCTTTTTGAGATTAGAGGAATTCTTTTCTGCACGGATTGCCAGAGGACATTATGGACTCGACGACTACAAATTACGGAAGCACCTTGCAAAGTACTATCCCAGTGAAGGTGCACTAATTCCAAAGCAAGAAACACAAGAACAGCTGTTGGAACGTATAAAGAAGTCACGGTCGGAAGTTTTCGGCGAAACTTCGGTACAGGTCTTTGATGCATCTAGTACCCAAGCTTAAAATACTAATTTATTTACTGTAGGCTAACGTGGATAAACTTGCGCCATCGAACGATCAAGTAGAGATATCGAATGACACAGCCACGGATCATACAACAATTCCCTCGTCTACAAAATTCGTGTACGTTCCAAGTGAAAGTGCTATGGAAAGAGCAATTAAAATCATAGAAGAGAAGAAGATATACCTTGTTCCGGAAGCACAAGCCTGGATGGTAGAGGGGTCGAGCGGCGACAAATATACCGTGTCGCTCTTTAAAAAAGGTGTGCGTCAACCGAAATGCAGCTGCGCTGCTCCGACGACATGTGCGCACCTTATGGCCGCAATGCGTTCAATCGACTGTGAATGGACAACTGGAACACGGAGTAATACATCTGTTTTGCGAAAACGTGCGCTAAAACGCCCATACAAGCAGTGCGGAAAGAAAAAACCTTGTGTTTTGGATAAAGAGGCGCACGCGAAAAAGGCGAATGGAATCATTGTAAATATTTTCTTCTTTATGTTACCCATCATATATAGAAATAATCTAAAATTACTAACTGGCAGAATGATGATGAAGACCTCACCCAAGATCAATTGGAAAGGCTAGCGGAAGAGACCGACATGGACATTTGTTCTGCAGGCGACAAGGTATATGCTAAGAGCTAATAATGTGCAACTGGGCATTGATCTAATTTTTATTTTGCCCATTTAAAGGATGACGCGCCTTTGGTGGCAGATGAAAATCCAATTGATTCCAGTTGTAGTCCAAAAAAACCAACCCGGCGCATTTTGAGTGCAAAAAGAAAGTTAAAATCTGACTCACTGAATCCTATCTCTCCTGTCTCTTCCAGTTTGCAAGTTACTGAGCCTACAGGATCAGCTCCAGAAATTAGTGTAGAGCTTCTTCAGCTCAACGTTGAGGCCAGTTCTGTTATCGTTAGTCCTTATAAAAATGTAAGTCAGGCCCCTGACGTTGTTGAAAAGGTCCTACCTATCCCTAACGGTGGTCGATCGCTGAGAGAGAAAAAGGTCAAAGATCCGAGAGAAGACAGACCGTTGAGCAATGAACAAATTCAAACATTGCGGAAAACAGAATGGCTAAGCGATGAGCACATTGATGGTGGTTTAGTGCTGCTGCGTAAACTAAATGAAGCAGTTGGCGGCCTCTACAACCTGGAGAATGGTTTAGTAGCTTATCCAAAGGCAAATGGAAAGATATGGGCTCAAGTTCTACACAATGGACGCCAGACTGGTGGACATTGGTCCGTAGCTGCTTATGGTTTTTCGTTTATCCCCGAAGGAACTATTGCTATTTATGACAGTTTAAATTACGAGCCCAACAGTTTTGTAAAAGCATCCGCCGCAAGTCTTTTGAGGACTACAGAGCAAAACGTTAAGTTAAGTTTATTGCCATCGTCACAGCAAAAAAATTGTTATGACTGTGGTGTGTTTGCGATAGCGAATGTGGCGGCACTCTTGTTCAACCTAGACCCTTCAAAAATCGATTTCAATGCTAATGTTATGAGAGACCATTTAAAAAATTGTTTAAGAAACGGCCAAATGACACCTTTTCCATATTCCGTCTCCGTGCCGTTGATTCCTCCTGCTCCTATTAATATTATTGTCGAAAAAATTTATTGTTTATGTCGCCGACCCAAAAAATTTAAGGTCACTAAGGCGATTACTAAAGACGAAGAAATGTTACAATGTAAAGACTGTTCTGAGTACTACCACAGAATTTGTATACCTCTTTCCTGTGGTTCCATGTTAAAAAAAAACAAGTCCATTTGGACTTGCCCATCTTGTTCTGATTCAACGGTATGACATATGTTTTGTTTTTCTATTACTTTTAACCTATGAACTTTACTGAACCGCATTTTATTATTACTTTGTATCTGTTGACACCCGGTTTTTTTTAAATAAAACAAATGTTTCATTGTCCAACCTCATAGTCCACCGTTTAGTCACTTAAGTCCACGCTTAAGTCCACTGTTTAGCCCTCTAAATCCACCTTTTTGGGCCTTCAAAAATGGCCAAGTCCACTGCCTGAAGTCCACCGAATAGGTACCCCGAAGTCCAAGTCCAAGTCCACCTTTTAGCCACACCCTGGGTTACTACTGATAATTAACGCCCTTTTGATCTTGCTTCTCTTTTCCATTATTCAATCACTGCTATTTGTCAACATGAGATTTGCTAATAAAGCAGTAACAGGATAATTTGATTAATGGCGAGGTAATGGCAGTCTCCGAGTCAAAAGGCCGCGACTAGATTAAGGTTCAATTGGATTAAGGATCGTCCCTTTTACCTTTACCCAAAACTTCCTTCCTACTACCGCTGCCTACTAAGCTGTCGACGTTTTGCTCAACAGTGGTGAGAAGGCGAAACAGAAAAGATTGCTGCTATCATTGCGGGTGAAAGCGAATTCTGGGCAAATTTTCTGCTTTACTTCCAGATGAAACACTGTGCTTCACAGTGAAACCCTGATTTTCCGTCGAACCCCACGAGGTTCGTCGGCAGATCGACAATTTGTTATCGCAGACGGAACAGCTGCCGCTCAGCCACTGCCTTTCCGCCTACACCAGCACATCTCTTTGAAAAACGTTCGTAATCCTACGGCAAGGTAAACGTCGTTGTCACAGAACTCATATCGGATGCCCTTAAGGAGCGGGAAGCAGCTCATGAAGCAGCTCAACAAATGAGTCAACTGGATGCTTTCCGATCTCACTCTTGGACAAGTCTGGGATAACGACCTCAAGATGAACGAACTCATCGACCGAGTTGTCATCGTCGAGGCGGTAATAGGAGAGATAGCTCTCGAAAAACGTTTAGTCAAGGTTTGCGAGACCTGGCAAACATACAAGCTGGAATTCTTACCTCTGCTACAAGAAAAGGTGTCTATCCTCATCCGCGGCTGGAAAAACTAGCGTTGTGTAGCACTTTGGACTTGGGTGCTTCCTAATAGGTCGGAGTCGGCGAGTACCATACGTTGTGGTGTAGTAGGTTGGGGCCGTGGCAGCTGTAGAGGTGTAACTTGAATGGCGAACCACCATTCGTCTTCATTGCCACGAGCACTTGTTATCCCGTCACTAGTTTAAGAAGGATGTTTGGTGTAATGTAAACTAAAATCGAACGACAACAATCACGATGACCGACCGACCAGAAAACGGTTTCTTTTTGGTGGCCAGCCTGCAGGACACGACAAATCCCCTACCCCTCTCCCACACAAATGAACAGGGGAAACACTAGAAACAACAGAGAGACTTAAGTTGGTTGGTGTACTAAAAACGCCGCCTTAAGACGTCACGGAGTTAGTTAAAGTCGAATTCTTTGCGAGCGACCGAACGGTAGAAGACTTTCAAGAAGTGACTGAAAAAGACGTTCAGTACACTGGTGCCAAGTGTCATCTGACAAGTGGGCGAGATTTTTAAAAGACAGGAAAAGGGAAGGGGTCGAATCCGATCAAAGATGGCCGTCCCGTACGATTTATCTCTAGGCAAAATGGTATGGAAGTCTGAGGAGGGACGAATCCCCTGAAATGGGGGTTGAAAAGTTAGCGTATAAAAAACTGGTGAGGAATCTAAGAGAGCAAAGCCATTTCTTCTTTGGATTTGCTGAATTTACGGTGCGGCGATAAAAGAATTGACATTCACCACCATTGTAATGATGATGGCGATCGACAATCCACGCTCGGATTTCCTTCGCTCCGACAATTCACCAGATGTAAACACGCACCATCGCCGACAGTGCGTGAATTTGTCTCCGCTTCCATTTTCATAAGGGGAAAGGTATATATATACCATTGGAAGCGCAGTCCGCGCTTGATGTAGTATTTAGTAAAGCAACTCGGAACGCAGAAGAATGAGAATCATTCAGCAAGATTTCTGCTGCTCAGAAAAGGTCCAACGGGACAGAATTGTCCAGATTTGGCGCTACAGAAATAGCAGCAGCCAGCCAATCGAGATTGTCACAGCAGTTTCCTACAAACTTTCAGATTGGAAAATTTTCTTCCTACGACACCCCGAGACATAAGTTGTACCCGGTGGAGTAGATACGGTTCTCAGCAAAACTTGCGACCATTCCAAAAAACTTGTCTTCACCCAAGACTAAAGATCAACTCTTTTCTGTCATTAGCAAGATAGCCAACGTCAACTAAAAAAGCCTTTTGATCCGTTGAAAGCGGAGTAGCATTGAGTTGTCAGTGAGCGCCACTGTGCCCGCTTGCAAGGTTTTCTAGTTTTCCTGATTCGTACCTGCTTCTTTGGCAATATTACCGACAAACGTTGACAGTTTCATACCGGGTCTAGGGATTTCTGACACCAAAAAGGAGTAGGAAGTAAAGAATCGGCTGGGAATGTATGAGATCTAGACGCAGTGTTCCGGTAGAATGGATAGTGCTATCGTTAAATTGTAACAACTTGATATACGACGAACACAGGAGAATAAAACGGGATCATGGTACTTTTGCAGTTTCCACCACTTTAGAGAGAAAAACCAAGTTATAAGACAAACAGATAAAAGTGAGTTTCTTACAGTTAGCGAGCCGGGTGGCCGGCCAGCATCAGACGGACTCCGTAGACGTGACAGCGTGTCGGATGATGATGAATTTCGACGGACTGGGTCACTGCTAGCTTTTTAGTATTGAAGCTGACCGTGTGCGGATCCATTGCGTGTAGGCATAGGCTACTAGCGAGGCGGAAGTATCGTTGTCCGGGAGATGGTGGATAATTCCAGTCGCCTCCAGCGCAACGTGGACGGAAATTTGTGAACTGGTGCAAAGGGCGGCTGAGGCAGAGGTATAGGACGCTGTGGGGTGTGGATCATGGGCGATCCTGATGAGCGATGAGCTTCATCGGGTTGATCTGGCGACGACCATGGTCGTGTCCGTCACCCAAAGCTCAATCCAACTTTTTCTTTTTGTTGTTGTTACGTTGTTGAGATAAAATGGGAGATAATATTATTGACTCTTCTCTAGTTCGTGCGAATCATGTATCAGCCTATAAGGCATCCATCAATCAAAATCAAATTAATCAGAATGTTTTCTAAGTTTTATTACCTGTCCTTAAATACTTCGGAGAAAAAGGGAGGGGGACGAAGGTTTCCAGAAACTAGTCCTCTATTTAACTCTTACGCGGCCTTGGTTAAACTTCTTTAAGCCTTTAATGTGTGAGTAGGCACTGCTACCGAGGCTACTAGCCCTACCTACATTTTCTCCTACAGTATGTGAGCAGTTTTTTGGCTCATCAGTTGTTTTTCTTTCCCAACAAACACTTTGAAGTTGGTGTTTTCATTTGTTTCTTTAAGTATTTTGAAAGTGTATGCCAAGCGAACTAACCGGTTCATTCAACTACTTCACTATTATGGTAACGAACTAAATTTCTATAGTGCTTAGACACAAGAACGTAGAGTCAATTCGTTATGCATTTAAACTGTATTTAGAGTCTTGCTGGAACCATAGATAAAGCCCTTGGAGGTACACTAGCGACGCAAAGACGCTACCGGGATAGGAAAGCAGTGTTTACTCTCAAATGGACTTTTATTGGTTTCTATGCAACTATCCTGGTGGCTTTCAAAGTTCTAATAACTTCGGTCGACGCTGCTTGTTTGCGATCCAATAAAAACTCACAAAATCTACTCAAAAGAAGTATAGTACTATAGTGTATATTGCATTAGCTTATGTGGGGACAATCAGATTTTTAATAATGCTTTTACGAAACTTGGTGTTCATTTTGGATTAATTCTTATGCTAACAGACAAATAAGCGCACTAGAGTGAAATGATCATTTTGGGCACATTACAGGCACGGATGGACAACAAAGTGACTGCAGGAGCACTGCATGCTTCACTCGATCTGCCACTATGATATCAGCCATGGATCAATCGACCGATCCATGTGAGAACTTCTACCAATACGCCTGTGGTAACTTTAACCGCAACACCACCGATTCCCGAATTGTGGATCAATTCGGTGGTACCAGTTTTAGTAGACTAGAAGCAGTGGATCACGGCATTCTTAAGAATATTTTAGGTAACCTTACTCTCTAAAAAATAGTGTTCAGCCATAGACTCCAAAACATTCGTGTTTGGGGCCGTACACTTGTGTAAGGGCAACTCAAGTGCCAAAAATTGGGTAGACTGTGTAAAATTGCTATTCCTTCACTGTAGGATTAAAAACGTATTTATTTCCAAATATCAGCAAAATACAAAAACTAAACACAAATGTTTTTATTTATTTTGTGAACATCACTTTTTAGAGAGTATTTAAAATTCTACTCCTAGATAACAAAATATATCTTTTATTTATTGTGACTTCGTTGGGTTATTCAGAACAACCTACTGAAACTTTAACAAACGAAGCAGAAAAACTTGCCCAACGCTTTTACCAATCCTGTCTGTTGGCAGAATCCACGGACAATTTTTTAACCGATGACTCAACGCGCAATGCACAGCTGCAACTTCTAGATCAAGTCGGCGGGTGGTCAGTTATCGATGAAATTTCTTACGGAACTTATTCAAAGAAACAATGGGACTTTCAAGAAGCGTTTGAAACTGTCCACAACTTTTACGTAAACTGTTTCTTCGGCTGGACAGTAAGATTGAGAGATACGAAACAACACAGAACATACCCCTTCCGATACGTAATCGAAGTAAGCATATACTTTGAGTTTTAGTTCACTAACATTACTGCGCATACTGAAAGCTGATGTTTTATTAAAGATTAAACATAGTGAATCAGAACTATTAAATCCGGACTACGATGTCAATGAAATGAAAAAATCAGTGGGAGAGGTATGTATGCGCTGTTTTTTTAGCCTATTATATTCTAAATTTTATGAGTAGGCAAAATTAAATGATATGTTGCGGAATCATATTCGTATTTTTGTGTCAACGAAATTTATAATGATGATTGATGCTTATAAGTTCATTTTCATTATTATATTTGTAGATAGTTACTTATTTACTAAACATCAATACTTCTTCTCTCTCGGGGGGAAATGAGACTGTGTTAGCTGAAGCAGGGGAGGATATCACTGAAGTGGTTTCTCGGATCTACCAAATCGATCCAAAACCGTCTCATAAATATTTCAAGATTTACACGATTGCTCAACTTAACAACTTAGCTCCTTTCGTAAGTATTCCGAATTTAGTTGAACTGCCTCTCGTCATATACAGTGGCCTAGGTTCATGCTAGATTCAAGCAACTAGGTTTAGCCTTATGTCAGTTGTAGAATGTAGCCTATGAATTCCAATTAATAATTAATCCGTTATTGCCCCTGAAAAATTGGTGGGCCAGGCAGTTTGAGCTAGGTTTGGTCCAAACTGACTGAAGTAGACATACTCTTGCTAATTAATTAATGATCTAAGGCGCGTTTTGGCGAAAATCATTCAGTTGGGCTGTTAGTTTAATTAAGTTAGGAAATGTCGCCAAAATGAGGCAAATTGAGTCTTCAGTTCAACTATTTAATTCAACTGAATAATCGGGGGTGTGGCCTAGCTCAATAGCTCAATGGAAAAGCTCAAGAGAGCTTTTTACCACCATTGAGCTTTTGGACGACTTTGTTGAACTAAGGCTAGCTCAACTGAATCTAATTGAGCCCTCTTACCACCAAAATGCTAATTGACCTCAACTTAGTTCAACTAGTCGACACCAAAATGCCCATTGAGCTACTTAATTTAACTACGAATCTCAATAAATTGTGGCCAAAACGCGCCTCTAATGTAGCTAGAAGAACTAACCTATTTATTATACTACATTGCTACCTACTGTATCACAGGTGAACTGGAGTAAGTTCTTTGAATCTGCAATTTTAAAGGCAAACATTACCATCGAAAAACCTCAATCGCTCCCCGTGGTAAGATTTTCTTTCCTCAAACTGAAGCCGTTGGCTTTCACTTTAATTTAATTTAACTGTAACTACCTTTATCAGAGCGTTTCATCGATTCGTTTCTTGCAAAAACTTTCCATCTTTGTTCAAGAATTGCTAGCTACGGAAAATGGCCAAACGTAAGTTGAAACCGTGCCAAAATGAAAGGGTTGAGGTCGTCAGTAGGGCATTTGGCTAGATCTTAATGGCGAAAAATCCTAGGCTACTAAAACCATGTATAGGCCCATAATATATGAAATGAAACGAGAAAAACTAAATCCAAAACAAGATAACAACTTACATCATTGTTATCATTTTAAACCCATTAGAAAACTGAAAAATTACCTGTCCTGGCGGGTTGCCAAAACAAATTATGAAATCATGAAACTTCGTTGGTTGAGAGGCAAAGAAACGGATGATATTGAGAATGATTGCGTCTCCCATACTGCCAATCAGCTGGACTTCGCTGTTAATAGCATGCTTTTACGGAAGAAAATTAACAGCAAATCCAATAAGAATATAGCTGAAACAATGGCCAAATCCCTAACGGATGCATTCAAAGAAATGGTAAAGAATCTCGATTGGCTAGAAGAAGATACTTTCCTACAAATTAAAGAAAAAGTTGACCTCATTGATAGCTTCATAGGTAAGATTTACCGAATAGACTTATAATTATAGAAAATTACTTAGTATAAAGTTTATTTACCTATGTAAATATCACGTTGATGAACCTAATTAGGGTATCCTGAGTTCATATTAAACTCCACGAAATTGGAAACATTTTACAGCGGTTTGGAAATTAAGCCAGACGAATATCTGCTAAACAATATCCGCCTAAAACAGTTTTCGATTCTGAAAACAATTCCTAAGCTCGGCCAGCCCTTTGACAAAACGGAGTAAGTTTTATAGACTATTAAAATGGATCAATGGCAGGTCCTTTAACTTACTACACCATGTATATATTTGTAATTCAATGATTTGCAGGTGGAGGGTCGACCGGTTTTATGTTATGTACCAACGATATTTGAATCACATTTTTTTACCGAGCGATGTGTTGCAGGAACCGTTCTTCGATGCTACTTTTCCCCCAGCAGTTAATTTTGGATCCATAGGTTCTTTATTTGGTCACGAAATAGTCCATGGTTTCGTTGGAAAGACGTTGCAATATGATTTTAGAAAAAACTCAATGCATTGGTTAAAAAATGGCATTGTCCAGCTTCTTGGTAGACGCTCCCAATGTTTCGTTCAACAATATTCCAACTTCAATATAAAAAATACCTCGATCAATGGAGTGCGGACACTTGGTATATATAGCTCTTAAAAATTACAACAGTAAAAAGTTTTCTATTGTGCGTATTCTTTCCGGATTTAGAGGAAAATATCGCCGACAATGTCGGTTTAAAAATCGCTTATATTGCTCTCCGTAACTGGATCAAAACCCATCAAATAGGATTTCAGTCGCTTCCTGGACTGACGTTTTCGCCTGAAGAACTATTCTTCTTGTCTTTTGCTCAGGTTCATTTTATTTACGGATTCTATTTAGTTTGGTAAAATGTAATAGTTTAGACTTTATTCTCCCTATCAGACATGGTGCTCCGACAATGACGATGAAATTTTTTTGAACGATGAACACTCCCCAAGACGTTTCCGAGTGATTGGAACTTTAGCTAATAGCCCTGAATTTTCAGCAGCGTTTGGGTGTCCAATTAGCTCACTTATGAGCCGGAAGAAAAAGTGCGAATATTGGTAAAAATGAGTGGCCTGCGCGTATACATAATTTCCAAGTCTATTACTTTGGTACAGAATATGCTAGCCCCATTAAAGACGAAGAAAGTTTGGATAGTTGTCTCAGACATAAAAGCCTGCTGAATTCGAAATGCTTTAGAGTTTTTAACTTAATCAATGACCACAGGCTACGTCGGAGAAATACAAATTAAGAGTAACAAAGACAAAAAGGTCCCTTCGGTAATAAGGCAATTTTTTGGGTTAATAATTCAGTGATTGCGAACTTTTTGTTTGCTTTCTGCTCTTCGTTCTGACTTGATAATTAAACTCGATTTAGTGTAACGTCGATTTGTGTTAGACGTCAGTAGTAGTCCCGAATTCAGGTTTCTGGATTCATTACTACACTACCATGTTTGAAAGGAAGGGGGTTTTGAGCACTTTAGTTTTTCAAAATAATATTAGTACTTTAAGTTTTCTCCCGTCGGATATATGATGCCTACTTGGATGTGCGACGGATTTTTTATATCATAGCCCGCACTATAAATTTAATTGAATTTGCACTGTAGTGCAGCGCAGTTACCGCTTTTTGCCGATACTCGACAATCGATTGCAGGGATAGGAGAAATACATTTAGAATTTGGAACGATAATAACTAGAGAAAACGCACTATAAATGAATCTGGCGATGCGATGAAAATGTGTTTAGTTTTTCTATGGTGGCCGAATATTTTTGCTTTTTTGGTTTATGGGTTAGTTTTCAAGACACATTTACGGATTTCCAAGCCGATGGAGCCAGTGGGGGGTGGAACGGCATGACTGAGGTGGATATTTTAATAAAGTCAGACACAGGGGAAGAAAAGCCACAGATTTGGTATCAACCTATCGATGTTTGTCCAAGAATGTTGCCAAAGAAGCGGTACGAATGAGGAAAACCTTGCGAGCGGGCCGGAGCGGGTACACTCGCGCTTCGCAAATGACTTGGAACAGGATAGAAATCTAAAACGACTCGATAACGTGCCAACAAAATTTATTTGGGAGTTTGACACACCGTGGTGGTTCAAAACACCGCAATACAATATCCAAATTTGGCAAAATGTTCTGTAGCGCACTGCAGAAAGAACTAGGTCGAATTGTTATTTAAAACATAGAAACAGGTATAGAAGAACGGATTTCGAACTGGGGTCGAACAAAAAAAATCAGTTGGGAAAAAAACTTACATTTTTTCCGAAATAATCGAGGTCGCCAGGTTGACCGCTATAAGGCGTTCACGTTCCGGATCCATGAAGCCGGGGCACATCAAAGAAAAAAACTTTTCGTGCGAGAGGATGTCAGCAATCTCTTTTATGACATCTACACACAATTTCTCTAATTAGATTAAAATCATTAAATGTAAAAATTATACGACTTCCAACGACTATTGCTTAATAATCTAACCTAAAGAAAATTGTCGCTTGCTGAACAAATTCTTGCAGATGGCGAAGAAAAGAAGAAAATCGCACATGTCGGAAAGGTCGCCATTATCTTCTTTGTTCATTAACGCTTGAAGAAGAGGCGCCCAGCGCTTTAAGATAGCGATGTTCAGTTCATTGCCTGACTCAACCATAATAAACTATTAGTTTTGGACGAAGGGCAATACATGAAACTGAACGTCTTACTACCTTCGATACAGCTTTGGGCAACTGCTGCTCCCAGAGAAAGAATGAAGGGAGTGATGGACATTCTGCGTCGATCACGTTCTGCTTAAAGGAAGAAAAAGTTTGAAATTCGTATACTGACGTTCATCAATGCCGAATTACCCTCAGAAGTGCCGGTGCTGCTTGAAGCAAACAAAGCACGGTTAAAGCTTGCATCTACTGTGTCCACAAATTGTTTCTGATAAAAGTAGAAAAATTACGGTCGCTGGTGTTGCAGTAACCCGACACAATAATAGTGGCTTACCACGATCCAGTCGATTGCGACGTCATCAGAATCTACTTCGATGGCGTTTTGGCGAAAATACTGTGCAAGCTTATTTTGAAAATCGATTTCTTTTACACCGTGCGGTTGATCAAACGCAGCAGATTGCAAAGGTGCCAAGGCAGAAGCAAATGTTGAACCGAAAACAGATTTGCGAACATTACGAGATGATAGCAAAATGATTTCTTGCAACTGTTTGTTTATTTCAAACTCTGCCTTATCGGCCAAAATAGATTGGTACTCTTTCAATCGTTCAACATAGTCTGAAGAGTTGTGACTCGGTAAATTAGCCAGAACACTTTCCCTCAAGGATCCTCCCTAGTATTATGTAGTAAAATAACAAAACAGTTCACGTGTTAGTTCAGGAGGTATGCTCAAATGAAGAACAGCACTACATACATGGAGCAAGTTTTTTGAAGTCTCTACAAAGAGGATGTAGGTGTCTGTGCCTGATATTTCTTTTTCAACTTCTTTCAGATTATTCTCCAGATTTTTGACACACATCCGTATTTCCTCTGCAGTTTTAAGAACTTTCATGGAAGTTTTGATCTTCTGTTCCATTTGAATAGCTTGAGCCAAAGTGCTTCTTTCGCGAGCCTCTGATTTGTCCAGCTTTTGCTTAAGTTTAACCAGCGAAAAGATTATATTTGCCACCGGCAATTTAGAAACATCTTCGGAATAACGGTGAACAATCAAACACCGAGGGCATTCTAGTTCACCGTCTTTTTGAATACCCTGATTTAACATTTAACATTATAACGAAGACATAGACACCCTAGCCACTCAACAAAATGCGACAAGTTGTCAGATTAAGGAAAGAACTTACCGCAAGGCAAATTAAACAAGCTGTGTGATGGCACGGCAAAAACTTGGGTTCAACTGCGACGCCATATTTCCTCGAACAGCTACTGCAGCTTAAATAATCCTCACAATAATCCTCCAACATTGAAAAAGCCATTCTTCTTTGTCTCGCACACGTTATCAATAATAATCACTCTTTTGTTTAAGTGTTGATTAAGTCCAAAACAGAGCGGTGTAATACGTCAAAGGAACACTGGCACGAGCAAGGTTGGAGCCCAGTCGGACCACGTTGAGAGACGCAAGACACTGGGACTGAAATGATCCAAAATGGCCGACGAGAAAGAAGGTTAGGGGAAGGGGATGTAACATGTAAGGATGTAAGGATTGGAAATTTGGAACTCAAGCTAACGCTACTAAGTGCTAGTATACAATCTCTATTGAGAAATTCAAACCTCAAACTTGGATTCTAGAACATGTATAACCGAAAATGCACTTTGAAATTCCAAAACGTTAATTTTGTATTAGTAGCTTCAAAATGTATGACGATAATTTTAATATTGTCGATAGTTTAAAAATGCGGTGTAGGCATTTATTCCATTCGATTTAAAAATTCGGCCCGTTTTTATGATACGAACTGATTCTCACAAAGTCCCTGTCCATAATACTGAGAATGATAAATCTGAAATCTGAAAAGCTAATGAGTAACGACTAACGAGCAGAGGAACTACACACACACAGACTGACCTTGGACTGACTTGTGGATGGAATTCAAAAAGTCAATACTTTGTCTGTTGAGCTAAAATTAAGAAAGTAAAGAAACCGAATCGGATTTAATTAAAAAAAGAACGAGAGTGTAGTATCACTATCACAGACTTTATATCATTTTAGGCACATACGACAGAATCACAAACAGTCTTAAGTCCCTTCAGTCGAGCTCGAGGAAACCTTAAGTCCTTAACAAATGCTAGCAGACGGCTGGTGCCATTTTTCTTTTTTCTGTTCGACCGTTAAGTTCAGCACTTCAGCAGTATGGCGAGCATATCTGACCTTATTGATGAGGCCTTCCTCTCCCAGTTCTTAAATTTCGGCTATTCAATGTAAGAAAGTTTTAATTCTCAAAGTAAATAGCGCAAAGTTTTTGTTCTCAGGCTGGTTCGGTATGAAAATTAATCGATTGTTTTCTTCCATTATTTTAGCATACCGCTGTTGAAAATTTGGAGTCTACAAGACCGGAAACTGTATTGGCGAGATGCCCAGCTTTTGGAAAAGATTGAAAATGAGCTGTTAAAAGTGAAGTGTGAAATGTGTTACTTTGAATACGACGATTTTGAAGAGTTGGAGCATTTAATGTCTTTACCAACTGCTAATCAAACAGCAGCTCAATATCCTTGGACCAATCAGAAGATTGAAATAGGAATTCATCTTATGAGAAAGATTGAACAAGGCCAACAACTACTAAATAAAGCTTTCCAAATCTACTTGGATCAGAAAAATAATTCAAATACACAAGTGAAGACTATTGAAGCTATAGAAGAAAAACAAGCTCTAGAAGAAAATTATGGAAAGCCCAGTGACACACATAGAGTATTTGAAGAACAGGTGCATGTCCTTGGAGCTGCTAACCCGGAAGTACAAGTTGCTGATGGGAATGATCAAATACCAGGTGATGATGGCGACAATCAGACCGATGTTTCGTCAGGCAACGATGAAGAATTGTTCTTATCTTTTTCGCCCCCTTGCATTGAAGCTGATATTCCGAAAGCCAACCAAGATGATGGGAACGAACTAGATGACGATGAAGACAGTTGGACTGACATTTCCGACATTTCCTCGGACGATGATTTTTCAATCGATTTTTTTCCGTTCCGCTGTACATCTGTATTTCGTTTCCTGAAACAGCATTTAACAAACGACGAGATCACAATCGATCACTTGAAGAAACTGTATCCTGGTTGTCAAGACGTCGTTCAGAGAGATTTGCACAACATCATCACAAACTATCGGGTGATCCTTGAAGGCTACGCCTTAATTGCCAAAATTTGTTTGGAAATGAACGAAATTTTTGACCAAATCATCCACATACTTGCCGACATTCCTGAAAAGCTGATCCAAATGGTTGCTCAACCCATAGACGATAGAGATCCGGCAAAGGAACTAGCTGAATTTCTTCGGCGCTTACTTATCCAGCAATAACTTTTGAACAACAGATTAATCGATCAAAAATATTAATTAGTTTTGTTATTTTGTACGAATGTTAAACTACTGTACTTCTAAAGACTGTTGTAAAAGGGTTACTTTCAAGCGATGCCTGTATACTTTTTTAAATTGACGTTTGTTTCTCGTTCGGCCCTTCAGTTCTACATACAAATTTCGCAGTGTCTTGGATAGCCATAAAAATGAAATGCCCTTTAACACTTAAACTCCATTTTTAAAAATCGCACCTAATTTTTCAGAGTTCAGTTTTCGAATACCCCAGCCAAGAGAGCATGTATTTGTGTGTATTAAAAATAAACGTTTTTCTATGTTATCAACGAAAAGGAACGTAAACATTCGATTTAATTTTGAATGTTACGTATTGTAAGTCAAGAGTTTACAATCCAGCGTGAAAATGTAGGGAAATGTAGGGAAACCGAGAAAAACTGAAAATTCAGAAAATTCTGTTCTGTTCAGATATCCGTGAGGCTATGACATTTAAAGTCGTAGTCAGGGAAAGTGGACTCATCTTCTGACATCTCTTTAATGAATTTTCCAAAGTTGTATCTTTTTTCCTTAGTTGGGGTATGTCTTAGATCGAGATAAATTTTGTCCCAGTCGCTCTTTTCTGATGAGGACGTATTTGTTTGCATGTATGGTAAACGATACATGTTTATATCGTCCATCAACCCTTTTTCGGCATTGATTAGTTGGCCGATGCTGTGCAAACAGGTTAGATACTCCTCGTAGCCGTCGCAGTTGAATTTACCCTCTCGATGCTGTACCAGCTGCTCACTCATCGCGGCTGCCATTTCAAACAAATCGCCATTTGAAGCAAACGATGCTGCAACTTTTTGGCAAAGGAGCTTGGCTTTCTTCGGGTCTGCTGAGATGGTATGTTTAATTTCAGCGCTGGGCTTTGATGGGTCGTCTTGAGACTGGCTGAAAGATTCCAAAGCCATCATGGTCCGGTAGTAAACGGAGAAAATGGTGCCAAATTTGAAATGATGCTGCGTTCGCGCCATATTAATCGGCGCAATTTCTTCCATTGATCTTTTGTAGATTCTTCATATGTCAACGAGGCCCCCAAAGCCAATCGTTCTAAATCCCTAGACATATTCAGAGTGACTTGCTGGAGATTACTTGACCAGCGTGCAATAAAAAAATTAAGAAAGTTATGAGATGAAGGAAAAATGCCACACTCTTGGCCCATTTTTTTGTTGCTCCAGAATTGCAATTTCTTCCATTGAACTACTCAGCACCTTTTCCTCTTCGTCGCTGTCCGATGATTCTTCATATGTCAATTTTCGTTTTCATGGGTTTCACAAAGAATTTTCAGTCCAAAAAGCCAATTTTTCGTTCACCTTCAAACCGTATTTTTAATACAAAGACTTACATACCTTCGAGCGAAGAGAGATTTTGTAAGGTCTGATTTTTGGTCTGATTTTTGAAGCAAACATGTTCTTAAATGCTCCTTCATTTGTGCTTCTTTAACAAACAATTGTTGAAGGATCTTGGTTCAGGGCTACCTCAATTGCAAAAGCAATTGCAAACAACCACGAATGCATGACGTTCAGGCCCACCCCTTCAGGCCTACCCTCTTCAGGCCCGGGCCTGAATGTCCAAAACCAGGGCCCAAATGACTACACTTGAGGCCCATATTAAAACAGCTAAAAAAGAGTAACAAAGTTCCTCCGATCTTAACGCTAATCGAAACATCTCATTGAGACGGATCGATTGATATTCAAATGGAAAATGAACGCGTGACCTATAGTGATCACACTTCAAAAGTTTGCGTTTTTTCAGGTGCCGCTGTATACGGCCAAGCGGGCCCAAACAGGCAAACCCCCCTTAGAAACTCAGAGCTTAGACTAGGGAGAAACTTTCTGCTTTCCTGTTTCCTCATCCCTAGGAACGACGCATCTATTCTCTATTTCTTCCTCTCACTATCAGCTCACTATTAGGTTGGTGGGCGGGATGCTTTTTGTGGAGAAAGTAAAAGTTTCTAGATTTCTTAGAGAATGGTCAGATAGAAGAATAGTTAGGTTTCACATTTTTTTCGTTTTTTGGATGTAGCGACCCAATCGGACGGAATCCCGTAAGACAGGTGCTTAAATCTTTTCCTACACCCTTTGTCTCTTTTCTTGGTATAGCGTGTAACAATATAAATGATCGCTCCTAACGACCAAAAATTCGGTATTTTTAGCACTGTTTTGCACGGTTTTTGCACTGTCATGCAGATATAGTCATGCACTTTATCATGCCCGGAGGGCATGCATGACGATGCCCTTCATGCGGCGAATTCATGCAGATTATTGTCATGCAGTCATGCGGAGTAGTCATGCACATTAGCAAAACCCCGACAGTGGGGGTCTGGTAAATCAGTAGACTATACAGCACCCAGAAGTTGGCAATAGATTACTGTCGAGAGTTGTTTCCCTTGAAGAAGAATAGCAGAAAAAAAACCTTTTAGATGTTACACTCAAATGATAAATATGTATACTATCAATATTTAATTTTAGGTTAACTTGATTTAACTTAATTGACGGATGCCGAAAAACCTCAATAACCTCATCCGCAGAAATTTTTTAACTAAAAGGAAGTATGACATCAATATGATATAATTTTCGTCTTCGTCACACATCGCGTCTTGAAGACAAGATGTAACCACTCGAATCCTATTTAGGCCTAATGGATAGTAAATATGGAACCTGGATATCGAAGCGATGAATAAGTGAATGTTGAACGTTGATAAAGTGGGTAATGAAGGCTACAACTGAACAGAAACTTTAGCAAACTATCAACTGTAACAGTTAAACAGCTCCATGCAGCTGCAATGAATACAACTAAAAATTGTAAACACACGAACTGTCGTCTGCTTTTTACCAATCATGCTTTTGCCTAAGCTACTGGTGGCGCTTCCTGGTGTCCATTTTTTTGCAGAATAATGCATTATAAGGGAAACCGGATATATTCAGGAAACGTATCTTGGCTACTCGATCCGACGTCATTAAATTCAAAGCAATAATAGGTGATAATCTGGGAATCGTCCAGTCGTCCACCATGACCGCCTTGATCAGACGAAAAAGGGAAATTATCAATAAAACGATGAAGATGGTGAAACAATAGACCTAAGCTCAAGTTCAGTCTTCACTTACAGCGGAAGATCGCACGCAGCACTTTCTTTTATGTTATGTTTATGTTTTATAACGTCACGAATGGGATTGTACTACAAAAGAAGACCGACGGTTCTGCATGCTAACCAGGGGATATATAGCACTATCAACGATTGCTGAAATTTTCTTATTATGAAGTATCAACACCATATCAAATGCCATAACTGTATTGCTCTGATTCAGCGTCTTTTTGCCAAGCATTCTACATATTGTTCTGGTGAAACATTTTCATAGTAACGTACCTGCGGGCCATGCCGAGCGGCCGAGCCATATACTCATTGAAAAAAAGTAGTAGCCAGAAGTCGGAACTGCATGGTATTTGATACAGTCAACAATACGCACATCACGAATACACGTTGTGCCCGTGCCATGTTTAACGAACTTATGTACCTTGTGATTATGATTTAGGCACAGCGTATTAGAGCGATTGTGGATCGCTCTTGATGTGGAACGTCGAACACGGTCGAACGTTGGTCGTTATTTCGGTACACTTTCTAAGCCAAAACACCACGCCTGCCACGCAACGAATCGTAGATGGTCGCTAATTTTTTTTTCAATAACATGCGAGTTCCGTTTTTAAAAAAGAAACAAAAGATATTCGTTTTTACGTGATCGATTAGCCAAAATTATGACGTTTAAATTGTTTATTTTATAAAAACATTGACATGTTTCACATTGTCACCTGGGACTATAGAAGCGACACTTTCATCAGGCCATTTAATTTATTTACATTCTCACACGTGATTAATATAATGTGTGCTTGCTAATACATCGTCCTGTTTTCAGTAATTAAAACGTTTAAAAAATCTTATTACTTTTAGCCTATTCTTGGCCTCATCAGAGAGCCTAACCTAAGATATCGAGCAACGACCTCAGTTCAAAAACAAAGCCTAAAGGATTTAGAAAGGATGATGTAGAAACGACTAAGATGAGTTGTAGAACGAAAAATGATGGACTAAATGCAGTCCCCTCCCAGAGGACTGCTAGCTCCCGACTGGAAATGCACAGTCCCAAAGACGGATCTGATTCAAGGGAAAGCCTCGAAGCCGAGACGGACTGAGTAGCTAAGACTCATTTCCTTAAGATATATTACTACATTTCATCAGTATGGTTTTTCAGAATTTCCATTTAACTATTTGTTTTGTCTTTTTCTCTAATCTATAGCAGGTAGCTTTATTCATTAAACCACATGAAACCAAATTCGAATATTCAAAACATGGGGGGGGGGGGGACGAAGGAATGAGGGAAGTTTCCGGTAGCGGAAAAAAAATGAAGGATGGAAGCAGACAAAATACACAAAAATACTACGTCCTCGAAGATTTGAGCGAAATAATTTGTCAGTACGCATGTTGTAGTATACGTTGCAATTGAAATAAGAAAAATATATTTTAAAAAATTAATTCACAATCCATCTCTCTTTGATTGTTAGTGAGCTGTATAGCATATGAAGATCGAAGACCGAATGTAATTTTTTTCATTTTCAAAAAAATCTGCTTTTCTCTTCGATTTTTCCCCACGATTTTGTCGTTTTTCTCCATCAAGCATTCAAGATATACACTGACGAAAGAACACAGACTGACGGAATTGTTTAATGGAATTTTTTATAAGTCGTTAAAATCAGCTCATCTCCTAAAACTTCCGTCAAAGGCAGAAAAGTTTTATTTTGCGTCTCAAAGCTAAACCCAGTCTCTAAATGTTTCCTAATTTTCCAGATCAAATGATAACTGGTGCTGTTATTATTTAACTCTTTATGTAGTAGATAATTTACCGTTTTTTTTTGTAGTTGTCTCCACAAATGTAAATGAACAAACTCAGACGTTGAAAAGATTGAATTGGCGGCCGTATATATGATACAAAAGCACGAGAAATAGAATATATATATAAAAGGTTCGGTGTGTCTGTGTCTGTGTGTGGTGTGTGTGTGTTGACATCGATTTCGTAAGTTGATTATTTGCCATGATTGTTATCTTTGTAACTGAGAGAAATAAAACACGGGGCAGAGTAACAAAAAGAGGGAGAGAATTTACGACTGAGAACATACCATCAAATAGCCAAGGCAATCAATTATATGTTAAGAACAAAACCGTCGGAATTGAATTGTGATGGGGCGGATAAAGCATGCAGCCCGAACGGGTCAACACACACACACACGCGCACGCACAGGTAAAACAAAAAGAAAAGATTCGATCGAACTTGTCGCAATTGTTTCATCTCTAGCTCAGTTAGCTCTATTAGCAGAAAGTGGATGTTTCCACACGAAACATCACCTCCCAAGTTTTTGAAGGGGGGAAAAATGGATAAAAAAATTAACATGAGAGAAACAAGACGTTAGGGAAGAATGTTAGCGTGAGTGTCCATGTGTGAATCATTGACACGGAGACATTACAAAATGAATTTTTCAGTCGAGTCAAGAAAAGAAAAACATGTTTGGGAGGAGAATGAAAAATTCTTTGCTTTCAAGATGCTATACAATCAAAACTACTGACTTTTGGAGGCATCTCTCGTGAATAGGCTCTCGTCTTTGAGGAGGATAAAGGGGAGCAATACACAGAAAAAAAAGTAATTGAACACGACAATTCGTTCACCTCAAATTCCCCTTTTAAAAAAATGCTTAACGAGCTGCAATCGGTTCCATTTTTGTCCTGTTCGTTCCTTCTTAGCTGTCGAGTGCCGTTTTTTATATTAATCTTTATTACTATCTTTACCATCGTATTTTGAAGTAGATTTTTTTTTCAAGAAAAACACACAAAAGGTAGCCTGCCTTATTTGTTTCATTTGTTTCATGATTTAGAAAAAAAAAGAGTTTTTTGGTGAATTGGGTGCGCACGAATTTTTCTCTTGGGCCGGCCTTTCTGCCCTTTTTATCTTATGTTTGAAAGAAACATCCTTTTTAAAAAAAATCGAATGACTTAGATTGCGTGAATTGAACTTTGTAAAAGAAAAAAGGCAAAAAATAGAAGAAAATTGTTGATAATTATAAAAGAAGGGAAGAGGAGATAACTACCGGTTTAGAAAAAAAAAAACGAGAGACTATATCTTCATAGCTGTGGGTTTGTTTGATGAGTTTGGGTTTCAATTTTTGAGGAGGAAAAAAAATTCGCTCGCCATCGTTTGATTCAGACGACTCCCTCCATGAACGAAGTGTCGAGGTGCTGGATCAAGGTCCGGATGAAAGCCATTTCTTTGCGGGCGTTGTCGAAGATGACTTTGGGGTCCGAGGCGTTGCAGCGGAGGCAGTTGGGCGCCATGACCATGGCCAAGTTACTGGCGTGATGGAGTATTCTTATTATTTAACCGTAATTCATTGAATTATCCTTAATCTATGAACTAACCTGGCGTCCATTTTGGTCACGGAAGACACTTCGGTCTGAGAAAAGATCTGCACGCAAAAGAACAAGACGCCAATACTCCCCCGTCCTAAAGTAATTTAGTATCGATAAAACGGGTAATACCTGGAGGAAACGGATGAGATAGGAAAGAACCAATCGATGAAATTCTGGCAGTCGGTGAACAATGGCGACGGCCCTTTCGGGGTCCGCACAGTACTGAACGCATTCTTGGTAAAGTTCATCGGGTATGAGACTCTCGTAGAGCTCGCGGTACCACAGCTTGAGTAAAGAGGCCGGGACGTGAGCATCGCTAACCGGACACACTTCCCATTGGTCCATTCGGTTCTTCAGACTGTTGACTTCATCCACATCCGCGGGAACCCTATTATCCACAAGATAATGAAGCAAAACTTCTCCTCAACTTTCCATTGTCCAACAAACCGGAATATGCCCTCGGTCTGGGCGCCTTGCAGACGTAGAATTTCTTCCGACAATGTCGTCTGGATCCATGGCAGTTTGCGGTGTGGAAAACGGTCCCTCTGGACCATCATGATCTCTTCCAAAGTATTTCCAAACATGCTCGGCCGGAAGATTTGCAACTAAAACGGAAAACGAAACTTCGATGAGGTGCGATTGTTCGTCCAAGTGAACTTTTATTTGCATACCCTAGCCTGCTCGATTTCCTCCAGCGTGGGTTTGCGTTCTTGGCGACGTCCGGACGCACCGATCCGCGACAATCGCCGGCAGCTAATTGTAGCGTAATGAGAAACTTGCACCTAAATTGAAATGAACAAATCATTAGTTTATAACAATGGGATAACGTCAAATGTTTGTATCGTTTACGTGAATGGGCCACTTGGCGACTTCAGTGAAATTCAGACCGGGATCGCGATGACGGTTGATGTAGCCATCGAGATAAGGCTCTAGCTTTGGTGAAGGCGGGAAGAAATAGAGGCAGACGGCCATCAGCTCCCAACCGCGTCTCAGACTCTCCCTGAAAGAGCGGGAAAAAACCCAGTAAATATCCAAAATCCAAACTGTTCCGGATGGATGAAAACAAATGTGACGACGTACTTCCGGGGATTCTCTGTCGTTTGGCGGCAGACATGCAAGTAGAGCTCGTCACGCAAAGCGGGCTTATTCCAGGCGTGGTTGCACAATTCGAGTGCGACAGAGTTGCATGTCATGCCCGGCTTGCACTTGCGGTCGCCCATGTAGATCTGCACCAATTTGAACAAGTCGCACGCCTCCTTCTTCAGCGTCTTGTCTTCCAGCGGGAGCATCGGCTTCCGGATGGGATCTTTGGACCAGCTCAGCATATCGCGGATCGATAAGTTCTTGCGGAACAGGCCCTTTTTGTGGATGTTTAAGTGGCTCTGCGCGTACTTCTCGATGTCGCCGTCCGTCGGAGTGGTGGGAACCTTGACGTTCGGTCCGAGCTGCATTCGAATGATAAAGGAAGCCGCCATTTGAAATTCCGGACGTCGCTTCAGAGCCAATAAATAAAACAAGAGCGCTGTATACCGTCGACGAGGAACGCTGCAACGGGCCCATTCCCTTGGAAGCTGCCGCCGAGGCCGTCTCTACCGACTGGCGGAATCCCTCCATTCCAAACGGCTGCGCCAGAGAAAACGTGAAAAAAACGTCAAAGTTAGTTTAGCAGACGACATTTCTTATATCACAGGAGAGGAATTCAATTATGCTAATCGCACTTACCCCCGCCCTGTCCATTACGGGAGAGTAGAGCGAACTGGATGGATGGATCATGGATTCTTTGGGTCGAGGACGGAGCGAAGAAGTCGATCCCGAAGTTAACAACGCGGATGAAGGAGCCGGCCCGGAAGCCGTTGGTCCGTCTGGAAGGCTGCGGTAAGTGCCGGACAGGCCGGGATCCGCTTCCGTGTATTCCGGCTCGACAATCACGTCCGCATTGCTCGGAGACGTGTTGTAAGCGCTGGGATGAGGCCCCGATCCCGGCCCAAAGTGGTGGACCGTTTTCGACTGTTGGCGTTGCGGCGGGACGGGCGGGAGGAGGAAATGGGTGTAGTGATCGTCTTCCTCCAGGTACTGACTCTCGTCCAGGTACTCCAACGACGACGAGTCCTCCACGTTGGACATGCCTTCGTCGTCGGCGAAATCGTCGCTGTCGTCGTGGTCCGGCGGATGGAGTTGAGTGGGCACCCTGAGCCGATGTCTGAGTGCTTCTTGATCTTCTTCATCATCCGAGCGGAAGTGCTCGGCGCCGGTCCTAGGGCCCGTTCCGTCCTCGGCAATCGGCGACGAATCGCCGAATCGATAACCGGACAACTTGGCCTGTTCCAGAATGTATTGCTGCAGCGGCAAGAGATGCGCCTGGGCTTTCGGATCCAGATAATAATTGTAATCGATATTCGAGTAGAGCGGAACCGGATCGTAAACTGCTCCGCCGGTCGCTTCGGCGGCGCTGGCCGCGTCCGCTGCCGATGGCGGAGAGTTGGTCGCGGCGCTGGCTGCCGCCGCTCCGGCTCCTGTCGTCGGCGATGATTTGGAGGTAGCGGCCGTTTTGGTACGTGTGCTGGTGCTGTCCTGAGAGGCGCGGCTTCCGGTTGTGGCCAATCCGGAGTCGCCGGCCGAGTGAGGCGACGAGTCGGTCGATCGGAGGCGACTCAACGAGTCGCGTTCCTTCTCGCGTTTTGGACTAGGACTCGAATCGGATCCGAAACTTCCGAATTGTCGAGGCGGATCGTGGCCCCTTCCGCCGCTGCCCGTCGTGCGGAACGACGCCGACGAGCCGAGCGGTCTCTGCTGCCTGGGCTGTTGCGACGACGACGACGACGCCAAATGCTGCAATTTCGGCGACTCGAGATGATGATGGACTCTTTGCGGCTTTCCGGCCGATCCGCCGCTTCCTCCCGACTCAAACGAGCGCTGTTTGCGATTGATCATGGGCGTACAAAGACTGTCCACTCCCGGAGCGCTCTCACTGCTGGCGCCCGACAGGAGATGGTGCTCCCGCTGCGGCGACCACAAGTCGAACAGCGGTCCTTGCCCTCGAGCCTTTTATTTTTTGTTTTATTTGAAAAAAAAGAAAAAGAAAAAAAGAAAATATGAGAGACGGTCCAAATGAAGATAAACGATGCCAATCTTTTCCTCGTTCCACAAGGCGAATGGCTATTCTTCTGGCGCTTTTAAAAATAGAAAAATAGCGGCGGGGAAGAACTATAGCTCCTCCTTCTCCTCCTCTGCCGCTCGTGACCAAATCTACCATAAATATAGATTGGCCCGTCACAAAGAGATGATGATTGCATGCTGGAATGCGTTGCTGTTGCCATCCTGACTAATAGGAGTGACCCTGCTCGCCTCATTATTTACGACACGATGTTGATGGAGATTGAAATCACGGCAATATGGTATAGGGGCGAATCTCAATTCAGAAACAAATTTGGAGAAAAGCCGCAAAAGAAACGAAAACTGAAAATGGAATTGAGGCAAATCCCGTCTTTCGTCTTTAAAGGCCCTTTCTTCCTTTTCTTTCCCTTCTGACTTTGATCCTCTTAGAGTCGTCGTGAACGAGTTAACAACCGTTACCGACGGGGCTGGCGAAGGTGGTTTGGCCTTTTTTCACCTCGGCCGTTCCGTGTCGGTCGGCATCTTGATAAAGAGAGTTGGTGGTCGCCGCGCCCGATTCTCCTTTGACATCTCTTGATCCTGATCCTCAAACCGACAAGCCCCCAAAAACGTGGTCTTTTTTCTCTTTCAACTTTTTCTTTTGACCCTGTCAACCCTTGAGCTCATCTCGTTTGTTCAGAAACGAACTCTCCGGACAATCGGATTCTACTTGGGCGGTCTCTTTCTCCTTTTTTTCTTTTCTTTTTCTAGTTGAATCGAGAGCAAAGACGTCACACACCTTCATCTGATGTCGGCCGTCGTTTAATGGGCCGGCAAAAGGGTGGTTTTGTTTATTCTGCGCTGCCGGACTACTAGTATGCTGGCAGAGAAATGTCAGAGACAACATGTTGCGTTTTTAACGAGCGGACGTTATCCCAGTTAACGAGTAGCCATCAAAAGTCGTTGTAGATCTTATTGGATGAGGATGAAGAGACGGGCGAAGGCCGGTCGTGGAGGATGGGGAAGAGGAGGAGAACAAAAGGGGGAAAGAAGAGAAATAGATTATTGTGATTACCGTTTGAGGCCGTCGCTGTTGCATAAAACTCAGGCTCCTCGAGAGAGATCCGTCGCGATAAAAGAGGTCGTTCGGTTTGCTGCGGACGGGCGTCGGCGTCGTGCTGCTGCTGTTACTCGTGCCCATCAATAGGCCGGCTGAGCCGACGGGACCCGTTTCCGAATCCAGGCTTCGCTGACGTGATAGCTCCAGGCTGCCCTTCTTCCGGCTCGACAGCGGAGTGCTCGCCGTACTGCCGATCCCGAATTCCAGCGGAGGGGGATCGAGCGTACGACGGCCGCTGCTTGGAGTCCCCCGTAATGGCGAAGTTAACGATCCGACAACAACGGGGCCGGAAGAGCTGCCCGAGAGTTTCTCCGAACGTTTCGTGCTGCCGACGCTCAATGAGAGCGTACTAGAGTCGCTGGAACGGCCCGAATCCTGCGACTTGCCGTGCCGGTTGTACCAGCCGCCGTGAGTGCCCCGACGGGCTTTCCTCTGCTGCTGTTGCTGGGCCGAGAGCTGCTGGAGAAGTGGCTCCGGGGCAACGTCCTCGTCGCTCTGAGGTTGACAATGGTGTTTGCTGCTGCCGGACGAGCTGCCGCACTGATGGTTGTGATGATGGTGGTGGTGATGTCTTCGATGAGGCCTCGGGGACGCTACTGGCGACGTTGAAGTCGTTTGCGTTCCAGTGCCCGTCGCGTTTGATCCGCCTCCAGGCTCTTGCTGATGCTTTTCGATGCTGCGCCGCGTGCTACTCCCGCTTCCGCCACCTCCGCCGATACTTCCATTCCGCTCCGTTCGGCTCTGCTTATTTTTTATTTTCGGGCGAGAAACGGAATCGTTAAAAAGGTGGACAAGTCGTCGAAATAGTTTCTCAGGAAGGGGGTTGTGTTACCAGTGCGGAGCGCGAGGGCGTCTGAGTGGCGACGGATTCCTTCTTGGCGGCCGGCCGGACGTCCGACGTGGCGTTGGGAGTCGGCGACAATGATTCGTCTCCTTTGGATGAGGCTGACTCTTGGCTGGGCGATTTGACTTGAGTATTCTGCTTCAACGTCTAAATATGGGAGAAAATAAAAAACCGGGCGGTGAAAATAAAAATAAAAAAAGGATTTAGAGAAAAAGAGAAAAGAAATCGAGTCGATGAGAAACGGTTCACGGAGCCGGATCTGGCAAATTGCATCACCAGTGACACTTGGCCCAGCTCTAAAGCCACAAAGATCAAAGGGGAAAGAAGAAGACGGGAAGAAAAGGAGTAGTAGTGGGAGGAGGAGTCAAAGTGAGAGAGCGTTGGGGGGGACGCCATCGCCAGTTTGGAGATGAACTAAACAGGCTTTCTCTTTCTAAAAATAGATCGGGGACCGTCCGCCCGTCTCTCTCCGTCCACCCACACCCACGCCTCCCGAAACTTCTGTTTGCGCATCCACCAGCATCAAAGTGCCCCGTTCCACAATGTTTCCCCAAGATTCCAGCATTGCCCGTTCGTCAAAAAATGCGACATTTTCACGACACCCTCTCACTCTCCCACCAAAAAGTTTAAATAGGAAAAAAGTAGAAAATAGTTTTGAAGGGCGTCAGCTGCTGAGGGGCGTATCCGTCTAAGAGACACGCAAAGCCACTAGCAGCACACGACCTTCCTGTTCCTCCTCCACGCGGCGACGACGTCGACCATGACAGTCCGTGCGCGTACTACTTTATACTTTTTTATTATTTCCCAAAAAGAAAAACATTTGTCTCTCTTTTTCTTTTTGGAAAAAAAAATCAAAAAGTTTTGACGCTACGTTACACGATGCTGACACGCACCGCTAGTTTCACACAGAAAAATGTGGACCGTGCAAAAATAGACGGTATGTATAACCGGACCGGTAGAATGCGAAGATAACGAAGAGACGACCGAAGTTTGGTTAGGAAGGGGGAGGGGAGGGTAGAGGAAGAAGAATGTAAACGAGGGCATAATCAGACCGAACGGTGCGGTAAAACCCGGTTGAATTGGAAATCGGAAATTCTTCTTCTTTTTCTCCTTCTACTACTTTGATTTCACCTGTAATTTGGCCAGCGGGATGATGTCGCAGTTGGGCGGCCTGTGCCAGACGGTCCGTTGCGTGGCGGCGTTGTAGTAATAGAAGCGCGAGGTCTTGTGGTCGAACAACTCCCACCACTGGTTGTCCGTCGTCCGTTTCCTGTAAGCAAAATAACAGTTTCCAATGGATTAGAACAACAACAAGAAAAGGGGAAAAAACTAAAGAGACGACGCGGAGAAAAAGAAACAATCACGGAGAACAAGGTTAGTAGGGTGCGATGCGAGACGGTCGGGACAAAATATCTCCTCGCATCGTTCCCGAAAAAGGCCATAACCGCTAAACTAAAAAGAAAATATACATAATGCTAGTAGCTGCTGCTGCTGCAACTCAGAGAAAGAGAGAGAGTTTGGGTGCCGGTCGCGCATACATAACGCCGTTAAGTGGAGCCCCCCCTCACTTATTAACTCTTTCTCCGCGTGTTGCATTTTTCCTTCTGGTGTAGGGGGGGTAGGACGTAGGAGAGAGAGGAAACTTACACTGAAACGCCAGGCGGCGGATCCCAGACGCATTCGCCCGTCGTCAGATTGGCGTACATGTGCTCCTTGGTCCTCGGCTCGATGATCTCCACCCACTCCATTCTGTTGATGAAAGGAAAAGAAAAGAAGGAAGAACATTTTTATTTCCAGAAACGAAATCGATATGTTACGCAATTTCACCGTCGGCTGGGCACGTGCGCCAATAAATATCAGACGCGGTTTGTTGGAACTATAGGGGGGAGTAACTAGGAAAACTGGTGTAGTGGGTTGCGCCAGATGCTACTTCATCACATCTTGATGGATGATGGCTACAAGTTGGAATCGCAGATGTGGTCGGGGTAGGAGAGAAGGAGATAAATAGGGGGAATAGAGAAGAGAACCAGAGAGAGAGAGAGAAAGAAAAAGAGAGCAACGCCCACAACACCCCAGCGCGTGCGGTATATTCCTCCTCTCTTCAAACGCTTCGTTTCATAGACACACTGGAACAAACACACCAAAAAAGACGTCGAGGGGCTTTCTACAACAGGATTGGGCTCATCAACGCTTCATTAGAACGTCTCTTCTTCTATAGAAATGCAACTGTGTATAAAGATGGGGAACCGACGACCAGTGAGAGAGAGAAAGACTTTCACTGGCTGCTGACGAGTTACAGGGATCTTGTTTGGGAGGAAGATGGGGCCCAGCTTTCATCAACACGATTGTTAATGGCTTTCCTATAAAAGTTCTCTTCTCGCAGCACGTCTCTTAGACTTGCCGGACCTTGTTCTCTACTGTTTGTGCCCGTCCGCCCAGAGTCTCAGTGACTCAGGGTCCTGGCTGATTTAAAAATAAAACTCTCGACAAGGGCCGAGAAACGCGGTGCGAGCGCTTTTGTTGTTGTGACGTCCGACTAGACGCCAGAGCATCCGACAAGTTCTTTACGGCAAGACAGATCGGGACCAAACGTGATTGAAGCAGTGAATCAATTCCGTTTGGAAACCCCCTTTGGTGCAATAAGTTGTTAACACGCAATAGAGACGCGCGATCCGCCAAGTTATTGATCGTTGTCCGCAACGCCCCAGCGTCTCTCTCTCTTGCTACCATAAGAAGAAAAAAAAAAACATTACCAAGTTTTCTATTTGCGCATTTTTTCCCCTTCTCTGTTTACAATGTAACTGAGAGAAAGTCTCTCTTTCTCTCGAGGAGACAAGAGAAAATGAAAACAATAACAAGATGAGACGAATGCCGGCCACCGAGAGATCCCCGGGAGAAAGTTGTGTCTTTCTTTTTCTTCTTATATTTTAACTTTGTTACATGCCACCGGCTTGATATTCCAACTTTTGAGAGAGTTTTTTGTCTTGTTTTTTTTTCTCCTTCCCCTTCGACGAAACGCACCCGAAAACATACACAATTAACGAGATGAATCAGGTTCCCGTTGTCGCTTGACTTTGTCATCTAAAGTGGACGGGAGGGAATTCAGGTCACGATAAGTCTCTCCAATAGTAGGATGACATAAAGATTAACAACCGACACTGTAAACACATAAGGCTCTTTTCTTTCCCAAGAATAAAAAACAAACCGGGCTCTCGAATTGGAAATGAGAACAGGAATGGATGCCGATTCAGGAACGGGCATTTTCTCGATGCAAATGCACGAGCGAAAAGCTCCATGACGAAGGGGGTCGGGCGTGCTTAATGGCTGGGCACACGTCGCCACCTGCCCCGGACGTTCCCTCGAGAAAAACTTTTTCTTTGAAAATAAATCTCTGAAAGAAGTAGAGAGAGGAAAAAACCTTTCTTTTTTTGGACATCCGGTCAAAGGTCGTGGCAGCGTCTACCTCGTTAGTCTTCCTTCGTCTCGTACAACTAGTCCAATTTTCTTTGCCGTGGCATTCCAGAAAGCCACGGAATTGGAGCAAGATGACATTCCTCATCTGCTCCTCCCACAATTTCCCGACTGCCAACTTTTTTTTTTCTTCTTCTCAACTTAAAATGTTTTTTTTTTTAAAGAAAAAGACGACAGAATGCCGACTTTCTTTCCCGATGGACATTCAAGATCCTGTTCACAGTCAATTGAGCGGACTTGACGATATCGATGCGAAGAATGTGGGACCCGGCCGAATCGATCGCTCGTCGGAAATACCAAACATGTTGTGTTGTTGCTGGTAGTGATAGGGGAGAAGGAGGAGGAGGAGGAGGCAGTGCAGCACACAAAATGCAATCAACTCTCCTTTTTCTACGATCTCTCTCTCTCTCTCGTTGTGGTGGTGGTGCACAGCCTCCCCTCTCTTTCATGGTGATTCAGTGCCGGCCCTATAAGAACGGGCACACACATAAAAATGAGGGAAAAAAAGATCGAGGGGTGGAAACGAGTCGAACGCCATAGAAAGATGGCCGTGTTGACGCAGAGTGTACACAGCCAACGTGCTTAACTGTTATCTAAACCCGACGCACACAAAAAAAAAGAGACGAAAAGGTAACCAACAAAACAACACAACGAGCGAGTGTCGTTGCGCGATTTCCCACTTCCTGTCCAGACCGGACGGTACTCGTAACCGCAAACAACTAAAAAAGGCAAAAAAAAAGAGCCCCACCTGGTAATTCTTTTGATAGAAATTCTGAAAACTCCTTTTTTTTTCACATTGCCAAGTTGTACGAAACACACTGCTCACAAAATAATAATCCAACAACACTGGCGCACGATATTTGGGTACAGTAGAGCTCGACGTCCGAGACGTGCGACCGCTCGCTTCGGAGGTGGTCGACAGACTGAAGGAGAAAGACACGAAACAGGCTCACCAGAGAGAGAGAGAGAGAGAGAGAGACAAGAACAACACTTGAACGGGCCGCAGAGTGAGAGCCCCCGAATGTGATTCTCTACTACCTCGGAGCGGTTCACGATTCTCGGACCGCGGGACTCGATTTCTTGATCGTTTCTCTTCCGTAATATGACTTGGGAATGAGTTCGCCGCTGGAATAGGGAAAAAAGAGAGAAGAAGAGGGGCGAAATATATCGTCAGAGGAGCAGCAGCAGCAGGATTTCCCGTCTTTCATCCTCATGTCTCTCTTCGAGGTGGGGTGGAGTTCTGAAGGGGAGGGAATACACGGAAACAAAAATGCGGGCGTCGGCGTCGGCTGGGAGACACACAAACTTTTGCCTCCCATCCCGTGAACTTTAATTTTTTTTTCTCTCTTTCTCTTCTTCCGTCTTTTCACCATTTTCTTGCACACAGTGAGAAGCTTCTTCCCCAATTCTGCCATCACCTAGGCGTTTAAAACGGTTCCGGCGCAATCCAAATATTATCGCGACAGCCAGGGTTTTCTTCCTCCTGCTGCTACTGATGCCTCTTTTTTTCGGGCGGCCGTTTTTGTTTAGCCGATGAGTAGCAGAGTGTTGACGCCCTCAGATATCAACACCATTCGTGTTCTATCCCCAGAGAGAGAGAGAGCGGCACATTGAAAAGCCGTCCGGCAACACCTGAACCGATGTCATTTTATATACGATCACTCTAGAGAGAAAAGAGGCAGGGCGTCAATGTTATATTTGGAGGAGAGTGAAAAATTAGGCAGTTAACTAGCCATCAGTGTTCCAGCTATGACCATCTTGAGTTGGATTTGATCATAGATTTGTTGAATTATGAATGAATTTCCATCCAAAATTCATGTACAACTGACAGACCGTCAGTCATCTTCCTTGTTGGGATTTAATAATTCACCAACAAGTAATGTTTAACTTTCACAACACCTAAGATTGCCATCAGCTTTTGTTTGCTTCCAGCATGACATATTGCCTGATCAATAGTCTGATTCCAATGGGATTTCATGAGGGAGGAGTGGAACGGTGAGTCAGACTAGGCATAAAAACAATATTTTGTCTTGGGCCCAAGGCTTTATTATTGAACTTTTAGACTAACCCATGAAACATGTCGTAAATGCATGCCTAAAACTGGAGGGAATACAGAAAAGGTTCTGGAAATGAAGTTTCAGTTGCTTATGAAACTAGCTTGTTGATAGACCCACCCTTTACTATGGTTTCAGATGGACGACGCTGGGCAACTCTGTCCCCTGATTGTCGTCGTGCAAATATGCTGACCGAAAAGGGGACTTATCTTGGTTATCAAAAGATTAAACTTACTTGTTTCGATCCAGGTCTTCCATATCTGTTGATAAAACTTTACGGAACTCGGGGAACCATGGCTTCTTAATGTTTCGGGACTGACATTTGATGGTCGGCCATTTTCATTTTGCTGTCTGTAGATACCAGCGCCACCTGGTTTATTATTTACATCCCGGGCCCGTTTTTCGTCTCCGAAGCAAAGCTCGCTCTGCTGTTACAGAAAGGAAGTAAAGCCCCAAATCAGACGGGCTAGAATCGTACAAATGACAACTTTTACGGATAAACCATCAGAAATCACAAAACAAGAATGGCTGGAAAAGTTAGAGAATGTGCATCTGCAACGAACGGATATGAATCGTCTGGTGATGAATTACCTAGTAACTGGTAAATACATTTGTTTTGTTTTTCTCACGTACGCGTTTCGTCTGATCAAATTTTCAATGTATGATTGAATCTTGCACAGAGGGTTTCAAAGAAGCAGCTGAAAAATTTGCTCTGGAAGCTGGTTTCAAAGCTCCAGCAGAATTGGAGAGACTGGATGAAAGAATCAAAATTCGTGACGCCATTCAGGCTGGAAAGATTCAAGAAGCAACAGCCTTGGTAAACCAGCTGCACCCAGATCTACTTGATTCCGATAGATACCTCTTTTTCCACCTCCAACAACAACACCTCATAGAACTCATAAGACAAAAGAATATAGAAGAGGCATTGAGATTTGCACAGGTAAAAAATTTCCTAAGCATCATTGGTGCCACTTGCTCATTTTTATGATTTGTAGGAGCATTTAGCTGAACGAGGAGAGCAGAATCCTGCCATCTTAGGTGAGCTGGAGAGGACTCTGGCCCTCTTGGCCTTTGACGATCCTGAGAAATCTCCATTTGGAGACTTGCTTCACCCCTCACATCGGCAGAGAGTCGCGAGTGAATTGAATGCCGCGATTCTCAAAGCAGAACATCGTGAATCCACAACTCCCCAGCTAGTCTCCCTCATGAAGCTGGTTATGTGGGCTCAAGACCAGCTTGATCAGAGAAAAGTGGGTGCCCTTCTGTCAGAATACTTCTCTGAACTTGTGTCTGGAAAAAGTTGAATTGGAAAGTTTCTTGTGTTGCTGCATATTAAACCAGCTTTGATGGTCAAGAGTAGCATTTTCATCATTTCATTTAATTTTATTAGGTCAAATATCCACGATTGACAGACTTGGCGCGTGCCGCTCTGGACGACCCGAAGTAAACATTTCAACACCACTGAATTAAACCCTCATTTCTTGTTATTTCCCAACGACAAATCTCTTCACAATTTTTTCTTTAAACCAAGTGATTTATCGAAATACAGATAACGTTAAAAATTATCGGAAGATTGATTCCTTCCCTGAACCGGTTTTTGATTGTGTTTTTTTACCAACCAAATACAAAGTCCATCGCTTTTGACACCAAGCTTGAATTTTGCTGCGGCGTCGCTCTTTGTTGAGTAACCTAAGAAAAGAGATCGAGAAATTAATGTACAGATTTTTCCAAGTTGTCCTAGTCAACTATACTTCATAGTCTGCTTGGGCTCCTTTGTAAGACTGAGTCAGAGGTCTGAGATTGCTTCGATCTAAAGTGCTAGGTGACATGGCGCTTGTTCCTAGGGCGAAAGAACCACTACGATCCCAATGTGCTGGATGAGGTGTGGAAGTTACTCTCATGCTGGTTGGAGTGCCTACAATTGTAGGTAGATTTTCTTTCCTATTCTCTTCTATTATGCTCTGGAAAATAAGCAGAGATAAAATTAGTTAAAGATGAGAGTTTCCAACTAGTCCAATAAATTACCCCATCTGTACAAGGAACCACACCAATCATCATGGTATCAGTCAAAAGCCTTCCATTCCTAGCTAAAGCTTTCCTAGCTTGTAAACGACTGGCAAATTTCAGATGCATCCAGTTTCCCTACAAATAAACAGAAAATTGAATTTCATCGCTTTCTGTTACCATGTTTCCAGAACATTACCTGTGAGGGTATGCGGTGCTCTAGAATATGTCCCCACATTCCTGTTTGAGTTAAAACATAGGATGCAGCGGTAGGTGGGAAACCAAAGACTGTAACCCATGTCCCAGCATCAGAATCTTCAAACTGGTCAGATTGATCAGCCTGAGAAGTCATATTAAAGCTCATATGATGAGGGGTTGAGGGAAGGTGGGTGTAATCTGAAGGAGTAGATGGAGATGATATGCCTGCTGCAGAGAAGAGCCGTTGCACGGGCGGACCTCCAGGCTTGTCTGTCTTTCCAGTTAGTCTAAGACAAATATTTTCAGAGCATAGCTTATTGAAACAACTATGTATTATTTACATGTTGCTGGATTACAATACCTATTGGTTTTAGGAGTTGGGACTGATGCTGAAGGTGGAGATACAGACAAATAGCCTGATGCTGAAGGTCCTTTCATCATTTTCATTGGACTGGTTTGAAATGGGCGACCACCACCCTTCAGAAAAGGGAAGTTACTTTAAGCCCTCACAGATATTTGATTACAGCTTACTTGACTGCTGGTATCTCCCATCAAAAAACCAGGAAGGTACTGAGCCCCACTTTGTTGTTGATTAGCATAGACCCCAGTACCGGACGTAGGACTCGCGGGTGAACCTAAGGCCATGGGCTCCATTTCTCTTTTTAAAAAAGGGCATACATTAACACAAGGCACAAATACTAATAACAAAACAAAATATTGTCTCAAACTCACTGGATGTAATATAAACGTAGAACGGGATTTCAAAAGTTTGTTTCCGTTGTGTATGAGTGTATCGAATATTCGAATCTAATTGCCTGACGTATGGCGGTTTTGCTCAGTCGGGTTTGGAGGTACTGCTAAACAGCGATTCGTTGGAATAGTGCAAAAGTTTAAAAACGTTAAACCTGGTGGAACCGAAACGGATCGCCGGAGTCCGAACACTAATTGGCCAAAAACTTGAAAGAGTAAATAAACCTTTATCATAGTTTTTTGGAAAAGATTAAAATTCGCATAGTATATATAGAATACCGGTATGTGCATGGCAGAGAAGGGGAGATTGGCCACGGCATATTGGGTCGCGGCATAAGTGGGGTTAAGTTATGAATAATTAGTTGGATTAAGTTATGAATAAAGGGAGGGTTACCTCAAACTAATTGCAACAAAACAACTTTTAAAACTCTATAGTATTTAAGAGGGACAACAACATATTAAAACCCCCCTGAAGTATATCAAATTGATTAGATTGATTGCAATATATCTTGGCGATTGATAATTGACAGACAAGTTATCGTGAATAGTAAACTTAATAAAAATAAATAAAAAGGACACTAATTTAGCAATTAACATAAAGCAAATAACATCATCAATTGTTTGTAATTATAGAATTGGTTAATGTCGTCATCGTGCATGATGCCGTCGATTTGGTCTTGGCTTTGAAATAATAACAAGCTAGTCAGTATCGCAAATTGCATGAAAATGATTAAACTATTCACTATTATATGTTAAGTTGGTTCAGACTTGTTCACAAAAATACCAAATATTCGTCTGCAACAACTGTCACAGTACAATTTGCTCCTTCTTCTCGTTTCGTTGTTTTCATGTTGTTGGGACCAAGTACGACCTTTATTTATAATCTTGCGTTCTCTGTAAAACTTAGTCGGGAGTTGAAGGACATGGTTGTTTACGGACGATTTTACACAATTTCTCGTCTTATCACCCCCTAGGATCGCAATCCATTGAAATTGATGGCAATTTTCGTAATCTACGAGAAATTTGCCACCAAAATTTGGTCTCTATAGGGAAAGTTAAAAAATCATCAAAATTCACAAAAATAGGAAGTCTATAGCAACTTTTCACAGTGCGCCATTCGCGCAACGTTTTCGCGTTGTATGCGGAATGGTGTCACGTGACCAAGTCCGCTGGTAGTATGTAGCTTTATGGGTATTTGATGTTTTATTGCCTTTTGATCCTTTAGATTAATATTTTTAAGTGAAATTTTTTCAGGATTCATTTGTGACACTGCGCCACATATTTTGAAATTATTAAAATATAAAATACATTTCTTCGATTTTATTAATATTTAGAAAAATATCTTAATGGAGCCCTGAAAAAATTTCGCGAAAAAATGTTAATCTAATGGTTTGAAGAGATTGATCTCTTCAAATCTGGTGCATTCATCTTGTGTATATCAAATCTCCATCAAGTACAGGAAAAAAAACGCGGACACTTACCGTGAAAAGAAAATTTGACAAATTCTAACATTTTCTCCAGGCACGCGTGCGCGTTCGATTCTTATTAATCGATGATCGCCAATTTAGGTTGTTTTACACAATGAGCGCATACTTGAAAATTATCTCCTAATTTTTCTTTATTTTAATGGTGATCGAAAGCTTCAGCTTCGATCCTCTTGCTCCGTTTCTCTCGCCGTCTCACGGGGAGGGAAGTTTTTTCTCATATTTGTAATGTATAATGCATGCTGTAAGATTTAATTTGTGTTCAAATTCGAGGATAAGTTGCCAATCTCTCGGGAAAAAATACTCCATTACGACTGAACGCAAACTGAATTAGTAAAATCTTTTAACTAGCATGGTAACTAAGCGTATGTTGACAATCAGCAAAAATGTATTTCAACAAGCTCTGGCTGGTTATGATTACAATAAAGAACACAAAAGTGATATAATAATGGGCGTGTTGCCTTTGGCAAGACATGAAGAGTTCCCATGTAGAAATGTACAAATTTCATCAAGGAAAAAGACAAAAATTCTTGCAGACATTCCAGATGACATTCACATATTTTACGACGGCCGTTATATTTAAAAGTCGCAGCCTTTCGCGTTGATCAAACCCTAGAGGATCGTGGAGATATATGGATATACGCCTTTAATGGTGATAGTGCACACTCATCCTTTATTTTCCGTTTTCTTTCGTTCTCGTCCGTAATTGACGACATCAAAAATTCGCGAAACAAGCCGAATTTCAAAGAGAAACACAATCACATCGTGACATCGTCTTCATAATATTTCTCGTGATAATGACGAGAAGATAAATTAGTAAACTCCACACACGCGTAACGGAGGGCATATCAAAATCGAAGGACAAATAAAGGATTTAAAAATTGAAAAAAAACTTTGACTACACCCAACCAAATTGTTCTCACTTTTCCATTCCGTCTTCTTTCAGTAATGGATAGTGTGTATAATCATTAAGCGCGAGTTGTTTCTAACATAGGAATAGAAAAATGCCTAATGTTAAAAAGGAAAAATGAAAAATGAAAATCATGGGGGATATTGGGTTACACAAGCCAGATTGAAGCGGAACATGTTCATGACAAAGAACTGACATACACACGAAAGAATGTTTATCTATCTTCATCAAAGAACTCTTCTTTTTTTTGGGGGGGGGGGCAGAACACTTTATTGTGACTGATGCAAACACTGACAAATTCCCATTTTTGAAAATATATAATCGAGTTTTTTTTGTTTGTTTGTTTGTTGTAAAGCTGCACAAGGAATTGATATTTTTTAAAGTTATGTATACGAGCGGAAGGGTTGCTGGGGAGCTACCGAAGTCGGGCTGACTCGCTGGTTAGTGGTCTCCCCCCAAAAGTCTCAAAACCGAAAAGAAATGCAATCGCGAGGATCGAAGTAGACTACCGCAACGACAAAAAGTTTTCCATTGCGATATTAGAGGCCCTTAATAAAGGGACTGAAGGTGAGCTTGGTAATGCTCCTCGGAAATGATGTGTTCGACTGTGTTGCGCTTGACGCGAGGCCCAGCACCTTGACTGGTGGCTTCGATGCACAAGACGACAAATCGGTTCTGGCACGAAAATTTCTCCTGGGATAGCAGTCGTCCGTGTGGCTGTTGGGGCGACGTGCCGATAAGCGAGGCGGCCACTCCAAGGCTCTTAGGGTCGCTCGATGTCCAGGCGTCGCAATACGAATCCAGCTGGCGTTCGCCGTTTGGTCCGGCTCCATGCCAGACCACCTTCTGCGGCCAGACGATGTCATTGAAAATGTTGCGGTTGTTGAAACTGTAGATGTCGTGCTGACGACTGGAAGCGAATTCGCCGGCCCTCCCGCCGCGGTACATGTCGTTCCAGGTGCGAAACAACACTTCTCCCTGAATGTGCGAAAAAAAGACATCAAAAGAAAAGTGCGAACGTGGCCACGCACGCACAGAAATCATTCAGATTGAATAGCCTTGAAAGTCGGCTGCCATGATAATGTTAATACCCTAAGGTTGACGACTGGATATTCACGGTCAGATGAGCGGACGATCGTGTCAAGATTTTGGACACGCGAAGCTAAGAAAGCTCGGAACGTTCCCTTAATAGATAACAAAAAAAAAGAGTCAAACTTCAAAACAAAGTTGTTGAGAAAAAAATGATATATCTTACTCGAAGTCCAGCTTGGCGGGCCTGTCGGAAGCAAGCATAGTCTACTCGCTGGATACCGCCCATATCTCCGGAAAGAGGTTCGTTGAGTGCCACCAATCTCAACTAAAAAAATAAAAAAGAAAACCGCAATAGAGGATAAAATTAGCGACCCGAAAGTTTTCCTCTTTTCCGTTCTTTCCGAATTGAATGGAAATTTCAGACGATTGTTTTAGTATATACCGATGGTTTTACAGGCTCGTCCTGTATCGCACGAATGGGGAAAAGCAGCGTCCAATATTGAATTACGCAGAGTATATAACAAAAACTGAATTCATCGGCACGCATCTCTTATCTAGTAACAACTTACCTGCCACATTTCCTCGTCCTTAATGGCGGCACAAAGATCAAGGGAACAAGACGGGAAATGATTTTTCGTTTCTTTCTTTCTTTCTTGACTACTAGACTAGACTATAGGCTACTAGATGATAAAGAGACTTACACTAGGGCCGTCGGCGATTTTAACCAGGTTATCCGTGGCGCTGGGCGCGGGCGGTTTCAAGGTGGTCGGTGGAGCCGCCGTAGTGGGCGCCGGCAACGGGACAAAATTGCCCATCTGATTTATATCCAAAAGATGAGAAGAAAAGAAAAAGAACACAAAGAGTTTACGACACGGGCGATAAATTCCTCAAAAACATTTCGTTTTATCGACATAACGATCCCTAAACGCCACTCAAAGTGACCCGATAGTTGGGTATCAAAATCGGGCCAGACAACAACACAACACAAGGAAAAGAAAAAAGAGCATCACAAGATTCTGAAGAAAGACATCTCATCTAATCATAAAAAAGAAAGAACGGGCCCCAATTGTAAATCTTGTCGGCCCAGCAGGGGGCCAATAGATGGCGTCATGCAATGTTACCGATGCTACAAACTTACAGCAATATATTGCCAGCCTTTGCGGATGCGGACTAGAAGGCCCTCCTCTTCGTGAAGGTAGGCAATGGTTCCGACCGGGCTGATGTCCGAAATCTGTCGTGTACGCGCATAAAGAGGAAAAAAAAAGGGTAGAGAGAAAAACATGTATAAATAGATTGTAGTCTCTTAGTCGAAAAACATCGTCCATATATAAAGAATACGGTTCATTAGCGGGCCAGTCGGACAGAGTTAGGGGACGGGCCAGGTGGGTAGGGACATGCTCAAGTTTAACGATGCGTGTGGACTAACGTTTTTGAGCGGGCATATAATGATTTCCACGCTCCTGGTGATTATCAACGCCCCAACGGAGCCAGACATGGGGATATCGTTTATATGTTCTATCTTTCATCTCTCGAATGACGACGACGACGACGATACTAGAGGCGTTATAAAAATACAAAAATCTCCATTTCCTCTTATTCTCGCATCCCCCACCCAAACAACACCGACGACGATCCTTTTGTCATTTTCTTTTTCGCCATCTTCACTTTTCCCCCCTTTTGGACAGTAAATGTCGTCGAAAATGTCAGGGGCTCGTCACGCATCTATACGATCGCCAAAAGCAACCAGCTGGGCATCAAAGACTATTAGGAATCGCATACAGTTCCAGCTGTGGGCGCGCGCAGCACAAACAACAACCGTATGCCGCCTGTTTTTGTTCCGGCGGGGGAGCTGGCCGCTCGTCTATGCGTTCTCTAGACTCGAAGAGGGAATTTTTATTATTCGCCGATATTATTCCCGATTAGCACAGCAACGAGGAAACGAGGAAGAAGAAAAAAAAAGGAAGAAGAAAATGTTAAGTACACACCATTCCGGCTCTGTCCCGGATTTTATGTGGGAAAATGGAGGAATGAAATGGGCTATTCGACAGGTAAGATATCCCCACCAGTTAAAGCGACAACCTATAAAAACGGGCAAGAAAAGAAGACGGCCAAAAGGATTAGAGAACCCCCCCTAACCACCGCCAGTCGTTTCTTTTTTTCCGCCATTTTCCCTTTTGGTGCAGTTGTTGGCCGTTTTTATTGAGGAACAAGACTCGACACTCGAAGTTAGAAAAGAGACGGACAGACGTTTCTTAACGAAACGGAATGGCGGATTATTTACCTTGAAAAGAGCTTCCATATTGGTGACAATGATGGCTCCCGGCACCACTTTCTGATTCTCCTCGCCTTGTGACGATCCTGGTCGTTAAGAGAGAGAAGTGCACACAAAACACAATAGAATTAGAAAGTAGTCGGAGAGAACGTTGTAACATTTTTCCGACTCTGACATTGTTGTTGTTGTTGTTTGCTAAAGGGGGTAGAAGGGAACGACAAGCAGTTTAGGACAAGGGGGGACAAGCTGGACGCGAACTACTACCTTGATTGTAGTTGACGAAACTGCGGAGTTCGTGAAAAGCTCCGCGGTTTTTGGAGCCTCGTTTATTTGTGTGCGTGTTTTATAGTGAGAGGAATTATTGATTTTGTATTTTGTGCGTGTTCGATGTTTATCCGAAGAGGAAAGCAGCGGTTGAGATTGAGGTAGATAGCGTTAGGTTAGTCACTGAACGGAGAAGAAGAAGACAACAACGGATTTTGTCTATCTTACCTGGTTTTGATGAGCCTGTTGATGGTCCCGGAGGGCCAGGCGGACCAGGAGGACCCGGTGGTCCGATAACTGTCTGGTAAGATTGACTCGGAGGGCCAGGAAGACCTGGAGAACCGGGAAGACCATCGCGACCGTTAGCGCCCGGAATTCCAGGCCGACCGGGAGCTCCAGGATCGCCTTTAGGGCCTGGAGATCCGCTAAGGAATCCACCACCCGAACCGGGTTCTCCTTTTGTACCAGGAGTACCAGGCGGTCCAGGTGGTCCCGGACGACCGATTCGACCCTAAAATGAACCGAAAAAAATTTCAAATTAATAAAAAAAGTTATAATTCATTTAGAAACGGACCGAAAAGTCCGGTTTACCTTCTACCAATCCGAGATTAGCACAAAATTTGTTAGCAAATGACAAGTTATTCAAGTGGCTTTTAATAAGAGAAGGAAACACCAAAGAAATCTTACCGGATATCCCGGAATGCCGATATCGCCAGCAGGGCCCGAAGGTCCTGGTGAGCCTGGAGGACCAGGTTTGCCTCTTTTGCCCCGTTCTCCTTGATCGCCCTTGTCGCCTTTGATGCCTCCAATGCTGGAGATGACAGAAGTAGGCCCTGGTGGTCCTGGTGGGCCGACAGGACCAACTGGACCAGAAGGTCCGATATCGCCTTTAGGTCCAGGAAATCCCGGCTCGCCGTTTCTGCCGCTAGGACCGATCGGACCCGGTTTACCATCGGTACCACGATCTCCTTTGGCACCAGCATCTCCTTTCATCCCTTTGGGCCACTTCATTCCAGCAGGCAACGGCCCGCCACCGGAACCCATATCGAATTCATCCATCGAGAAACCTCCAGCTGGTCCTGGAGGCCCTGGCAGTCCTCTTTCGCCAGCTTCGCCTTTAGAACCAGGGCGGCCAGTATCGCCGGGCATGCCGGGCATCCCATCAAGACCAGAAGCGCCTCGATCGCCCTTGATTCCGGGCATTCCGTCCGTTCCGGGGTGCCCCCTTTCGCCAGTATCTCCAGCCGATCCTTTACTTCCCCGTTCGCCTTTCGGTCCCGGATCACCTCGTTCTCCTCTCGGACCGGGTTTGCCATTAAGTCCAGCATCACCTTTAGGACCTGGACTACCTGGCCGGCCTAAACTCGATCCGTAACCCGATCCAAAAGAATCCTGAAATTGATCAATTTCAAATTAAAACATTTCGTGTATATAAATATGTAAAAGACAACAACAACAACAACAAAAAAACGGAATAAACAACAACTTTTACGACGACATGGGTACCTTGTACATATTCCTCGGTTTCCAATCCGTCTGAGTTAGCATTAGTTTACGAAATGAGCAAAAAACTTTATGAATCTTGGCGATTGAGAGATTTGCGGGAGAGATACTAGAAGAAGAAGAGGAAAAAAAGACTTACTTCAAGGACGACAGGGCCGTTGGCCACACCCGGCGGTCCGGGCGGTCCTGGATTGCCGGGAATACCGGGAAGTCCATCACGACCCGGTTCGCCTTTGGGACCTAGTGGGCCTTCTTTGCCGACAGGCCCCGTATCTCCGCGATCGCCTTTATCTCCAGCTGGGCCTTGAGGTCCGGTCGGCCCGCTAGGACCCAGAGCGCCCTATTGAGAGAGAGACACAACGTCAAACACTTTAATAGTTTTTTTTTTTCTCGTTGGTTTTTGTTTTAGTGTGTTATCAGTGGGAAATGAGTCGACAGTACCGGAATGCCCGTCATGCCAGGTTTGCCGTCGACGCCCGGTGGGCCAGGCACGCCCTGTTTGACTTGTTCGGCCAGCTTTGAGATGATAGAGGTCTCGTTGCATCCACAAACGCCGCCCTGGATAATGAAATTAGTCTTTTTTTGGTCTGCTGTTATTGCTTCATAATCCTCTTCGATAATCGAACGTAAACACAACCGAGATCTCAAGTGGTTAGCTCTTCTCAAACATCTTAATTGACTCAATCTCCGTGGTGTTCTGGCGGTTTTCGAGAGTTAGAGACGGCTTTTTGATGGGCCACTCTATGTCCATGATTAGAACCACTCCATTTTCGGTCGAGTAGAGAGGATTACATTTGGAATCTTCTTTTTATTACATTGAAAAGAAGGAGGGAACCTGTTGCTCTTTTGGGGAAAAGGGCCAATCTTCATTTCGAAATGAGTAGAGAGAGAGAGGAATAAAAAACAAAGAGTGGTCGGATAACGAGCTGCTGCTATAGAGATTTTGTTGTTGTTGTTTTTATTGTAGGCCTCCACCTGGGGGTAACACGACCGACGACCCTCTTCTACCCTCTGACAACATCATCATCAACCACCACCACCACCAAGTTGGTTCGTCTCTTTTTCTTCCCCTCCAACTGTAGCGGCTGGGATGAGCGATGATGGCGGCCGATAGGTTCGGCATTAACTTGTACGGCCCAATAACACGCTTCGGCACTTAAAAACATGGAAAGAAGGCGCGCGAGCTACGGGGGCCTAAAGGACTTCCAGGTCACGATCCCCCACTTTTCCTGTCGGTTTTTTTCTTCTTCTTGGTGTTATTATACAACAAAGTTTCTTCTTCTCCGGGCAATCGACGTGTCAATACGACAAACGATTGGGCCTTCCATCCGTCATTGAAGATGCCAATACGGACGATTACGTCTCTTCGGGGTCGGACTCGAAGATTGATGGATGGAAGAAACCACAGAGAGAGAGAGAGAGAGAGAGCTAGGGCATTGTCGAATCTCCTCTTGGAGATCTGTTTCTTTCCGTTTTTATGGAGACGAAGAATCCATCACTGTTTAAAGAAGACGGAGGAGAGACAGTCGGACTAGATGACATCGTTCCCCAATTAAAAGACAACAATGTTTCTGGTCACGATCGGCTGGTATGCGCCAAACTATCGGCTTGTCGAGACGGACAAGTGTCGAGATTCACAGTTTCTGATAAGAGAACAACACGACTGGGGGGAGGATTAGAGACAGAGAGAGAAAGATCGTTACTGTTTAGGGGCACGTCCATTAAAGAGTCGAGAGAAAAAGAACACAAAAGACCGGTCTATAACTCCACCCTGAGACGACTGTATGGAATCAGGCCAATCAACGTCAACGGCCATCGACGAGTAAGGAAGTGCGCCGGACCTGATTTGTAACTGGTTGTGTTTCGTTCAGAAAGAAAGAGACTCTGAGAAGAAGAGAAATATACTTACATCGGAGCCGGCAGACAGACCGCCTCTTTCGCCCTTGTCGCCTTTCTCTCCTCGCTCGCCCGGTTCCCCTTTGTCGCTGCATCGGAATCCATTCTGCATCCCGTGCAGCTCCCGGACGATTCCTGCAGTCAAAAAAACAAACAACATTTTCAATAGAGATCTCACCACCAGTAGCCAACGCATCAACATTCCGATTTGAGAGACATTTCCTTTTACAAAAGAGTTAGAAGAAAAAAAACACAGGGGAGGAGGTAACTAGATATAGATCGGCGTAGAACCGTCGACGCCCTCAATAAATATCGCACGGAAAGAAACAATTCTGGAGACGGTCGGTTTTCAGGGGGGGTGTTGACTGGTTGGTACGGTTAAGAAGCTGTGATGAACGACCTAAGCTTTCTTTCCCCTCTCTCTGACACAATCAAATAGAAAGGTATATCTAGAGAAAAAGAAACGAAGAAAAGAGGTTTTTATTTTCTTGATAAAAGAGGCGGTGGATAACCTGTCGGGTCGTCCATCTTTTCTATGGGGGGAGGTTTTGAATTTTCTTTTTTTTTCTTTTTTTTGCCTATACACCTCGTCTGATGAATAATGAGCTCATCATCATCATCTCTCTCTCTCTCTGCACCTTGTGGCTTTCTGGAAAAAGAAGACGCGCGGATTCAATTTCACGCCGGATCGAGAAAAGAAGAAAAAAGAAAAAAAAACTCTAGTGATGATACGCTCCGACTGACATCATCGTCGGGGATCTCGATTTCCATCTTAATCCCTTCTTTCTTCTTTTCCTCCCAAAGTTGCTATCATCTAAGTGCATCTCTTATAACTCGTAAGTTATTGAATCGCATGAGTAATCAGATATATATATCGGGGGGGAACCGAGTGTAAGTCGAATCGAATTCGTCGCCGGGGGGACATTTGCATACGAGACGCGTCCCCAACAAATGAGATCGTGGCGACAACATTCCCGGGATCAATCGGCATATAGAGTTCTTTTATTTATTTATTTTTTGGAGAGAGAGAGAGAGAAAATCCTCCGATCATAAATTAAGCGCCGCCGAGTGAGAGAAAGATGGGAGCGGTATGTGCATGTCTCTTCTCTCTCTTTTTTTCTTTCTTTTTGTCGAAACAAAGGCTAGCGCGCTCTCTCTCTCTCAGTGCACAGAGAATCCTTATATATATATTTTAAATAAGAAGAAGAGGACTGCTGGAAGAGTTCCAAAGCGGCCGCCTCGTTGATGGATGACGCCCGGTGATGGAGGAGTTCGCGAACGCGCACAGGTGTGCGCCCGAGACCCGGTGCGGCTGCCCATTTGCACGTGAAGATTCTCCTCCTAGCTCGGTGTAAGAACAGCAACAACAACAACAACAACAACACAAGGCGACGTATGTACACTTCTTTCTTTCTATATCTATATAGAAAGAAGGAAAGCTTGGTGAATTGAGAGAGAGAGAGAGTCAAAAACGACTACGAGTACCGCTCCTCGTGATTGATCAACTCTGGAAACTGTTTTTTTTTCTCCTCTGTTTACGTGTGTCTTGTCGTCTTTTTGGTGAGATTTCTCTTTGATTTCCTCCATTCTCTCTCCATTCTTCTTCTTCAATTTTTTCTTTTTCAATGATTTATTTATTAAGGAAGCTGTATAACAATATAGAGGACGTGTTCAGCGTCACAAAAACATTGTCCGCCATTGTTTTCGCCGGTTGGGAAGAAAAATTAAAAAAAAAGAGAAAAAAAAAGAATTCAATTTCCTATTCTTTCGTTCTTTTCTTTTTTGATATATACATAGCGAATTAGTAATGGACCGAGACCTTCAAAATGCTCAGTCTCGTGTAAAGCCGTATAATCTCAATACCATCAGAAAGAGAGAACGCGAGTCCCGGATATATATATACAGACATCGGGCATGAGGAAAAAGAAAGAGACAGACGCATTGTCTTGTTGAAAAGAATCCAAAGGCAACGATCATTAAAAGCGAAAGGCCACAGAGAGAGAGAGACTTTTTCCTAGACCTTCTTCTTTATTGTTACAAGCATTAGGAGAAGACGAAAAAGAGAGAAGAAGCTCTGAGCTCATTTTCTATCCCCGCGGACATCGGTCCTGACGACACAATAAACATCGTCGCCGTCGTCTACCGGAGCTCTCTTGATGGTCCCTGACGCTAAGCTCTTGTTGTTGTGCTTTTGCTATACAGCCAGGTTATACACAAGGCGAAACAAAAAGAAAAAGAAACGTTAACAACAAACAGGAATGAGGAAACTTACAAGCTCCGGCTCGATTCCAAATGCGTCTTCGACTAATACTCTAGCTGCTACTACCACTAGGCTAACAATTTTCTTTTTCGCTCGACACCGGAAAGAGAAACAACAAAAAGACATTGAGTGAACTCTGAGCAATCAGTAGGCTTCATTAAAATTCCTTTCAGTCCGAGACCCCAATCAAGAGAGGAAATGAAAAAACTCTTTTCTTTTCGTTTTTTGTGTTCTTTTGAGAGTCGTCGCGGTATCACTGAATAAAATCACATTACGCCGTGGCCAAGGATTTGAATGGAGGACCCACCGTCGAGATCGTCTTTTGTTGTTATCACGTCGTCAGAGCTCGGCAACAATCTGTAGGTTTCCTTGTCTCACGACACAAAAAGTTTGTCGTGATGTGGATCACGAAAAGTCCAACAAGCCTCTTCATTCACCCTACGAAATACAGTCGTAAAATGAAAAAATCCTCCGGAAAAATTCTCGTTCCAAACCGCAGGGGCGGTCCATCGGTAAACAACCCCGTCTTTTTTTTTCTTCCACGTAACGATCTTCCAAAGAGACACAATACCCTAACTCTTTAGGGGGGTCGGTGTGCACCTCTATATTCTCTTTCTGTCGTCCTTTTGTTGTTTTGGAATGGTTTCGAAACTACCTCGTTACCGAAATACTACCACCAACAGGGGAGGGTTCGAATTCTTCTTTTAGAATCTTAGTGTGTGCTATCCCTCTGACAGTGTCAAACGGCTTTGATTTGTGTCCAACTGCCAGGGTGGCTTTTTTTTCCTAACCTTATATTCAATTTGTATACAAACCCCTCCTGCCTTCAAGTTTATCCAGTGGGGTCTTCTTCTTTTTGACAAAAAGCCAATCAATCTGCCCCCTCAAGAAATGCCGATGGAATTCGACAATGTTCATTGTCACCACACGATCCCCGTTCACAATGGAATCTATAGGGGGACGATCCATCAAAATGTATAATACCTCGGCGGTTGGTTTGGTAAAACGGCGAACTGCAAGCACATGGACTGCACAACAGTATAACAAGTTGATTTGTTTTCGTACTACGTAGGATGCCTCTTCACACCCGGCAATCAATACTACTTCATTTGAGATCATTTGAGATCATTTGAGATCATTTGAGATCATATGAGATATATCATTAGAGATGCTACATCATTTGATGAGATACTCTTATATATTCGATTGTTTCAATCCATTCTACATACTATGACTTGTTTAATTTTTATATAATAAACAACATGCCGAAATAGGCAGCTCTCTCTCTCTACGTAGGTGTCGGCCGAAACAAAGCGGTTTTTGATTACACATATTGAAAATGATATATTGAAAAAAAGAGACTATCGCTTTACAAATGGTGTTTTTACGGATCATGGGGTATTGGGTTTCTGTTTAGGGCTTTTAAGGCGCATCGGGACACGTTCATCAGTCATTTTTCTCCGCTTTGGGAGGGTAAGCAAAATCAACAAATCACCAGAGTCCTAAGTTGACGGCGGGTGTCAACGGGTTTTTCTTTTTCTCCCGCGTTGATTGACAACAAACGGCAACGTCCGTTTTTTTGGCCACGAGACCTTTTATCCCCATTATCCTATCCTGGCTCTTTCTCTATAGGAGTGAGTAAGAGAGATAAAGCCGGCCAAACGAGCTCCGGTCGTCGGACCAACTCGTTTTCTCTCTGCTGAGTGCATGTATGACGCGCGCGCGTTTCTGTCGTGACTCTCGGGCGTCTTCATCTTCGCCCAATTTGGACGTTGAAGAATGTTAAAAGCTGGTCGACCAAGCGCGTGTTGCCCGGCTCACGCCCCTTGGCAATTAGGCAAACGTCATAAACCACAAGGGCTCCCGACAAGCGGAGCGTCACCTGGTCGCCGTCTATTTAAATATTTCTCTTCCAAAGTCGACAGAGTAGACTTGGAGAAGCCTCTTCCAAATATACAAGCAGGGAGGGGGGCGCAAGTGAACATTTTCGACCCCGTTTTCATTGCCAATACGCCAATGATTCTTGGCAGCTGGAAGGTGCCGACTTACCAACAGCGTCGGACGAGACGGGCGGCGGTGGCGGCAATAGCGGCGGAGAACAGGGCGGCAGCAGTTGCGATGGATCTACAGCCGATGATGACGGCGATTTGCTCGTGTCCAAAGATCCGCTACCGGATCCCGTGTCCAGCTCTTCTCCTTCAGACTCCAAATCGACCTAGTTTCCGTACAAATAAATAGAAGAGACGTTAGTTTTTTTTTTCTGGAAAAGAGATGACGGCCGTGATGAGCTCACCAAAGAATCGTCGATATCGAAATCACCCGAACCGGAAAACTAAAATAAAAATAAACAAGGAAAAAAAAACAACAAAATAACACCAAAAAATGATATCAATAATAAACAGAAGATAAAAAAAAACTCGGGGAGGGGAAAAGCCAAAGATAATTTGAATAAATTAACATAATCGGCGAGATTGGCTCGGATCGAACGGCGACGACGAGGAAAACAACTTTTCCACTGTAATACGATTGACGCCGTAATGACCGGTACGACGAAGAGGAGGTAAAAATTTGAATATTTTCACGTGCCAGAGAGAGGTTAGAGTTCGACGCAACATCTTTGTCGTGTATATATATATATCCCGAGCGGCTGTTTTCGCTTCAAAGAAGGAAAAAACAACAACAACAACAACAACAACAACGTGCACATCGACCTTAAAAGTTCACCACCAGAGAAAAAACATCTTCTTCCTTCTTTCTACCCAAATAATTTATGGACAATGGGCTCCGCGCTCCCGGCCATTACATGATTATAATTTCTCCTCCTCGTGATAGAAAAAAAAGAAGAAGAATCTTCTCAAGTTAAGGGGTGAAGTGGAAGAGAGAGAAGAGAAAAAAAAAAACTCTTCTTCTGTTGTATATATAGACCCGGTCCAGTGGGGAGTCCATTAATAACACGGGACTGTGAAACATCTCATTCCGGGGGTCTTTTAAAAAGAAATTATTTATTTCCCTTCTTCTTCTTTTTATTTTTATTTCGGAGAAGCCCCTCTCTACTATGTTGTGTTGTTGACCTAAGCATTCAAGACGCCTGTCTATGCAACGTCTACCCGATGCATCACTTGACGTTCCAATTACCGCGCTCGTTCCACACAACACGTCACCGAAATGAACAGCAAAAAAGGGAAAATTGAAGTTGAATCGTTTTGTCACGGCGCTAAAGAAAAAAATGTTGGCATCATCTAATTCAGTCGCCGAGAGACTTCGTGACTAGAGGCGAATACATAGTCGGTAATGAGCCGAAATTCTCTTTTACGATCGACGAAAAAGAAAAAAAAGGAAGAAGAACTTTTTACACGGTCGAATCGAAAACCGCGCCGAAGGTTCTTTTTTCCGTTTTGATTACGCTCGACGGTCCTGGTACGCGTCTACGGTCACGATTTCCTAGATTCAATTAGCAACCTGTAAAGCCTTGTGTTCTTAGCCGGAGGTGATGGCGGTTGGCCGGGCAGAAGGCGCCTTTGACACAAAGGACACGGAATCGTCTGATTTTTCTTCTTCAGACTTTTGAAACGGCCAGATAGAAAAAAAGAAATGTAGGAAGAAAAAGAAGAAGAAGAAGAAGACAAACGACCTGGAATAATAAAGCCCAGGAATCCCTTAGCACTACGTCGCTGTTGATGTTTCAATACGGCCGCGCACGATTCCTTATTGAGGCAACGACATGTTTATCGTACCGGTAACGAACCCTGGCACACACGCACATGCGGTCCAGCCGACTGCTGGTAATGGTGTTCGGAGAACGGACGGACGGACGAATCAGCTCGCCTCTAGCGGGCCCAGACAATTTTTTCTTCGTATTTCCATTCTCTCTGTCTCTTTTTGAAAACATCTAAATTCGAGTGGCGGCTGCGGTGCTCTACGCGCTGGAAGAAAGAAACCACACAGAGTGAGAGAGACGGGCCGCTATGAGCTGGACGAAAGAAAAGAACCGCCATGGTATATATATATATATAAGGTGCGTTCCGGTCGGCGGACCGGTTAAGTGTAGCCGAGTGTTTTATAGTTTCTTCTTCTTCTTTTTCTTCTTCCTTTTTTTTGTCCTAAACAACAACAACAACATGGCCGACTCGATGAAGACGAAAGATTTCCTTAAGGAATTCTTCAGCAGACCGTGATCGAGTCGCAATCTGGTCACCAGACGCTGGGCGTCTGTCCCGAAAGGAATTTCTGTTAAGACTCTACCTTGGCCGATACTACAAAATGGGATCAAAAACGCTTTTTGGTTGTGTTCCAGGAACAAAGGAAGGCCCTTTTCGGTAGTCTACATAGTCGGGTTTCATTCTTTTTACTTTCTTTCCATCGTCCAATCACTGGCCTCTTTGATCGCATGTCTTTTTTGGAAGAGAAAAAAAAAAAAAGAGCCTTTAGTTGCCTTCGTGTGTGCCGGACTTGGAGGTGCGACCCTCAAGGACGAAGGGCTGGTATACTAGATATCTAAGCTGCTATTCTAATATACTACATATAGAACCGGGCGAGAGTAGCAGCATTTTTTTTTTTTGTCTGCGGTTCTGTGCTTCTCTCAGACAAACGTTCATTCGTTCTACTCGGTCACAGTCGAATCAAACGGATGTACAAGAACGTGCTTCGGCATCGTCCGTACAAGTAAATGCGCGTGCAAGCGTGCTAGACTCGTACAAGTCGCCTCTTTTCAAACCCACCGAATCATAAACGATGAGCTCCAAGCAGACAACGGCCAGGAGAAGTCACTTCTTCTTCTTCTTCTTCTTCTTTTTTGTTATAAACAATTCCAAAACAGCTCCCGACCTCTATTCTCCGAAAAAGAACCTCCCTCTATATCGTTTCGACTCTATAAAAGGTTAGAGGGGGGACACAATCCTTTATATCCCGAACTGGAAAGAATCAAATCAGAGCGTATCTGACAAAAAAGAAAAAGTCTGAAGCTTTTTTGGTTGTACAGGCAGAGTACGGAGGGTTATATGGAACATTCCCATAACCGGTGGCTGCTGTTGTAGAGCTAGAGCTATATAAGAGTCGGCGAAAGAGGCAGAAGCGAGACCACCTTTATCTTTCCTTTTCATTGGCGTTGTGGAATATATATCGCCGTGGCATCTTTACGAGTTAACGGCGCTGCCTATAAGCATTTGGGAACACTCGGATGCCCCCTCCGCCGCAGTTGTATTTAAAGAGTTTATGGAGTTGAAGAAGAAGAAGAAGAAAAAAAAAGGCAACTGGTTCAACAGTAATTCTACAGAGTTCGGACACCGAAAAGGCCGGTAAACTTCAACAGTTCTCTTTTTTTAAAAAGAAAAAAGGGGAAAAAAAGTGTTGAATTGCGACGAATCATCGTAACAAACGCCCCGGACTCGCGCTCTCTCTCTCTCTCTCCATCTTTCAAATATTACAACATACGCCCCAAGCATTTTCGCTGCTTTATGAGCGCAAAAATCTTTCAACGGACCGGCGCGTTTTCTCCTTTTTGTAAAAGGAAGTTCATCAAAATGAAGAAGAAGGAGACGGACGTCGACCTGATGACAAAACGTCTAGAGGGGCAGGAGAGATAAATTAAAAATAGTCACGCCCGCACCGAGGACGACATGTGTATCGACAGATGTGAATGGGAAATCGGTGGAAACGAACGAACGCGTCGGGCGTTGACACTGGAAAAAAAAGGAAAAACAAAACAAAAAAAAACAACGTACATATACGTAATACATAAAGAGGCGGTAAAATATCCTCCCTCTTCCGTGGGTATTTGGGCGGCTCGGGGGAGGAAGAGCAGTCGACCCGGTTTGTTGATTCATTCAATTAACACTGCGTCACGTCAACTCGACAGAAGAGGGAAACTAACCTGGCAGGCAGGCAGCGCAGGTTCTCTCTCTCTCTCTGCTAGACACATATCCGCGCGCTGTAGGTCATCAAAACACGCCCCGTTCGGAATAACTCAGAATAAAGAAGAAGCAAAGACGGACGAGTATAAATAGTTGGCCCGCATCCAGTTACTACCAACTTCTTCTTCTTCTTCTTTTTCTTTTCCTCTTCATCATCATCCCTCCGGTCATCATTGCAGAGAGTACGAGATTGACCAAAATGATCCTATCTCGGCCAATCGGTGACGACGGACGTCACCAATCAGAATTGAGGCCTAGATTGGGGATAGTGATAGATGACACCATCACTTCCATACGTATACATTTTTGGTATTACTACTACCAAATGCAACAAGAAAAATATGGAGAATATGTAAAAGCTTCCAAAGTTATTTGGACTCTTCTTCTTCTTCTTCTTCTTCTGAACGAATCACCGGGCGGACGGGCACCCAAACCAACAGGTATAATCATGCCCGGTGTTGGACCCAAAGAGTGAGGAGGACGCCCTGAAGGTGAACTCCTCCTCTTATCATCGGGTAAAGTTAATGATAGTCATTGAGAATTTCTTTTTTCTCTCTTCTTTTTTTTGTTGTGTCCGTCGGAGCTGGCCCGGCTCTCTGGCCGGCGTGCGAAAGAGAGAGAAAAATTCTTTTTTTTTTCTTTTCTTTTCTTTTTGGTTTCGATGTTGTTGTTGTTGCTGCTGAGTCCAAGTACGGACATGGCCAGACACTTTTATGTGCCCGGTTGGTCGACGGAAACCCATCACAGGTGAGATTCAGATGGAAAGCAGAGTTGATGGTTGCTGACAGGCCGGCTCCCCCTACCTCTTTCATCTCATCCAAGAGTTCCCAGGACTTTCTGTGTTGGGCCATTCCAGATCGCCGACTCTCTTTGGCAGACGGGCGAAAAATAACACACAAGCACACACACCTGGATCCAATCATCTCTTCTTTTTCCTTTTTGTTTTTCGCTAGATTCCCTTTCTCTTTACCTGAATGGGTCATTTGCATATCACCAGGTGGTGGTGGAAGCAACAAAAGGTGTACAAGGAGAGAAACAAAAAAGAAATGGATGAGGAATCGGACGGGCCGTTATCGGGCGGACAAGAAAACAACACCTCGGCACGCCAATTGGATTATCATCCGTCTCTTTTTCGCCTACCGCGAAACGGTCCGTCCCAACTAATCAGGTCACGAGTCTATCTATCCGAGGTGTACGACTAGTAGTCACGCGGTTAAGGGTGCTCGCGCGCGCGAGCGTTCCAGAAGAGAGACGAGGAAAAGCAACAACAGAAGAAGGAGAAGAAGAAAAAACAGTAAAAATACAAGGTGCGATGGATTATTTACCGGAAGGATGTCTTCGCACTGGACGCTGGCTAAACTCGGCTCGTTGGTCAGTTTCAGCTCCTGGATGGTGCCCTGTAAGAATAGGAAAACGGCTGCGGTTAGAACGAGTCGACCGCCAATCCAGTCGGCCGTCTTCGTCCACATTGTCACATCAATCGATGGTAAGCAAACGATTTCACTTCTGCTATTAAACTAGAATTTGAGAGATGCCCAATTCTTCTTCTTTCTTTCTAAGATTTCAATGGCACTCGATCACATTCAGTCGACTAACATGGTCCGTCCAACTGTTCCAGCAACAACAACAGCAAAAAAAAAAAGAAAAGTTCTCTTCTACGATGGAGAAAAAATTGGCGTTTGAAAGGCACTTTCAAAAAGGCACACGGTCTACAACAACCCAAATGTTTGTTTGTTCACTCGCTGACTGGCAACCGCACTCGGGGCCAGACGGACGGCCACTGACCGACCGGGCGCGCTACGTCCCTGCTTTTATTACCAGCGCGCTCTCTCAGAGTCAGACACAGAGAGAGAAGGGGACTTGAAGCGCGCACAAGACATGCAACACCAGCCAGATGATCTTTTCTTCTATCGGATTTTGTTGTTTTTTGTTTCTTTTATAAATAAATAAAATTCGTTTTTTTTTTTTTTTAGAAGAACCAGACGGTGGGGCCTTCAACAATCGGGAAATGGTTTCGATTTTCGTTTTTCTCTGTCAGACAGAGTACGGTGGTGGAACGTGATCGAGGAAATATATATAAAGAAAATGTTTGGGGGGAATCAAATGGCGTCGAGAGGCTAACCAATTAAAATAATCATATAAAAAGGAAATATGGAATAAATAAAAGAACATTAGGACTTGTTCGTGAGTCGAAAGGAGGGCATCCGAGAGCTATTTCACTCTTCTTTTCAGTTTTTTTTTTTTGTTCTTTTTTACGACGAAACCGACTTGGGAGAGAAAAAGAGAGAGAGAAAACACAAATTTTTTTTCTATCGTTTTATTTCCCTTCAACTCCTTGTAGGACTATGGATGAAGAGCCCCTATAATTCAAGTGGGAACTACAAGCGTGATTCATCACGTCTGCGGTGTGCTGGGCCTACCCCTAAATTTGACAAGGATCCCCCCTCCCGAGACGGATCACGCCATCTACCAGTAACGGGAGCTATAAAAGTTATGGGAGAAAGAGAAAAGAAGAAAGAAAAAACATGGGTTTTCTTTTTCTCCTGAGATGTCGGTATGGATATCTTTACCACAAACTCTCCGGGTGAAGGCGAGAGGAGGCCCCCGGCTTGGCCGACGTAGAGGGTCGAGGCCGTGTCGAAGGTCAGAGGTTCGGTCCACGGTACGTTCGAGACGAAACTGCCGTACTCGACGCAGTTGAAGAATAGAGTCACGTTGGGCACGCCCCGGCCGGTATCGATGACTCGAAAGGCGAACCTCGTCCACCTCTTGGCAAAGGATGGGACAAGGAAACTGGCCAACACCTGTGGTCAAAAGAATTGACAATTGTAGAGAGGGAAAGCCAGGTTTCATCTTTCATTTCTTATACCTGAGAGGTGAAACGAACTTCAGGGTGGGTGTGAAACAAAGAGATGTTGCTCTGGCCTGGCCCTCCAGGGCTGATTCGCACACCAAACTGGACCAGGGTTTCAAGTGGGTCGACCACAGCAAACAGATAACCACCTGCAGGGAAAGACGTACAAGAGATAGCCATCAACATCAACACCCACACACAAGACAACAACAGTTTCACCAAGTTGTGTTTACCTTCATTGTTCTCTGGCTTGACAGTGACGAGTATGGAGAAGCTCGAGTAGAGTTTGTCGGGTAGGAGAAGCTTGTGTGGTATTTTAATATCGTGTCCATGAAAGAGAACGAAAGCCGGGAATCCATCTGTGCCAGTCCCAAACGTAATATGCTCCTCGTCACGTAACGGGACTTCGATGGCTTTCAGAAAGTCGTGATGGATCGTCTCGCCTTCTGCAAACCGAAAATAGCAAAAACCACAAATTACGTTTTGACTTGAGTACACATTCAATCAGCAAAAGAGCATGTGGTACTACTACTTTCGCCCCAAAGGCCGGCGGTCTCGCTCCAAAAACAAATACACGCCACCATGTGACTGGGGAATTCAAATTTTGTAACATGCTGACGCTGCAGCCATCTAGCGGTTGAATACTCAACTTTTACGAGCTAAAGCAATAACACGCACGAGACCGACTCCCTAGCATGCTGTTGACGTACGAAAAATGTGTATATATAAACGAAATGTGTCCGTTTAATTGCCCTCACCCCTAGCTGTGCACCGTTGACTCGGTGTGAGTCACGTCGAGTCTAAAAATCGCCGCCATTAAAACGTGGGTAATAGGTTAGTCTGCACGCCGATGGTTGACATTTAACACGGCGTGCCATTCGTCCGCCTTGTCAGCGTCGGAGCAGCTGCTTTAATAGGCTCACGACCGTGTTGTCATGATTACGCGAACAGTATTCCATTCCCCATACGAAACAGGGAGAGGTGTCGCCGACTGTTACCGAAACCCCCACGACGTCCAAACGCACTTAAAAAACCTGAAATCTAACAGTAGGAAATAAAAGGCGAGCGACAACGCCCGTTTCCCAGCAGCTGGAATGAAATCCGGCCCGATGTTGTTGTGTTTTCTTCGAGAAAAAAAAAAAGAGACGAAGAATTTGAATCGTCGACCATTCACGAAATGTATAAAATAAAACCCAGAGTCGACTCTGGTTTCCTATATATTCATGCCCGTCTCTAACACACAAATATATATATATATATATACATGTAGATATGCACTGTATATATGGCGAGGTCCAGCTACAGGTGGCCCCGGCAAGCGACCGTATAATACTTATAAATCCTCATGTTTCACCGGCTGATGGCCATGGAGGAAAGAATGGAGTTGGTGATCGGCTGGGCGATACGATCACCACAGCAACAAAATTCTCTCAAAATAAAAAGAAGAAAAAGACCTAAAGAGAAAGAGGCAGCATAGAAGATTCCTTCATTTCCTCCGTGTCGTTGACGATAGCAAGGTCCGGTGTAGATTTACGGAGAGACGACACGGTCCGACTGTCGTTCAGTCAGCAGCGACGACCTTTTTTTTCCCAGCCGCGCGTCACGGGATCGATTTATCACGTAAGACGGCGGACTTTGCGCGGCCGAAACTCAAAAGGACGTTTAGGTTCTCCGGTGGCCCCAACCAAAATAAAAAAGGACGAAATAAGATGGAAATTTCAATGAAATAAAAACAACAACAAGAGCGCTACGGGGACCCGGTAGCGCAGCAGCCGCAATAGTCACTCACGCAGACAACAAGCGCACGAACTTGCGTCTAGAGAGAGAGAGAGCCGAAGGGTCTTTATATAAATAAATCTGTGAGTTTAGCGTAAACCGAGCGAGACGTGCGGTCTCGGGATGTCTCGTTCCCCCCTTTTTTCTTGTTGTTGTGTCTGTTGGGCCAAAAAACTTCCGAGCTCTCTTTGACCAAAATAGACGGAAATAGAGACAAAGAAGAAGTAGTCGAGGCAGCAACCGACTTGGCCGAATCAAAACACGATCGAATTTCGATAAATGTTGCTAAGAAATGCCATCCATCATAGCCTACACTCCCGGGAGACTGTATATACCTCTCCATTTCGTCAGCGCGTGCTGCTCGCGAGCCAAAGAAAGAAGGTGGGTTCCTGCTACAAACTAAACACGACGAGATAAAGCGCAAAACCGGTATATCCAATATATGCCCCAAAAGGAAAGGAGATAACAGGAGAAGAAGAAGAAGAAGTTACGAAGCGACCAAGACACACAAACACAACCCAAAAAGAAAAAGGGAGCGGGAGGTTTTTACACACACAAAAAAAAAGCCGCCGCAAACAACAATGGTTCCGAGTACACAGACATAACCTTCCTTCTTGTCCAGGGGGAAAAAAGCGGAGGAAAACTTTTTTATTTGGAACACCAGAGTCCGAGACAAGTTGAAAAGCTTTTCCAACGAAAGATTACAAACAACGTCATCTTTTGACATGGAATTGACTGTCTTTCCGACATCCGTACGTGACTTGATAAAAGCCACTTGATCGGTTTACCGTAGAAATTTGCGCTCGCCTTCTAACATGACGGCTGGGTCACGACGGACGCGTAACCCGACGACATCTGGGTGATTTATTAGAAAATAGAAATAAAATAAAATATATATTTTTAAAAAAACTGGTGCTTAGACGATAAAGGCGGTAAAGTGAACATTTGTCACGCTCCGGTCGGTTAAGTTTACAATTTTACATACGAGCCGTGTTGTGTGATTCCCCGAAAATATGCCAATATACAAGTCAAAAACTTATATATATATATTTTATATATATATATATTCAGACGACACAAAAACTTTTGGGAGATGATTAATTTGGGAGGATGCTGGCGTGTAGTTTGAGATGTTTTCGTGTCGTTTGATGGCTAAGGAATCCCGCTCACGCTTGTTATTGGAAGGGAAGGAAAAGCTTAAGGGGGGACGACAACAGAAGGCTCCTCCTGACTTGACTTATTGCATTCCAGCGAGTCGTCGGCCGATTGTTGTCGAGTTTGCGAGCGCGAGGAAAATGAGAAATGCTACTCCCGACGGAGGATCAGGTTCCCTGTGGCCGCCGCAGCCGGTAGTCCAAACATCGAGGCAAACATGGCCGACTGAGACGGCTCATTGATTCCCCCCAGTAACGGGAGCTTTTTCTTTTGTATAAAGCCAACCATGCGCTGCTATTACAACTCCATTCAACAAGTCTAACCGAAATCGATGAAATTATCATAGTGGAGCGATTATTACTCTCTTTCCGAGACACCTCGTCCCCTCTAATTACGGCTTCGGAAGGCAAGACGCCGCTTTATGGAATAAGCGCAGGTGCGCGCCGTCATTCCATCCGAGGTGTACGGTATCCATTTCAGGTATATGTTTTCAAATAAAAGGAGAGAGAAAATAAAAACTAGAAAACAAGAAAAAAGACGACAACAAAAGAATGAAGAATGACTAATGTTATGAGCCCTTCGTCTATTCACGCGTGAATATATTCTATTGACACGGTCAACACGATGACGAGCGACTAGAAAACCTTCTTTCGCGTCAAACTTCGTCCGACTTCTCAGAGTCTTCTCTACACTTTAAATGCTGTGTCACTTTGCATTGTTTGTTGTGTCTAAACATCGTTGGGAATCGGAGGGGGGAAGCATCGGTTCAATAGAAAACCCGCTTCAACCCCCTAAAGCCCTCTCCAAAGTTCTTCTCTTTTTTTTCCTTCTCTTTCTCTTCTTCGCCTACACACTAGACGCTGACATCCACACGAATGGGACGTTTAGCTGGAAATTGCTCCGCTTGGGATTCTTCCTGGCCGGCGGGAGCAAGTCCAGCTCTTAATTTACGATCGTTGAGCATCAAGGGGAGTTCTTATGTATCTAATATAGTATACTTTTTGTGCCGTGTATATTTTCTTCTGTCCACCAGATTTGGGCGTGGCAGGGACTTTAATCCCTAGACGGAGACCGATCCTTGAAGCTACCTAATCCCCACTATTGATTCCATTTATCAGTGAGCAAATCGAGTAGACCTCTTCTATCATAAAAGATGCGGGGATTTACGAACGAGAGTCGAAAAGAGAGAGAGAGAATCTGTTTGTTAAGAGGATCTCGGGAGTTTGTGTGTCGTCATCACAAAGAATCTGCGAGCACCCAAAAATTGTGGACGAAATCTCTCCCGATTCCCTTTTAAAGGATTGGGCAGCAAGGTTGTTCCTTAGTGAGCTGCTGGCCAAATTGGACTGGCGCGCTATTTCCCGTTCAATATCCAGTTGAGCGTGTTTCACCGGGAGTCGTCTCTCCTGGAGGGCCTCTCTCTCTCTCTTTCTCTCTCAGTCTAAGAGAAAAAGCCTACAGCAATTTTGCCACTCTGAATGGATGTTGCTCTTCTTTCGCCCCGGAATCACGACGACTGTAAACCATTAGTCAAAGCTTCTGAAAATGGCGCGAGCGCAGAGAGAGAGAGAGAGAGAGAGAAAGAGGAGGACTGAAGATTTGTTGACGTGTCTTAAAGGTCACATCGGAGAATTCGGTTTCTCACAAACTGCTCATCTGACATCTCCTCGCTAGACAACGACCTGTCAAGTGTTTTTCTTTCTCTTTCTCTCTGTCTCTCCCTGTTGTTCGTGGGGGAAGACGAAAATCCAACTTTGTCAAAAGTCAAATGGAATAAAGAGTAGAAGGTGAGTGAAGACGAAAGTAAACGAGAGAGGGGAGCGATCAGCGCCGACATCCATCAATTTCCTCTAGAATTCTCTCTCTCACTCACTCACTCACTGCATGTGTGCGGATAGACCTCGAGAAAACGCGCTCTGGGTACGGAATAATAAACTACTGTAGCAGCACCGACTCTAGTCAGAAATTGGTGTATAGGACCCAATTCCTTGGGGGAATTATTCCTTCTTCTTCTAGAATCGCTTCCGTTTTTACGTTAGCCCATATGGGTATCAGTCATATTACATCAAAAGATACACAAGCAAGTAAAGAAGAAGAAGAAGCCGCTTATTGATCAACTCGATGCGCGCGCGCTTGGCTCTTTTATTTGAACTAGAATTTCCTTCGAACGAGTTAAATCCGCCATTTGGGATAAAGAAGAAGACGAAGAAGAAAAAAGAGAAGGACCTGCCGAAAGGTAATCCCTCATGCATTTTACATAACGTCATTCTTATGGTAATTTTTCACGACCCGTCCCGAAGAAAGAAAAAGATAAATATATTTAGAAAATCTTTCTCTCTCCCCCTCGTAACCAATAGTTAACGATATTGCGTTAGATTTAGGGTTTTCCAGCGTTGTCGAGAAACATTTACCTTTAGCCACAACGCAACAGGATGACACTACACATAATTCCACCTCCCACGCGAGGTTTTCTCTCTCTTCTCTCTCTCTCTCGCTCTTTAAACAAATGATGTGTTGAAAAAACTCACCTAAGAGGCCGACATTGTAAGGCGAACTGGCTCGAATCAACGTGGCTGCGATCCTGAAGGAAAACAACAAAAAAAAAGAAAGAAAAAAGAAAGATAATAAATTTCCTCTTCTTGATTCGTGATAGGCTCGTAAAAGACCGTAAAAATCCAGAGATAAAAGAAGACGAAAGGGAGTAAAATGACAGTCATGAAATTCCATCTTACGGCGTGTCTGCGGCTGTGCCATATCGAATTCAATCTTGGCCTTTGCTATACATCCTCCTATATTATATACATCTAGATCGCTGCCTTTCGGGGCTTGTCGGTACGTATAGGCTGACAGAGAGGAAAAAAAGAAAAGAAAGAAAAGAGTGTGCTATATTATATCAAGGGGAGCCCTGGCGATGGCCGCAACGAACAAGGAAAGAGGTCTATGATGAAACCCGAAGAGATGGATGGACCGCAGTTGCCGAGATCCATTCAGGAATCTCATATCGTGTATATACGTGTGTAACTGAATGGACGGGGCTTGATCCGTCGTATATATATATATATATTTTCCCTTTACAACACATATACAAACAAAAATATATATTATATGGTATAATCTAATATTATACAACAAGATATTTATGTGGTTTGCTGCCGCTGCGGCTTCTGGCTATGGGGTTTTCTCTTTGAGTTGGGGATCTGTAAGCTTTCAGCAGAGTCCGGCGGAACGAGGCAATTAGGCTGGAAAATGTTGTAATGGGAGGTCGTCGGGCGTCGTCTTACCAATAGAAGGGAAGAAAAAAGACGAGGGTTTTACCCCGTCTTTTCAAATGGAAACAATCGAACGGATGACTAGGCAAATCATTGCCTCTTCCCCCACACTACTTTGGCGGCCATTGATCACCGGGAGGGGACCCCTTAGCACGCCGGCGTTTCCCCCTTCGGTCGTGGGATTGACACAGAGTCTTAAATTCTCGGCTCCGGCTCCTCTCTTCTTTTATCTTAACAGAGCCCTCAACCAACGTGTAGTTTGTTAGATGACCAAAGATGGTCAAGAAATATCTTTCTTCTTTCCCTCGACTCTCTCTCTCTCTCTCCCTAGACCGAAATCTCTTCTTCTGCTGATAGAACATGAATACATACACTTCTATAGCGTGTGTGTTGACTTTAACCCCATTGGTTGTGCCCCATACGAGACCGCCCACCATGAAAATGTTCACCTTTTCTTTTACTATAACATCTTTTTTGAACATTTCGACTCTTGGCGATCGATTCTCAACATTCCTCCGAGCATATATAAATAACATCTCCTTTCCTTTTTTTCCGTTCTCGATATCAAATTCTCTCTTCTTTCGCATAATAAACAGACAAGAAGTTGTAGCCTACAACCCGTTGAGGGGAAAAAATCAAGGCGGAGTCGTTTCCATAGGCGCAGGATATCATCACTTCCTCCGGGCGTCCCGTGATATACGATCGATGAGCGATTGACTTGTTGCATGGAATATATGGGGATTTCGGCGTGAGTCTCTCACTGTTGAAAAACGAGCCGTATCCCGATAGAGATGGGGGAGGCATATAGAGATGGAGAAAGGAAAGAAGAAAGAAAAAAAGGATGGAGGGACTAATTGAGTGGGACTTACTGCAGGAGGAGCGTCACGGTGGTGATGATCATCATTCTCTCGGATGCGAGTCGGGTTGGTTCGAATGTCTCTCTTTACTTCTCTCGGCCGGTTGGGTGACAAGCAGACGGGTTTAGAGTCCAGCACATTTGATCGCCTGTTTGCTTCCGATTTCACGGCATTCAAAAGTTGTCGACACGCACGGTAAATTATCAACAACAAAAAAGAGAAAGATGCGTTTCTTCTTCCTTTTGAAATAACTGAATCTCTTCCAACCGGGCGAGATGAACACGTCCGTTCGGTGCACCGGTCTAGAGACAACTAGCGGCTGCCATGTCTCTATCCCTCTCTTTTTTTCTCTCTCTCTCTCTCTCGCTCTCTTCTCTCTCAGTTGAGAAATGTTTCACGGTTAAGAGGCAGCGCGCGCGCTGCCATGCCCGGAACCCCCCCTAGAAAACTAGCGAAGAGGCGTGTTCTTACGTACTCATTTCCTAGCGACAATTTCGAGGAAATGATTGCATTTTTTCCAGAGAAACTATCTCGACTAAAGTACGTACTTGTGACATCACCAATGCTACCAAAATTTCAAAGTGAACTTTTTTTTAAGAAAAAAGGAAGAAAGAGCCGTCATTGGTAATTGGAGACGTGTTAATTATCTGCTCGTGTGACACGGGGTCCAACCGCACGCTAGTAAAGAATGCCAAGAAGACGAAGAAGATCCTTAACTAATTGGGCATTCGGTATTCGCCTATCAAATTACCATCTGGCTCCCAGATTTTGTTTCATTCACTTGGCGCAAGTGGAAAAAAGACGACGACGGAGACGATAAAGGAAAATATAAGTTTTCAATCGTTCGAGAGGTTTTTATTTTAAATTTTTTTTAAACGTGTTTTGTTGTGCCCGCCGGTGGAATAGACAACCCGCGCCGCACCTCAACAGGGAAAAGAGACGGATATCATTCACCGTCAAAGGAGCAAAAGGCAACCAGATAGGGGAATGAGAAAGAAAAAGAAGAAGAAGAAGAAGGGAGAGCCCGAGCGCGAAAGCTGCTACGGCGGCGGTGATGCTGCAGAGTTCTTGTTAGGTACATTGTCTCAACAAGATAACGCCGCTTCCTTGGGGCCGCGATAATCAAAAAGGGGAGAAAGCGGAATGATTGGGGAGGCGTCCGTCCACAGCCCGTCAAGAGCAAAAGACAAGGCACACTGTAACTGTGGGTGGTGAAACCAAAATTTGTTAACTCGCATAGTGACACTTCTCCCTTATAGCGCGTCTTTAAGGAGAAAGAAAAAAAAACCTCTACATCATCAACGGGTTCCGCTATAAGAAACGTCTGTCATTTTCATCTTAAGCCGAGGCGCTAGCGTTAAAAGTCTTATCAGTGCCATCTGTCGAGGATGGATTTGAAAAGACCGGGATGGTCCCATCAATCATTCCATCCCGGGATTCAAAGAATAAGAAGAGGAAAAAGGATTTTTTTTTTTTTGTTTCTATCTCGTTTTCCATTTTTTTTTTCTACCGATGAAGTCGGTGTTTCCCAGCAATCACATCACGCTCACGGCTCGTTTCTCTTTCAACCGATGGTAAAGGCGAGTTGCCAACAAAAGTGTTGTGACTTATGGCTTGTAGATCGCCATACTGAGCAGTGTTTTTTGTATGAGAAGATGGGTCATTCAGTGTACAAATATGGTCTCTAGGCATATCTACCGGTAGTTTTACAACACCCCGCTGCATCAATTATTCGACGGAGGCGGAGGACTTCGGCAGATCACGGAGATGCGCCTACTCTTCGTGACTTTCTCTCCACGGAAGAACGACACGCTATTGTCCAGAATTTCGTGGTTAAACTCGTATCTAGCAAAGTCCCTGTTGGAATGGAAACAAAGAAAATGGAACACGTCATCATCAGGTTATCACGATCACAGCAGGTTCGGCTTAATTACTTCATAATATATAGCGATCTCCTAGGCAATAGGGCCGTGGCGAAGATCTCGGGTTTTTCTATATGGACGAGCCTCATCACACTAGTTGTGAGTAGAGATATCCCTGAAATGGTATTGCCACAAAACTAGAGAGAGAAAAAAAGAAGAATAGATTAAAGATGATAATTCAAACATATCCATCATCATGAGCATACCTTTATGCTGTCCAGATGTGGTTTAATATGGCCATTCTCTGCTAGATCAAGGACATGAACATGTTGCATTACCGTAGAGCCAAAGGAAAACTTTCTTAATCGATCTATAACAGGGGTATTGACTTGGTTCCATGTTGGTTTTTCAGTTTCCCTGTACCCGTGAATAGCCTTACATAAAAATAAAAAATGATGGTCATTTAACAGTTAGACAGGCTGCATGTACATGAGATATATACATCATCCCAGTGGTCGTACTGGTACCGAGACCTCTTGAACTTGAGCTCTAGCTCATCCAACAGGTTTTTCTCTTCTTCGACAGAGATAAAATCTTTATGAATCTGCATGTCCACCTGAAATCTGTTTCTCATTGCCTCGTCGCAGTCGGGAGAGAAATCCAAGTTTGGAAAGATTGTCCGGAACTCTGCGGGAGGGAGACACATGTTTCGTGAATGGGAACACAGAGGCCTCAAAGGGATAGCGCGCATGAAACCGGCGCGAATATTGGCCAAACACAGAGCCATTCCTTGATGTTAATAGTGCACCACGTAGGCCACAACTCGTTTGCCGATCAAAACATTTGAAAATCTGCAATTCTCCACGGCGAAGCAGACGAAGATGTTGATTTGTCAGCATGACGTGCCATATTTCTAAATTCTTCCACCATGTGCACCTGTATAATTTCCGCCTGTAACATTTTTAGAATCTTGCTAGCGCATTATCCTCGAAGGTGGGCATTAGCATACAATTTTGAAACCTAAAAGATATTCCTTTAGCCTATTTATTTCGTAACAATTATGGCGAAGAAAAAGTGTTTACTTCCGAGCTTTCGATGAAAAAAGAGGTAATGGAAATCTATTTTTCAAATTTTATTTGGTGGAAAAGATAGCGATGCATCAAAATGTCTAAACTTTTCCCTCACTTGGCCAACCAAATGATTTACGTCTTCAAATAAAAAAAAATACATTAGTCCCTTAGCCCCAGGCGCGCACATCACTGGGTTAACGCTGGTTAACGATAAATTCTATAAATTCTATTCTAGACTTATTAGAATTAAATTGAATAGCGTGATTTTTTTTGGAGGGGGGGGGCGTAGGGGAGTATACTAACATGGGCCTGTCCCCTGCTGGTGCTGCCGGCCGAAAAATTCTAATGTTCACGTCTCAAGTCGTCACGTCAGAGTCATAAGATATCTCTATGACTCTGGTCACGTGTAACCCCTACCGAAGCCTAGCAAGTGGCAACGCTGTATAGCGGCAGACGATATTTACAACTGTTACAAGCGAAATACAAAGTCAAGCAAGCAACGAAATCATGGCTTCGACGTTAGATTCCTACGTTAATCGTGAGTTAATTTGACTTATTTTCACCCCGTGGTGTCGTTGTTTACTCTTAATTTACCTGTTTGTTCAAATACAGGTTCAGTTTGTGTCATTACGGGCGATGGAAGAAATTTTATTGTAAGCATACTGGTTGACTTCTAGAAGCTCAGTGTACCTATTTCTAGCATTTGTTGTATTTTTGCAGGGTATTCTGAAAGGATTCGATCAAACCATTAATCTCATCATTGATGACAGTCATGAGAGAGTGTTCAGCTCCAGTCAAGGTGTGGAACAAGTCCAGCTTGGCCTCCACATCATCCGAGGAGATAATGTGTATGTTTTATTGATTGGTACACTTCTAATTCCCACATTTCATACAACCTTCTGTCTTTTGCAGAGTTTTAATTGGAGAGATTGACAATGAAGCAGATTCCAGACTTAATCTTGCAGAAATAAGAGCTGAACCATTGGCTCAAATTCATCATTAAAGTGTTCATTGCCATGGTCGGTTGAAATACAATCTTTTTTACAGAGATGTAGAACCATTCATTTTTTTACAATAAGTTCAAGTTTTAAAAGTTCTTCTTCCACAAGTTTAAGATTGATTACAGTTTCTTCAGGAATAATTGTTACCTAGATATTCAATGAAAACCATGTTAAGAATTACCCATTCCGATGTACAATATTTAAATAGGGGTACTTGATCAGTCTCAGTGGCATCATCAGGCTTTGAATCTTCAAGCAAACATAAAAGAGCGTCATTCTCGTACGTTGGAAAGTAGTACCTATAATTAATCGATATAAGTGTGTGATTGACTAATTACACAACAATCCACGACTTACTGCGACTGATCCCATACGGAACGATCAGGTAGCTGAAAGTGGCTAGCATTTTGCATGTGATTGCTCAGATCCTCCCTAGATCCAAACTGTTCATCACACAGGATACATTTTTTTTCATGAACCTGACGCCGCACATAGTTTACTATCTTAATTTGCTGGTAGATGGTAAAATTCTTTTTCAGACCAAGAAAATCGAAGTTGTGCAATGCAATATGTTGAGAGAGAGTATCTGGATCACTGGATTGATAATCACAGAACAAACAAATAGCCTCAGTCTCTGGTTCAAACCAATCAGACCAGTCTTCATTTTGGCAATATTCATCAAATTCTTCCATTATATCTTTCCAACTTTTACCAGGTTCCAGATAATTGACAAGGTAAAACTTGTCATACTCTTTGTTCATAGGATTAATTTTTTTATGAATCTTTTTTCGCATGTGCTCTTTTAACACAGTTCTATCTTTGAATGTCTTCTCACAGTATAGGCAGATGTTTTGTGATAGTTTCTGATCCAGTAAATTGAGAAACTCTTCTACAAACGCAACATTGTCAGGAAGCCCAACACTAAAGTTGTGATCAAAGTTCATGTGATCAAACAAGACTTTCCGGTTCCCTGTAAAAATTTTCCTACAGAAGAGACAACAGTGGGAGAATTCTTCATCCTTCCTTTCTTTTTGCTGTTGCCTTAGAACTAGATTCTATGAATAGAAAAGCAAAAAGCAATTACAATCTATTAGAGATTTATCTCAAACTATGACCTAGTGCCCCAACCAGTTTCTCTTTTTGAAGTTTCTCTCTCAAACTCTGATCCTCAGGTAACTCATGGGCTAACATGAAATATTCTTCTTTTGCACCATTTTCATTCTCTGCTTCCATAACAAAGCAATATGATTTGGGATCTGACTCTCTAAACTTTGGTCTCCAGTAATCCACATATCTGAAAATTTAAGTATATATGGGGTTTTGTAACTGAAAACTTTTAGGCAAAACTTTTTTATGAATTGCATTAAATACCTTTTGAGATCAACAATCTCTTTGACATCAGCTATAACCAGTTTATGAGTAAGAAGAAAATGAGCCAGAATTTGATCATTTGATGATTTCAAATCAAAAACTTCTGAACAGAACAGACATTCACATTGGGATGAAATCATTTCGTCAGGAACGTTCTTATCCGGGAATGTTAATGGCTCAAGAATAGGATTCATCTTTTTTTGTGAACAATTGAAACAAACCAAAGAAGCACTATTAATTTTTGCAGTACGTTAATTTTTGCTCATCCGACCAGTCTACTCTTCTGCTTTCTGTTTTGTTTTGAAACGTTAAAGCTAGTGCAGCGACATCTATCGTTTCATTAGCAAAATTTTATACCAGCGCCGACTTTCGTCGCTCGGTCCCGAAGGGGTGTTTTTTAAATAAATAAACGCTAATTTGAATTAGAAAATATAAACGCAAAAATTAAAATATAAATGTTTTTCTTCTTCAAAAAGTTCACCTTTCTGCATTAATGAACATGTGCCCCGCCCGCTGATTGCGCACTAAGCGCTAGAGGGCCAAAAAGATTTAAGTTGCCTTGTTTGAATTTTTAAAAAATCGGTAGGCTCTTCATATTTTTTCCGATCGAAAGGGAAATCATAAACTGTATTCGTATTTACATGGGGATCTCGCGGGTCGGGGACCCCCACCCCGCTCGCTCCCGCAACATTCTTGTAACGCAAGAGAACCATATTTCTAAAATTATTATATTTAATTGGATCGAAGTTGGGCAAGTAACATGTATGAAACGGTTACAATAACATGTATGGTATTACTTTTGGGACACATAAAATTACCCAGATATCCATTGTGTCGCCTGGGGTACATAGGCTATTACATTCATTGAGCAGTAGATATTTACGTGTATATTTTCTCCGTGATGATTGTCTCCGCAAGGTTCCGTTACTCGTCTTTGTTCCGCTGTTTACTTTCTGTTTTTTTTTTTCTGTTTTTGTTTGTAGGCCTACATGAAAACCGACATTGTTTTTCAAGCGTGATTTCATACAAATCCCGCTATAAAATTATTGTGGCGGTCTCTAAACTAAAAAGGGCCTCTTTCGACCTGACATGGGTTATATAGATACGCGGCCACGGGCCACTAGACATGTACACAAACTGAACGAAATTCGTTGACGATCGGCCTTCCACTCTTCAATTCTTTTCATCCAAATAAATCGTTAGAGATATAATGTATATCCTATTCAGGTTTTTAGACCTCTTGATTTTTTTACTTGTGATAATAATGACTAGGGTAATATTTACATAGCCTAGAATTTGGGGGGAAAACATTTGGAAATGACATGTCTACCCCACGACACACCTACCCCACTCGATCCGACACTCCTACCCCGACATACCTACCCCACGAAATCCGACATGGTGGACCCCACCCTTGCTCTAAGACTGAGAAAAGCCTCGGTCAAAGGTAGGCCTAGTATTAGTACTGGTAATCTAATACTGTTCGAATCGACAAAAACCAATCACAAACACAAGGGATTGATAAATGGCAACTGGCCTTCTTTGTTCTTGAGTTCAGATTCGCATGATTCTGCACGATTCTCGTGCTTTTTTGGAAAAGTGTACGAGATGTATACGGTACCAATCAAGTTGCCAACTCCTCGCATAACCACAACTGACAATTTCTTTTTGCAAAGACCATTTACAAAACGTTGCAATAGAAATAAATCACTTATTGGAACTACGATTCCGTTGCACTATTTAACGGTTTTGAAAGTGTGCCTCGACCTCGACGAAATGAAAATTTTTAAACAATACCATTTAAAGGGTGGGTAAAAAAATAGTTAAAACAAAATGATACCAACTCCAGTATATTCAGAAATCATATCGCTTAGTTAAAATAAGCACAGCGAAAATCACTCCCTAACTAGGCATTTCCTAAAGCTGGAATGATGGCTTCATAAATTTCAATTCCTTTAAGAAAGACGTGCTCTTCTAGGAATTCATTATGATCGTGCAATAAAATGGGTGTGAGGTTTATTGGAGAAAATCCAAGAGCAGGTAGTCCGATCTGTAGACAAGAGTATGGTTAATTTTATCGTGGATTAACGAAATGTTTTGTTTTTAAGGGAAATAACCTCGCGCAAAAATCTAGAATCCGTCCCCGCGGGGAAAATTTCACATTTCGTCTTTATTTTCCTACACAAGAAAAAAAAACAACTGGATGAAAGGATTCAAGGAAAAATATGATAATTGATTTCTTACATAGATTCGCATGCCGATGAGAACGCATCCCACCTATTTAAAAGAAATTATGTTGGATAAGTTTTTCTGCAAGTAAACCTTCTATGGTATAATTACCAAATATTTCCTGGTTCAATAGATGTCAATGTCTGATCTTTTGTAAACTGAATGAAATCCAGCTGCACATCATTTCCGGCTTCCTTGCACCACTCGTACAGTTGTTTCAACATTCCGTCTAGATCAGCATATGGAGTGACGCGAATATCGAAGTAAGCTACCAATTCGGAGGGCACTACATTCACCTGAACTCCCCCCTAAAACTATTTAACGTTAAGCGAATTACTTACAGGGCAGCTGTGCTGGCTTCCATTACCTCAATTTTCGTTAGATTGATAGTGGTGACTTCACCAAGAGTTAATTCGGGGTTGGCATCCATGCGACTCTTTTCCTGCTGACGAAATTCCAAGAAGCGATTTATTACTGTACGGAGTTTTTCAGCCGCTGTTCCTTCAATAAATCTCGATCCGTGACCAGGATTTCCGGGACAGCTCACCTTAACCCCTTCATATCGAAAATTAAATGTCAACAAATATGAAATGCTTAATATGTTAAATAAGTATTACACCAAGGATTGCGTTCGCCAAAAAACACTGTAAATTCGTCCAAAGGATTGGCTAGTCCTTCATCGAGGGCGAACCCCACGTTCAACTCTTTCCATTCATCGGAGCGTAAAAAGGCCTGCATTCCAAGCACTCCTCCCACTTCTTCATCTAATAGAGGACCATAAATATGTTGACAATGAATTATTTTAAGTTAACTAACAATTTAACTGATTACCAGGCATAAAAGTCAAATGAATAGTTCTTTTCAATTTCACTCCCTGAGCTTTGAGACGCCGGATGGCTTCTAGATACTGAATGGTAACACATTTCATGTCCTGCGTGCCACGGCCGTAAATCTTGCCGTCTTGATCTTTAAAAGCTTCAAAAGGATCATATTTCCACTGATCAGCATAAACTGGGACTACATCAGTGTGTGAATTCAGCAAAATTGTTGGTAAAGAAGGGTCACTTCCTTTCCATGTAGCTACAAGTATGGGCTTGTTGACAATTGGTGAGACTGTTTTGTGCTCCAGTCCAATTTCCTCAACTATTTTGATAAGGAACACAATGGCTCCATCTAAGTTTCCAAAATATTTAATTAACAATGAAAACATGAAGCAGTAAACGAAAATAAACTAACTGTAGTCTGGTTCGGGTTGAACCGTTTTAAGACGTATGTATTCACGAAATAAAGTAACTTCCTTCTTCTCCATTTCTGAAACAACAAAATGTTCAGACATGTTAGAACTGCGATGAGACGTATGTCAAGGGAGAGAAACAAGATATCTCGGTTCAACCATGTGTACTATTCAATTGCATTAGAATAGGTGTTCTATCAATAAACTGTCAAACTATTTCCACAACAGGACAACGCACACAATTTTCCTGGTGCACTCTGAACCCGCTTTTAGTTTTTTTAGATTCGTGATATAGCGTTTTGTTTTGGCTTTTGTAAGGGAATGGTAAGGAAACCAGAACCGAAGTACTATCAAATATGTATTAGATGTATTAGATTAGTCTCCGCCTACTCCCTACCATACACCATAATTTATATTGCATGCATACAAAAACCTAAAAGCGGCTAAAATGTACGTGGCGTCATTAAAATTTACCGTTTACGCTTTCCTTGCTTCTCTGATAAAAAGATATACGTAGTTGTCAAATAAAAAATTTTCTTATGAAATGTTGGCAAATTCAATGGTTTATTTGAAACTTCAGGTCACTTGTGTAAATTAGTTAGAAAGAAAATACACACACTTCCCAACAGCATCTAAGATAATGAACACAAGTGTAGCAGTATCGCCAGCGACATCTGCATCTAGATTAGAACTTCTTGCTGCATTTATTTGGCTGATGCGGATTTTGCCGCAATTTTTCTCATGTAACTAAGGATTGCAACTTCTACACATGAATGCGCATGCACGGGTTTTCTCGGTGACTATTAGACGACTGCTTCAGAGTGTAAGCCACCTGTAGACAATAACTGATTTTAGAAATCTCAAATCATAACAAATACTGAGCAGTAAACAATCGCCAAAATATAAATTGCAGCATCAACTGCAGTTGATAGCTACGAAAACCATTACTTTGATCACGGTTTGCGTCGACGGGGTCGGCCCTTGGTTGAAAATGTTTTCTCCTGTAGTGAGCGACGTACGTATTTCTGTTTTCATTTCGTTAATAATATTAGCATATTGCAGTTTTGTAAGTTGGTCTTAAGCAGATTACCTGGCAGAGTATGACTTCTTACATATTTCACAAGAGTAAGGTTTTTCGCCAGTGTGTTTCCTGTAAGAATTATATTATGAAAACATTTATTTCATTCCCAGGAATTTCGAACATTTCTATTAGTTAGAAGGAAGGTATAAGAATGATCACCTGGTGTGACGGGTAAGGCCTGATTTCTGATAGAATCTCTTCTCACAAAATTGACATTTGTAAGGCTAATAATAATTGTATGATAAGTAAATCTGAAAATGGAAGTTATGACTATTGTTTTTTTACCTTGTCTCCAGTATGGAGTCTTTCATGAACTATCAGGTTGCTTTTGCTGTTACAATTATATTCACAAAATTTACACTGGAATTTTTTGGGAAGTTCTTCCTGACGATGGTGAATAAACTCGATGTGAGCAATTAGGTAAAGTTCACATGTAAATTGACGATTACACAGACTGCACCAATGTTTGACTTTTTCGACTGCACTGTCACCATTTTCAACCTAGTTTAGTCATAAGGCAAATGAGATTTACTTACAAACTTGACTTACAATCAACCAAATCATATGAAACCCATCGATTCCAATGAATTTTCAAGTGTAACCTACGAAAACTTCTATCTACTCGGAAAATATTTTTGAATCGCCACATGTGGTCTTCTAGTCGTATCGGACTATCGTCTGCTTACCATGTACCATTATTATCGCCGTAAGGTGTATTCACATGCGAGATTTTTTGTCAGGAGAACCAAATAGACTCCTCCCATTTTTACCATTTAACTACCGCGTTAAAAATCGCTTACCTTTGGGACTACTTTTTTTTCGTCCAAAATTAAAGTACAAAATAGCGCTTGTAAAAATTAGTCGGTATTGATTTAAAAATATCGCTCGAAGAAAATGTCATTTATTTTCGGATAGCAAATCGTAATCTTAGGAACGCTTTAGTTGAAAGGTTAATACTTTACTGTTAATACTTTACTGTTAAAACCATATAGTTTTTACCCCTTTCCACAATCGGAAAGTGAACGTAAGGAAAATCAGTGCAAAGGGCTTGAAGCGGTTTCACGCCTTTGTCTGAAAAATTTTGAGCGCGCTATTTTACCTTTTTCTTCTTCTCATCAACCATTTCGTGAATAGACATGTGCAGCTTCCGGGCATTTTCATCTGAGAATGGCTGATCAACAAAAGCGAGAAAAAATGAACGTAAGAAAAAAACAATTTACATTAGAAATGACGGTACCTTTAGGCAAAAAGCACACTGATTCATGTTTTCTGTACTGCTGCTAGATAACCTTCGTGGTGTTTTGATGGCTTGTGAAAATTGGCGAGCTGGAGTTTCCCGTACTCTGCCAAAAAAATTGCAAAATCTTTTCCGCCATTACGAAAATAGTGAATAGTCCATAAGTACCCGATTGTTTTTGTGGTAACCGAGGACACAATTCCTTTTCGTTCAAGTTTCCCAGCTTCATTTTCCTGTCGACACTGCCTACACCATATTGTTACGACACACGTGTTCACATCGAAAACAAGATCGAAGGGATCTAGCTTGGCATTACAATAATTGCAAAAGTCCGATGGAACAATATCGCTTGACAAAGTAAATAACAAAAATAGTCAAAATCAATTCACAGTTCAAAACACGAAAAACTCTCACCTTTGCTCATCAGGCTCTGGAATATTTTCAGATTTAATGGGAGAAAATGGAATTGGCCGAGGTATTCCTGCCGACGTGTCCATCTTGTGCGGAAGGTAGCCACTGAATACGGCTCTGAAGTCTGAGCCCGTGATGCTGGAGTAGGAGTAGAAGGGCTCAAATGGTTCAAAATGCAATTGTGCCTAGGGGAGGAAGGATGGGGAGGAACCCTACGCGTCACTCAACCATACCCACGCAACCGTTTGTTACATGACTTGTTATGGAAACGAGTTGATGAACGCTCCCCTGTAGTGACGATGCGAGTTTCCCTACATTCTACATAACGAGCTGTAATCCAGCCATCGAATGTCATGCGTGAATAAATTTAAGGTGGATTGCCAAGTCGTTAATATTCATAAAATTTCGTCGTTTCTTTGTGGTCGCCCGCGATTGCGCTACGTAAGCTGAACGTAAGCCATAATAATAAGTGTAGGGAAGAGAGCGATCAACAGATAGCGTTTTTGTTTTGTTTTTTAATTTGCGTAACCTGGTATATGCGTTAATGTGATATGATAACATTTAATAATTGCTACACACGCGATAGGTACTGTGTTTACTGTTTATAGTAGTCGGAGACATAGAAATCATTTGCATTGGCACACATACAATATTACAATTACATTGGAAAGAACTCCGCCTCTATTAGAAAAATGTTGTAGTCTCAGGCTGAATCGCCGTTTTCGGTGCAACGTAAAACACGCTCTCGTAACGTCGCGTCATATTTGGCGAATTCACCGACTTTGTTTTGCTTGCAGATTGATTAGCGAATGGGCCCCGTACAGGAGATGAAGTGGCTAGCGGTCGGGCGAGTACGACAAAGACATTCTCCGTTTGACAAACGCGACAGCGAATAGAAACGTGTTCGGCTTTTTCGGTAGGGAGCGAGCATTCTAGTTCAAGTTTGGCTCTGCAACGACAGCAATCCTCCTCGACATATTGCCTGGTTCAGACAAATCAAGAAATTAAATGTTAAATTTTGTACACATTTAGGGATTCAAGACAAGTTTAAAAATGCTGACCTATATCTTGTTAGCGAAGATAAATTTCCGTCCAGTGCGATATCGGGCGTGATAGTTGTTCTTGCCGATGACTGTTTTTGTCCCATGTTACCTCAATGTCTTTCATAGAGCGAATGCTGGTACTCTTGAGGATCTTACGCCTTTTAAATTAAGAAATTCCCACCCTTGAACCCTAGAAATTTAACCCCTCTAGCTCCCCTAGATTGGCCCATTAGTTTATAGGTTGTTTATGGTCTTGATGGATTTTGGATCCCTAGATCCTCCTAGATCCCTTAATGATTACTTGTCATATACCAGGAATCGCATGGATTTTCAAAATGGCCTACGAGTAAATATTTACCTTCCGAATTATCTTGCCAAACGAGATTCCACGGACAATCCTTATTAATTCTGGCTAAGAATTTGTAACCCTTATTTGGGAGTCACCCTTCTTGATTTTACATTTTGTCGTCGTAGCAGTTAATTCTTCAAAAAACAAAAAAAAAATCGAAATTTTTTTGTACTGTTCCTTGTTGAATAAGGACGATAGTACAGGTATTCCTGTTTATTATCGTTCTAGAACTGAAGGACAGCGACATCACTGAAAAAGGAGCGTCAAACTTGTTTACACTATTACGGCGTCCCTACATCGATGCGACCGCGGATGGCCTTTACACGTGGAGGAAGTGTAAGAGATCCAGTTCAGTGTATACGCAAAAAAGAGTTCTGATCCATGTTTGTTTTTTATTTTTGAGTCATTCGAGCATGAAGACTGGTCAAAGGTTTTTAGGCTTTAACCGCTACAGGCTTTAACCGGTTGGAGCGTCCTACGCAGGTTCCGCGACCTAACCGGTTTAATACAGGATTTTATGTTTGTGAGATTTTGGAACGAGATAATTTACTATGGATAGTCAAATATAATTTGGCATGTAAATAAATAAATATATTTGGTGTTTTTTCTTAATTCTTTTCCAATTTTTCTTTCTTCTTCTACAGTCGAGACCATCCTTGTAGTTGTCTGCTGAGTCCTTGGATCCCAGCAACCACTTGTTGACCCATCGTTAAGGTGGTCGAGGCAATGGCCGACGCCAGGACATTATTACTGTTTTGCACCTGAGACATCATCTGGAAATTGGATGGTTGGCCATTGTTGTTACTTATTTGGTCCCTTCTTGTTGGAGCTGCACTGACCACTGATAAGGTCACCAAACAAACGAGCGCAATCTGAAATAAATGAATGTGAAATAGCTTTACGAACAAAGAGGAATAACACCTGGTTTTATAACTAAATCTCTTGACGGAGTCTTGGAATATCCAAACGTTGATTCAAACTTTTGTAAATCAAGATAACATGCAAATTGAATGAAGACCTTCATGAACCCACGATTCACGAGAACCTGTTAATAAGAATGACCTACCCAGACTCTTTGTACCCGTTGAACTAAAGAAATTGTGTAAGTGGGAGGTTTCTCCATGCAAATATACTCCCCGTATAATGGTTTAAGTCGTGATAACACAAGTGATAACATCTGCTACACAAGCCGTATTCCGGTTTGTTTTAAACTTACAATTTAAAGGCATCTGCGTTGTTAACGTAATCATAATTTATAATGCTTTCTTATAAGTTTTACTAAGCATAGTTTCCAATTCAAAATACCATTTCAAATTCCAAATTTGTGTTTGGGACTACGAGACTAAAGAATCTATAATGCTTATTAATCGAAGAGGCGAACAAACTTACCACAATCACTTTCATCCTCGAAGCATACAGCTAAAAGTATATCGTCACAGATAAAATGTATATAAGCTATACTCAGCGGATGGAGGGGTTAAAATGAAACACGGCAAGTTTCGGGAGTTGGCTTTATATACCGCATTTACGTTCAAATAATCCACTATCGCTGTCGACCAGCAAGCGACAGATGTCTGGGAAATTTTGAAGGACTTTTATTTCGCGTCTGGTTCCAAAAAACAGTGAAACGCCGCACACTTTCTAAACAGAAATGGCTAGCGTGAAGCAATTTCAGACAACTTTCGAATGCTGGCGCACATAAAGAACATTGTCACGTGATTCGCTATCCTGTTCCCAATTTCCCAATTCACCCTTTATAGGCTACATATATCTGTATATCGGAGGTAGTACCATATAAACAGAACGGTCGGAGCATCGATCGCGGCCATTACACCGTAACATTCCTGGGGATAGCCTCGAAACGATTAAAGAAAGCTTTGGATTTCTGCTGCACCTACATATTTAAAGACCATATGTAACCAACACGTACAAGCGACCTTGATCGTAAAAATGGTTCTAATAACAAAGTGATGAATGCGGCGAATATACTTAATTGAACAATTATGAACGAAGGGCTAATAAGCTCTTAATTGTTCTTACATTCCATTTTGAAAATGGGGAATGTTGTCCATAATTCACATAATTCAATTTCTGGTTCAAACAGGATTGACTTATGCCGTTTTCCATTAGCAGATTTTTAATATTTAATTCAAAGTGATTTTTCTCCTAAATAACAAACAGTATTTAAATTTTTTTTGTTTCAGTAAATCATACAACTTTAAAAGATGTATTCAATTAAAAAAAAAAAATTTAAATACTGTTTGTTGTTTGGGAGAAAACGCACTTTGAAAAAGTAAAAATCTGCCAATGGAAAACAGCATTACCTGTTCTTCAGTTCTTCTCTCATAGCCTATGTTCTCGGCACCAGATGATGGATTTCGCTTGTTTCTTTGGAATTCTCGGAATAATTATCCGCCGACTGCAGTTGTCCTTCGATGTGTTGGAAGGTCAGGCGGATGGGACACTCATTTTCTCTTCGTAAAAAATATATTTCTATATATATTTATGAGGTGCAGGTTGGCCCAGACGAAACAGTAAGTGTAACATTGCGTCACCAATATGAATCAAAGGCGACCGGTGAATGTGTTTTTATTTATTAAGGAGAGTAGAGAACAGAGTTTAAATACAAAACGAAACCGAACAAAAAAAAAAACTAAAAAAAAAAATTTGTTTTTTGAGATTGGATCGTCGATTCTAAGTTTTTGCTACCCTCTCCCTTTTCAAGTCATCAAACGTCAGGAATAAACAGGTTGGAGGGAATTCATTCCAAGAATTGACTTTCAAACAATAACTAAAACAAAAACAAATACCGGTAAGTCATTGATGACCGAAAGGTTACGTTAAAAAATAACGACGAAGAAGTTTGTGACGCGAAAATTTGCATTGCAAATGGTATTAAACCGCAAAGATAAAAAGGAGTGGTTACTAAAAAACAAGTCATCGGGATGAATGAAGCAGAGAGCCTTCTTTGTTGTAAGGACAAAAAAGTCTTCAATTAACATTTTGAAGGATTTGTGCGTAAATAACGAACAGGAAAAAGTGATGAACAAATGAAAAATTACAACCTTGGTATGAGAACTATCCATGATGACAATAAGTTTTTAAAAAAGGATAAAAAATTTAAAATTTAAAGATTCTATTTTCTATGGATTTGAAAACCTGACTTGTCTTGTCCTGATAGACCGTGCTTCGAATATGCAGAAGCGATGCTACATTTGTAAGAAGCCATACCAACGAGTCTCAGGATCGAGCTGGTCTCTTGTTGACCTGTCAAGTCACCTGACGTGGGATATTGATTTTTCCAATTGACAAATTTCGCACGGCGGTTCGGTATCACGTACTCTATCCGACCCACACCAGTTTCTTCTCTGTCGTCTACTATGAGGGCGAATCAAGTTAGTTTCGGTGAAGTCCACTGACGTAGTGCAGATGGAATGTTTCACGCTGAGCACGGTAATTTCTCTTCCGAGAAACTTTTTCATATATCTGCAAGCTTCAGATTTTTTTTAACCCGGCCCTGGTGTTCGCCAATCGCTCTGTTTCCGGTGATCGTGCCATCGAATGTTTTGTTACGCATTCTGCTGCTTGGTTCGCTTTGCTATACCCCATCAGAAGCTAAATGGTCTAGAGATTTCTAACCTTTCTCTTCTCGGTCCTCGCTGCATCGATCGCGGCCATTAAACGTAACATTCCTGGGGATAGCCTCGAACCGATTAAAGAAAGCTTCGGTTCTTTGCTGCACCTACATATTAAAGACTACATGTAACCTCATCATCACGTACAAACGACGACCTTGATCGCGTAAAAATGGTTCTGATAATGAAGTGAATGCGGCTTATAAACTTAATTGAACAATTAACATTAAACCACTTAACGTTAAACCCTTAATTTCTCTTATTTTTATTTTGAAAATGAGGAATGCGGTCCAGAATTCACAGCACAATTAAATCCCTGGTTCAAACAGCATAGTTAAGACTTAAGCTTACCTGTTCTTCATTTCTTCTCTCATAGCTTACGTTCTCGACAGCAGATGATGGATTTCGCTTGTTTCTTTGGAATTCTCGGAAGGTCCGCAAACTAAGGTTGTCCTTTGTTGTGTCCACTGCTGTACGTTTTGGTTGGAATCATTTTAGTGGTTACACAAATTGATGATAAAATGTAATGACAAATTTGTCGAAAAGCAGAGAGGAAAGTTTTGATAGCAATATTAAATCGGGATCATGACAGACGCCAATCTATAGCGCCCATTACAAAATTAAAAAATACATATTATATTAGAAGTGCGTAGGTGGCCCAGGCCAAACAGTAAGCTTAACATTGCGTCACCAATATATGAATCAGAGGTGACCAGTGAATGTGTTATTAAGGAGAGTAGAGAATAGAGTGCTGTGTTTTGTTTCGTTTTTTCTTTTGTTTTCGAGTTTGGATCGTCGATTCTACGCTTTTGCTACCTCCCTTCCTTATCAAGTCATCAAATGTCCGAAACAAACAGGTTGGCGGAATTTATTCCAAGAATTGACTTTCAATAATGATTAAAACAAAACAAAAAAAGTGAGTCATTGATGACCGAAAGGTTACGTTCAAAAAATAACGAAGTTGTGGTGACGAAAAAATTTGCATTGCAAATGATGAACTTACAACGCAAAGATAAAATGGAGCGGTTACTAAAAGATAAGTCATCGCGATGAAGCAGAGAGCCTTCCTTTTTTTAAAGGACAGGAAGAAAAGTCGTCGATTCAGATTGGTAGGAGATAAAAAACAGAAAACTTGATTCTGCTTTAATATATGGTCGGGAAAAAGTGACTGACAGATGAAAAACTACAACCTTGATATACGAACTACCCATGATGACAATATATTTAAAAAAAGGATTTAAAAAATATACATTTTTACGTTCGATAGAGTTGAAAACCTGACAGTCCGCAAATCTCGCACGTCGGCCCGGTGCAGGCCCGCGCGGTGCCGGTGTCACTCTGTCCGACCCACACCAATGTCCTCCGTTTCTTCTTTGTCGTCTACTATGATGGCGATCAAGTTAGTTTCGGTGAAGTCCACTGACGTAGTGCAGATGGATTGTTTTCTCTGAGCAGGGTAATTTCTCTTCCGAGAAACTATTTCATATATCAGCAAGCTTCAGATTTTTTTTTAAAAACCAGGCCCTGGTGTTCGCCAATCGCTCTGTTTCCGGCGGTGATCGTGTCATCGAATGTTTTGTTACGCATTCCGCTTGGTTCGCTTTGCTATACCTCATTGGAAGCTAAGCTAAATGGTCTAGAGATTTCTAACCTTTTTCTTCTCGGTCCTCGGTGCACCGAGGACCGAGATCGTATATCCTAGTAAGTATGCCTACATGGTCCATAGAACTCTATAGACCCATATATGTAGGGCTGAATTGAATTTTTGCAAATTTCAATTTTTGCAATTTTTGCATTAATAACGATCCCTAACGGGATCGTTATTATCGTTATTAGTATCTAGACTCCATCCAGAAACAGTTCATTGTACTTGTAAGTTTAGCCGCCTCCTCAGCCGGCCACCAGCTCTGGCAACCATCCCATAGGGCTCTCCCTCTGGGCTCTCCTCTGTGAACAAATGACTCTTTCATTTCGCAAAAGAAGAGGCGCTCTGCTTTTATTCTCATAAGGCCAATGGAGATTTTATAAAATAAAAATGAACGCTTTACACATTTTTCTTCGTCTATCAAATTGTACTTATCCCTTTTTCTCTCGTTTTCCCTTTAGAAGTAAGCTTCTGAGATCGGGAGGTGAGTGATTGACGGCGCGTATTTCGCACTGCGCTCTCGGCTATACCGTCGGTCGCCTTCAAGAGGCAGCTTGAAGGTCTAACCATACCGGACAGACACGGAGAATGGAATAGCGTGAACTGTACGTTACTCATGACCTTTATTTCCTGCTGATAAGCCCAATTTCTCCCATGTCACGCAATTTTGTCAAAACCATTCCTCAACTTCTTCACTGCAAAGCACTTCAACTAGGAAAAAAACTCCCCGCTTTGCATAAACTATAAACTGACTTAGTACACCTAAAATTCATTCAAGGAATGGCATAATGGCAACGGAAGTTTTCGAAAAAAAACTTAAGTTTTTTTTCGAAAACTTCGAAACCGTTCTTCGATTCGAGGTCGTCGAGGGAGTCGACATTCGAGTTATTGAGTACGCTTCACATGACAACCATGACAGCATGAATTAAATGACACGTTAATTCTAACTCTGCACGAATCAACCACATGAACTGGAAAACTGACATATGCGGACAATACCTCCCACATTAAAATTTCGAGCATCCGATGCACGGAATGCTCTTGCCAAAACAATAAAACAAGAAACCTTGAAGAGCTAAAAATTTTTTTGCCGGTGCCAAATACTTGCCAAGTGTGATTTAGCGGAGCGAAAGAAAAGGTTTGTCTTTCAATGGCTTACGCATCTCCTGGTTGACGCTCGAATTGATAACACGAACTGGAGGAACCGGAGTGAAGAAACCGAGTTTCAAATTCTAGTAGCTCGATACTTTATTTAAATAAGCGTAAATATCTAAAAAACGATAATGGTTTCAATACGGTACTTAATTAAACGCGTCTAATAGTATAAATGAAGTAGGCTAAAGGTAATATTTCATTTCACTCCAGAAGAAAATTAATCAGCGACTAATGAGTAATTGCATTCAAGGACAGTAATCTGCTGGCTTCCATTATATTCATCCCTGGAGTTATTACGGTATGAATCCTCAAACCCTTATTTCACTTGCGCGCGATTGACTATCTATTGGATCGACACGGATGTTTTCATTAAAAAAACAATTGACTTGGTGATGATGATCCACTCGACAATGATGAGGTATCTGAGGGACATCATGTATCTGTCTTTGACCAATTTCTACTATAAAAACATGTAGGCTAGTAAAACATGAAATGACGTCTCAGTTTATGGAAGACCGGCTTCCCAAATATTTAACTTTGCACATTACTAATAGCCTAGGCTACTTGTCAGCTAGATATCAATCACTATTATAGTTGGTATTTGACTATTTGGTAAGACAGTAGTGGAGTGAGCGACCAAATCACGAAAGAACCACACCCTGTACAGCGTCACTAGAAGATACTGAATTTAGAAAACCGGTCTTTGCATTGACGATCAGCTATTAATTGAGCTCAGCAGAAGCCACAAGTCTTGTTTCTTACATAGGTACGGTACGCAGTTCGGCATTATGTTCCTATAGTTATCGACTATCACGTGTACACAACATCGTATTCGGATAACATATACTATCCGAATAATCTAATAGCAAATGAAGAATCTATAATTATGTTATCAGTCAAATTCAGTAAATAAATAGAACGTTTTCAATTACTTCAAACATATATCTGCGAAAAATATTTGAGGCTTCAGGAAATTTAATAGTTCTTTAAATTAATTTCGCCGACCATCAGAGAACAATATCCTGAAGGTCAACCAATTAACCGCCGCATCATTTTCAGACGTCTAATTCAGAAAAATAGCGCAAGCTTTAGTTTCGTAATTTTATGACACTTGTTTGCGTGAACACCGCTACGATTTCTCATTCCTATTATTCCTTTAATGCGGGCTCATTGTCGACCCGTATAATAGCACAGGGACAACGCTTTTGTCTCAGAAACATCATTATTTCTTTAAGATTTTTTTTGGCCGTAAAAGATGTTCCGTGCTACTATGTAGGGACTTCGATAGCGTGTTCAAAGGTAGACTTACGTGCATCTGAACACGTATAGTATTGATACAAACGAGTTTTCTTTGTACTCGACAAATGTTGATCGTGTTTAATACAGGAATGACTTGATATCGCAACACGTCCTGCGCTTCATCGTTTCGAAGGTCGATGGCCTGTCCAACATACCTATAGGTTATCCCATATATGCTCAAAAGAAAGAATGAAGGAAAAGAACTAAGTATCCATGTTGAGCCCAGGGGGGCGGAAAAATAAACGCGAAAATAACCCGGGGTGCAATGGGAATGCGCCCCGTGTTCTAACTAAGATAGCTGAGACCATCTATTAGCTATGTATTATGTTGATTGCCTGACGTTCCGGCCCCAACTTTTCCGGCCTCAAATTAATTTGAGATACATAACATATACGGTAACCACATTAAGACAAGAGTTGATAAAAAAAGGTGTATAGCTGTTATTGAGAATTTAGGATGTAGTCAGAATGACATTCCTTACCATTCCGGCCTCAAACTTTGTGCGGAAAAGTTGTAGCTGTATAATGACTACATACAGACACAACTACATAAGGACGTGAAACATAAAAAAATGGTGTCAGATGAACAAACCTTAAAAGATGGTCTACATCAGCCGCCTCCACTTAAAAAAAAGAAGCTTTTAAAACTGTTTTCCTATAAACCTGAACCACTTTAAATGTTCGTGAATGACCGTGAGTGACCGCGAGTGACCATGTTTTCAATGTCTCATGAGCAGTTGCAACAACGTTCGCAATGATTAATATGATAGCTTTACGGCGAGCACTCGTCACTGAAGCTAAGTCTATACTGGCAATTCTTACAGACAAGTTACAGGCATACGGCATTTTGAGGCAATTTGATTGGTCGACCGTCGAATCTGATTGGTCGAAAATGCCGTATGCCTGTAACTTGTCTGTAATAATTGCCAGTATCGACGCACCTTGAGACGGCACGATTTGTCTACAAGGTCGGGGTTAGCTTAATCAAGATCTGGCCCGGGACATCTGCAGGGATCGTATGGAGTTTCATTTCCTCGCTGGAAGGGTTTCACATTCCCAAACGTAAAGCACAGAACCATGAACATCAAGTCAGTGTTCGCGTCTCGGAGTTGTTCGTCCGTAATTGGCCCAAAATATTTGCTCGGGACAGAACTACCGGTAGATGTAAAGTAAAAGCGCATAGTACGAAAATCGCGTCAGGAAACTTTCACCCGTCGCTGTAGCTCCCGAGGATAATTTCGGAGCGTTCCGTCTGAAGAAACGGAAATTGAACGCATTTGAAAAGCGCAAGAAAAGCGTTTTCTCACTTAACAACAAACACATTTAGGAATTCATTTTTTTTTTTTCAATTTAATACCATTACAAATAACGCCACCAATATTCAAAAGACGAAAAAAATATTTTTGAAAGGGGCCGTGAAAACATCGATGCCGAAGAAAATCGTTAGCTCTAAACAATCAAATCAGTTTTATCAAACAATAAGCAGTTTTTACGCAGTAAATTTTCAGTACATGTTGTTGATTTTACAATACGGAAATTGTTTTCTTTCGGCGATGATTATCCATGCACTCGCTACTATAATTACGTGCTCATAATATTCTGTTAGGATTACGCAGACGAATTTAAATACATTTAAGCCGCTTATTCCGTTCCTTCTTTCCTTCTTATACAGTATACATCCTTTAAATCATATTCGTCTCGTCAGTGTGAAGAGTCTGGTAAAAGGTTAGTCATCGGTTTGCCGCGTACTGAGAAAAATTGGCGCAGCCTGAAGTGGCCTACTGGACCCAACGACCTATCTTCATTCTACACCGTTTATAGGCCGTAGGTAAAGAAGCCGGAAAGATGGGTAAAGAGTAAAGATGTTATCTTGAAATTGCCGAAATAGTTTTAGTCGTCGGTATGTCATACTTGTGGCCTGGCTGGCCGTTTGCTAGGCGTCCCGCCGAACCACGATGAACTATCCCAGCCAACACCGTTTATAGGCCGATGACCAGGAAGCCGGAAAGATAAAGGAGACTAGAGAGTAGGAGATACATAAATGATTTAAGGTCAATCAGACGCCAAGAGTTTTAGCAACGACCAGGCGATGTGTTGCGCGACGCATTGATGGAGTTTCGCAGTCGTTTGGTACGCTTTGTGAATTTTTCCATGGAACCGATGAGTATATAGAGTGATTGTTTTTTTAACGAACATCAGTCAAATGCCGTTGGTCAAGACATTTATCACTTTCTTTTAGCGAGGCTTTGTAAGATTGTTTTACCTGGTTGTAGTTTTCAACTTGTTCCCGGGCTTGTTTATGACCTCTTGGTGCATGATAAACCTTGTTTACTTTATACTGATCCTTCGACAGTTTTACGAGGAAAAATGATCGATCAACCGTTTTTTCTGAAGCGAAATTGAGTCATACGTAGAATTCGGAATTCGTTTTTTTAAATTTATTTTACCAAGAAACGATACGATTTTGATCTTACAAAAAGTGGCCGCACCTTATTCTACACTCCTACTTTGAAAATTGGTGGATTCACGGCCAAACTCGAGGCCAAACTAGTTTCATCCACTGTCAAAATCACTACGTTACCTATACGGTGTTGGTCGTTACACACAATTAAAAAAAGGAGCGTCATCTTCCGTTTCTTCACCGTCTCAATTCGAATAGAATTATTTGGTAAGATGGATCGATCTTGTAAAGACAATGGCACAGTTGCATGACCATGTCACTTTTATTTGGTTTGATGATTTCTAAATAATTTTATCTTTGACTGATGATTAATTTATTTTTGACAGGATCTTATAACGTGCGTAATGAAGAGCAAACTAAGATTGAACAGGTACGTAGATGTCCGGATTAATTTTGAAGTTGAAAATTAACAAGCGAAGACTACGTGTGCGGAATCACAGATATAGCATGACGTTGGAACTAATAAACATCAATTATAAATTTTTCTACAGTTACGCAAGTTTCAACGGGCGAATTCCGTCGATTCGTTAAGTTTGAAATATAGATGTCCGCCTGCTTCTCACAGTATTTCTCGGAAGTACTGGTTCCAATTAACACAAAGAAATCAATAATGCCTTTATGTTTGTATTGCTCTGAAACTTAAAGAATTGGTTTGAAATGATAATTAAAACTTTCTAATAATTCCGGATCAATAAGAGCTGCTTCGATGGCTGATGAGAGAAAAATGTGAAACAGATATTTCGTTATTATAAGACAAAATAATGCAACGGTAAGGTGATTAGAGGCACAAAACATTGGAATGAGAATCTACAATACAGCCCATTCCAGCTTACGCTCGAGCAGCGGCAACACCCTCAACACTCTCAGAGTCTTTGCTAGCATACGATTCCATAGGTGGGCAGGTGCAAACAAGGTTGCGGTCACCGTAGATGTCGTCGATGCGTCCAACTCTTGGCCACATTTTCGTTTCAGGACGGACGAAAGGCTAATAAAAAAAGCGTAGAAAATGTGAAAAACTTAGTTTACAGCAGCACTGATAAAGGGAAAGTGGAGGAACCTACCGCAGGGAAGGCGGCTTGCTCTCTTGAGTATGGTCGATCCCATTTGGAATTGATGATCTGCTCTTGAGTGTGCGGACTCATTTTAAGAGGATTGCGAACAGGATCCATTTGACCCTTTTCAATTTGGTGGATTTCGTGGCGGATGCGGATTAGCGCTTCGCAGAGGCGGTCCATTTCTTCCTTGTCTTCCGATTCCGTCGGTTCAATCATGAGCGAGCCAGCAACTGGGAAGCTCATTGTAGGAGCATGGAAACCTTTTGCAGAATAATTCGGTTGAAAATAAACCTGCTATTTACTTGATTAACTCGCAAAATAACATACCGTAATCCATTAGTCGTTTGGCGATATCTACTGCCTCAATGTTAGCAGTGCGTTTGAAATCCTTGACGTCGATAATGAACTCGTGAGCCACCCAGCCACCTTGATTGGTGTAAAGTATTTTGTAATGAGGCTCCAAAACTCGGCTCATATAGTTGGCAGACAAGATGGCTGTTTGGGTCGCTTCTTTCAAACCTCGAGCTCCCATCATCTATTATCAATAATCAAATTAGTTAGGAGTCAGTTTAAAAAAAAAAGCCGCAAGTTAAAACCTTAATGTAGGACCAAGAAATTGGCAAAATAAGGGGTGATCCATATGGAGCTGCGCTAACAACACCAAAGGATTGGGACGAATTTCCGGCTAGGGGATCAATAACAGGATGTGTTGGCAAGAAGGGCGCCAAGTGTTTCTTTCTGTAATTCCGAAACTTTTAATAAAATTTGAAAAATTACGAGACATGTGGCTTAGCTTACACTCCAATAGGTCCCATTCCCGGACCACCGCCGCCATGCGGAATGCAAAATGTCTTGTGGAGGTTCAAGTGAGACACATCCGAGCCAAAGTCTCCAGGACGGCAAAGGGCTACTTGAGCATTCATGTTTGCTCCATCCATGTAAACTTGGCCACCTCGCTGATGGATGACATCACAAATCTCGACCACTTTCTCCTCAAACACGCCGTAGGTCGATGGATACGTAATCATCAAACAAGCCAATCTATCTTTGTATTTATCGGCCTGGTTTTACAAACCTAATGTTAAGTTAATTAATTGAATAATAATTCTCTGTTGAAAATACCTTGGCTTTGAGTTGAGCCAAGTCGATGCTGCCAGCTTTATCGGTATTAATGGGTTCAACTACAAATCCAGCCATTTGCGCCGAAGCAGGATTTGTTCCATGGGCCGAAACGGGAATCAAGCAAACGTTGCGTTGGCCCTGGTCGATCGATTCCAAATAGGCTTTGATTGTGCGCAATCCAGAATACTCTCCCTGGGCCCCACTGCATGTCAATTGAACACTTTATAAATAATATGCTTCACAAAAGTAGCACAGTCCTCATCCAACTTGCCTGTTTGACTGGAAAGAGATACGATCATAGCCGGTGATATCACATAAATCGGCCTCTAACTCTTGGAACATTTGGTGATAGCCGGCAGCTTGGTTGACTGGGACGAACGGGTGAATATTGGCAAACTCGGGTAAACTAGAAGGCAGCATTTCTGTAGCACTGTTCAACTTCATTGTACAAGAACCCTTTAAGAAAAGATTTAAAGAAATTTAATTATTTACTTAATGACACGGACATTCGGATCGTAAAATAATTTTGTTTTACGAGGGCAATCATTGAGTGGCAAAGCGAAATATCTTTATTTTCTAAAGATTTCATGTAGCGCATAATCCTAGTCTCAGAATGGTGCGAATTAAAGACAGGCTGAGTCAAGTAGCTACTAGTACGCTTCCAGTCGGATTGCTCCAAACTGGAGGAAAGAACATCGGGCCCTTGGGCAACCTTTAAAATAAAAAAGTTTAGTTAATTACAAAAATACAAATATTTCACTAAAATTGGAAAAAAGAAAAAGAAATATAGACCACCAACTTACTTGTTCGGCAGTTGCATTAACTTTGAAAATGCTGAAAATATCGTTAATATCTGATTCGCGGACTGTTTCGTCAATGGAGATGCCCACCTAAAAAAGGCAGAAATAATCAGCAAGCAAAATTTAATTTAAAAATAATAAATGTTAAAAATAGTCTTACATCTCCGTCGGCAAAATAGCGCAAGTTAATTTCCTTTTCTTCAGCTAGGGCTTTGATTTCTTCGACAGGTAAGGACGGCTTGATTTTAAGCGTGTCAAAATAATGACCGTTGCGCAAAACGTTTCCGTTTGACTCCAAGCCTGTGGCGATAAAATTATTTACTCTTTCTTTCACTTTTTTTTATAAATATGTTCGTTACCTTTAGCGAGGACAGCAGTTGAATTGTGAATTCTTTGGGCAATCTTCTGCAAGCCGATAGGTCCGTGATATACTGCGTACCTGCGGGAATAAACTTAAATGCTGTAATATAAAAGTAACTGAGAGAAGGTAAACAAATCTTACATGGCAGCCATGTTCGCAAGTAGAGCTTGGGCCGTGCAAATGTTGCTAGTAGCCTTATCTCGGCGAATGTGCTGTTCGCGAGTTTGAAGAGCCAGACGGTATGCGTCTTTTCCGTCAGCATCTCGGGAAACACCAACCATTCGACCAGGCATCATACGAACAAGGTTGCTCTTGCAAGCGAAGAAGGCTGCATGCGGCCCTCCGTAACCGAGAGGAACACCAAAACGCTGACTGTTACCCACAGCAACATCGGCTCCCAATTCTCCAGGCGGTTTCAAAAGGGTGAGTGCCATTAAATCTGTAGCGCAGCACACTAGAGCCTATAAATGCAAAAGATAAATATCTGCCTGAATATTAGATTTGAGATCGTATGTTACCCCAGCAGCATGTGTCTTGTCAATCAGGCTTTTAAAGTTTTCAATCGAACCATGAGTATCAGGATACTGGAAAAGAACGCCCGAGATGTTTTTCTCGATCTCTGTCACTGTGCTGAAATCAACGATCTGGACTTTGAGTCCCATAGCTTCGCAGCGGGTTTGGACACAAGCGATTGTCTGAGGATGGAGTTTGTCTGACACTAAAAATACTTTTCTCTTGTTGAATCTGAATATTGGAAATGTACTCAAATTACTAGGCATAGTGCTAAAGACGAATTTTACTATACCGGCTGCACATAGCAAGTGCTTCGGCTGCCGCTGTTCCTTCATCAAGCAACGAAGCATTCGCGACGTCTAAGGCCGTCATATCAGCAATCATTGTCTGATAATTGAGCAAACTTTCCAGGCGACCTTGAGCAATTTCTGGCTGGTATGGAGTATATTGAGTGTACCTGTGATTATATAACAGCTTACATAACATCCAAATATTTAAATGAGTTTTCTCAACCTACCATCCTGGATTTTCAAATAGATTTCGTAGAATGGGGTGAGGTACATGACAATTGTAATATCCCATGCCAATAAAGGAGCGCCAAACTTTGTTTTTCTTTGCCAATTCCTGTATTCTGTCCATAAGTTGGAACTCATCTAATGAATCAAATCAAATCAAATCAAAATATTTAGGCTTAGAAACAAGTAAAGGGGTGTTTTGTGAAATCTTACCAAGCGGCTTGCTCAAGTCAAGATCCCTACCCAATGCAATATCTTTTGGTATGGCATTTTTAGCAAGGGTTTCCAAATCCTGTTTAATGCAATTTCAAAGATCAGCTGATTATTAGAGTGAAACCAATCAATCAAAACATTAAAAGATAACAACCACAATACAAATAGTGACATGTATAGTATGTTTACAAGTACATCGAATTCGATATACTTGTCTTATCCTTATCGCAATCGTGTCAAACTTGAATGGTCTGGAAATCCGGTTTAATTTTTATGTCTACGTGTAGTAGCCAAAATGTTCAAGGCTTTCAAACTGCATCTAATAAATTTGTCGTTGTTTTGAAGGTCTAAACATCGTGTCGGATGTGGGCCGAAACCCAAGGACACGTAGGCTCGGCTATTTACGGAAAGCTTTTTGTAATTTTGTGTTGGGGAAAATATACCAGTTTTTCAAATGAAAGAGAACGTGTTTGCAGACGACTCAGAATGAAAACACGGTAAACAAGGAACTCGAGGTCTTTTTTTTTATTATTATTAACCTTGATCACGTTTCCTGAATTGATATGCAGAAAAACTATTATGTTGTCCAATTTCAAACGGTTTGTGCTTCATTGTTAGGTAACGAAAGCAGTTTGGGTTTTACCTTGCATCCAACCACCTGAAGCATCTCCTGCTTCTGTGCCTCATTAGGCCCAATATGTCTGGTTTTGAAGGCCTGTCGAGCGGGCACAACGCGGTCGAAATGCGTTCCGCAAATCCGCTGCGCAATATGCAAACTTCTTGAGCTTGTGCGGATGCATTCCTTGGCCGACTGAGAACCCACCACTCTCAGTAAATTCAGCATGTTGTATTATGTATAAAAGGCACCAAGCGAAATGTAAACAAGTTTATAAACACCGAGCAGCACCGCAATACACGCGATGGGAGTCGTGGGATACCTCTCACCGCGACGAGCACACAAAATGAAATGAGCGAATCGAGAGGTTTGCACTAGACTTTTTTAGTGCGGACGAAACAAACCGAGAGCGCGCGACTTTGACCTGATTCGTGTATAGGAAGTGTGGGGGGTATGGAAGGAAAACCGACATAAGCGAAATGGATCCCGAACCAGCGCGAGGCGGTTTTCAAAAGCAAGTAAGCTTTTTTGGCGCCCTTGGCCCTAGGCACGAGTCCATGGCCAATCCGCAAGCGTGCTTTCACTGCGCCAAGCCTCCTCGGATCATTTTGACTCAGCGCCTTTTATTTACACATGTACTGCGCTGTTGGCTTGGACTATTGATTGTGGGTAGCAGTATCTTCTCTGACGCTTGTACCGGGGGAAAAACAACAAAATTATGTCGAAATCAGCTCGTGAACGACCATTGAACTGAAGCGCTTGTTCGCTTCCTTACATAACTTTGTAACTCTTCTACACCTTATTGCGATGGAAGTAGATCAAAAGTAATTTCAATAGAGGCAGACAAACACGACTAAAATTTCATAATTATAATATTTGTTATTTGACCACTATGCCAGACGGCAAACAAATCTGGGTGATAATTTTTGTGAATGCGGAGTAGTTGGTAGCTGATAGTATTACGTATAGAAACGTATGGCCACGTCTCGCTTTTTAGTCAATAAGAGCTCAATTTCCTTATCATTTTTCTTTCAAGGGCAGACGTCAGGAGGATATTTACACAGTCGGGGACATTTCCCAAACTTATAAAAAGGAATTAAGCAACTCCAGGTTTCGAAGGTCTACCTACATTTGAGTCCCAGATTATTTGAGCTAAAATAACGGTTCGGCCCATATTGAGGCTACGAGAAGGTTCACTCAGTATCACAAAGATTGTTTATTTGAACAAAGATTCCAGCCACCCAGCAAATAAAGGATAATGGAGATTCAACAACAACATTCTAGACTAGATAAATTCACCCCAAGCAAATCGAAAACTACAACGCTGACTAAGAATAACTTGCTTGATTGCCCAACGGACTGGGCTTTAAACCTGTGTTACTTAATAATTTATGTGATGACGGTGGGTTCCTCTCTACCGGTGAGTTCTTTCAACTTTGAAATTCGTAGTGCAATTTGGACAAGTGGTTTCAGCATAACCTAGAGTTAAAGCAAATGTTTTGTCAATGTTAGTTAAGAATATAGCTTTGCTAATGCTACGTACTTGAGCGTCCAGTAAATATTTATCGGCATCGGATTCGTAGCTATCGATGTAAAGGCGGACAGTCGCTCCTGAACTTCCGGTACCGCTTAGACGAATGACTATGCGCGACCCGTCTTGAAAAATGATCCGCAATCCCTACCATATATAAAACACGAATGTATAATCAGATTTTGCCAGAAAAATTAATTTTCGAAAAGGTTTCGATTACCTGTTTAGAGGATATGCTTGCATCGATGGGGTCAGTATAGGAAAAGTTGTCAGCCAAAGCAACAACGAAGGATTTCCCCTCGTACTCGTGAACAGAGCCGATAAACTTGGAATCGTTCATGAGTGTTTCCAGATCGTCCATCATCTTGTTGCAGGGTTCCGAAGCGCAATTTTCGTAGTCGTACCTGAATCGACGTAGGTGAATTGTAACTTTTTGTTATAAAAATGAATAGGATAAACTTTTTTACCTCGTGAAGAAATTTCGTCCATAAATAGTCCAATGATCCTTCAGAATCTGTTCCACTGTTTGTTTCCTGGCCGCCAAAATTGAAAGCCAAGCCAGTATGGCCCAGATGCCGTCTTTTTCGCGAATATGATCTGAACCAGTTCTGCAAAATGAATCATTTAGCTAAAATGCTTCACATTTTTTGGTTAACAAAGTTACCCGAAACTTTCTTCTCCGCAAAGGGACAACTGTCCGGCATCCATAAGATTTCCAAAGTATTTCCAGCCAGTCGGTACTTCGTAGATATTTTTTCCCTGTTTGACGGCAACCCTATTGACGGCAAGGAATCCGGCAATGTAATTACATGAACAAAAACGTAAAATGGCAGAAATAGATACCTATCGACGGCGGCGCCAGTTGGCATGCTTCGAGCGAATCCTCTGACTCCAGTTCGACGAAAATAAGGAATACATTCCATATTGTTCGCAATAACGGCTAGGGAGTCCGACGGAGTGACGAAGAAAGCTTTCTCTCCCAAAATCATGTTTCGGTCCTTCAAGCATAAAAATATTGAGTTAAGGTGAAACACGCAAAAAATTACAAAGTACTTACTCCGTCTCCGTCAAATGCCGCTCCAAGCCCGTAATCTCCGACCTTCATGGCTTGGACCAAGTCCGCAGCGTAGGTAAGATTCGGGTCAGGATGGTGTCCTCCAAAATCTTCTAGGGGAATAACATTAACTACGTTGTCCGCGCTAGCTCCAAGCTCATCGCAGAAAATACGGCTGACGTACGGACCAGTCACTGAAAAAATAGAAAAAAAGTTATCAAACGTGGGTTGGCGTTCCAACTTCTCGATAATATTTTACCTCCGTGCATTGAATTGATCAAGACTTTAAGAGGGGTTTGACCAGTTCCACAAATCAAATTTTTAATGGATTCAAAATCAAAAATCTCTTTCATTAACTCCAAATAGTCATTGACTGAATCCACTACTTCAACTGTAAATGGGTGACCTTCAATCTATAAAGATAAGATCATGAGTCAAAATAGTACACCTTCTATAATATTTCAAATTTTCTTACATCAAACTGCTGGGTTCCAATTGTTTTTATGTCACAGTTAAGCTCAGACACAGTGTAATATTCTTGAATGCCAGTAGTAAGCTCATGGATTTTATTTGTTACTCCATCAGGAGCAGGTCCACCATTGGAAGTGTTGAACTTGATTCCAAAGTCAGCATCAGGGCCTCCAGGATTGTGACTGGCAGTGAGCAGAATGCCACCATTAGTTTTGTACTTGCGAATCATGCATGACACTGCTGGAGTGGAGAGGATTCCATTCTGTCCAACAATTAGCTTGGATACCTACAATGATGACAGCAGTTAAAAGCTGCACTTAATAGCGAATTGCATCGAATTACTTTATTGGCAGCGCAAATTCGAACGATAATTTCGACAGCTTCATGCGAAAAATACCGACCATCTCCACCCAGCACCAGGGTCGATCCGGGCAGCGCATCTCCAAGTCCTCCGGTTAACACGCATTGAATAAAATTTTCCGTGTAGTGCTTCTGAGAAAAGACTTTAACGGCTTTCCTGAGACCACTTGTGCCGGGTTTTTGGCCTTCGAACGGAGTCGTCGATACTTTAATTGCACTCAACATTTTCCTCTCTTCTATCGGACTAGGCAAATGCAATGTGTTTTCGTCTGCTTTGACCCTGGCCAAGGACTTTTAAATTCTCAAGGACGGGACATCATTGAGCCAAGTCTGGCACACGATTAGCTAAATATAGAGGAAAATTGATACTAAAACGTAACCTTTCTTTTTAATCTCTCATAGCAAAAAATTCAATTTATAGTTACACATTTTTAAAGTTATTACTTTTAATTAAATCTGGCATCAAACGTTGTTTGAACGCTTTTTTCGTCTGCTACTAGTGTGATGCGGTGTTCGGTGTTGGTCCTTCGTTCTAAAATTGTTAAATATTGCTAGTTTTTCTTTAATAAAATTTATTATAGGAAAAGAAAAGGTATCCTTCACTTACCGTATTCCTTAAATAGTTATTTGTTTCTAAACAAACTCTTGAACTTCATTTAGTTGTAAGCATTATGCATTATCTGTTCTTTTGATTGTAAACATCAGAGTCATCAGACACTGTATGCTAGTTTTCCTACTTTTAGTCTTTCTTTAAAAATCCTCTTTGCATATTCCAAATTTATATCTCCTGTAAAAAAAACTGTTAAAATATGGCCTAATGGGTTTACTGATAGTTCCAATCACTAAAATGTCTGCTACGATTGCAACATGTTTCGTTAAAAATATCTGTTGTCCCACAATTTTCTAGGTAACTAAAGAAAACCATTGAAAATGGTCAATGAAGATCGTAGAGATGTTCGAGACGACCGAGATCGTCGCAAAGGCGATAAAGATCGTGCTGGAGAACGCGATAATAGGGATCGTGAAAGGGATCGCGACAACAAAGATCGTGAAAGAGATCGCGACATGAAAGACCGGGAAAGAGACCGAGATATGAAAGACCGCGAAAGAGATCGAGATAACAAGGATCGTGATCGTGGTAATAACCGCGAAAAAGATAAGGAACTTGCTAGAGAACGTGATCGTGATAGAAGGGAACGCGATAGAAAAAGATCCCGTAGCCGCTCCCGTAGTCGTTCTCGCAGCCGTGAACGTGGACAAAGAAGACGTCGATCCAGATCCAGGTAAATAGATAATGTTTAATTTATTAAAAATCGGCTGACTTATACATTACGATTATCCTTAAGATCTCCCAGAGACCGTCGAGACCGTAAAGTCGAAGTCAAGTCGGAACAAGACGGTAAAGAACAAGAAGGAACTGAAGAAAATGCTGAACAACAGTCCATCAAAAAGGAACCTCTGTCACTTGAGGAGTTGTTGGCTAAGAAGAAAGCAGAAGAAGAGGCTAAGAGTAAACCAAAATTTCTTACAAAAGAAGAACGTGCCGCTGAAGCTTTGCGAAAACGACAGGAAGAAATTGATAATTTACGTAAAACGCAAGAAGAAGAACGTGCAAAAAGAAATGCATTCTTTCAGGTAGAACGGCATATTATTTTTTATATTGCGTGCATCCGTTTTCAAATTCTTGTTATTAGGCGGCGAAAGAGTCAAACAAAGAACCGGATCGAGATCGACGACGTGACAGAGAACGAGAACGAGAAAAAGAAGTCAAAGATCGTAAAGACGGTGAAACAGATCGCGACAAGCAGAAAGAAATGGATGCCATCAAGGATCGCTATCTCGGCATGGTTAAGAAGAAACGTCGTGTCCGAAGGCTAAATGAACGTAAATTTGTCTTCGAGTGGGATGCGTCAGAAGATACGGCCGTTGATTACAATCCAATTTATAAAGAAAGACATCAGGTAAAACGGTTCTCTTTATTTGTTAAAATCTCTTACTGACATTAGCTATGTTTTAAACTCTAGGTCCAATTTTATGGTCGCGGTCATGTTGCCGGTATAGATATCAAGGCCCAGAAGAAAGACCAATCAAAATTCTACGGTGAGATGTTAGACAAGCGTCGAACAGATTCGGAAAAGGCTCAGGAGAAGGTGCGTTTGAAGAAGGAACAAAGACGCGAAGATAAACAGAAATGGGATGATCGTCACTGGCAAGAAAAGAGAGTCGAAGAGATGACAGAACGTGATTGGCGTATCTTCCGTGAAGACTACAACATTACGATCAAGGGTGCGTTTCTTTTAAGACAATCCGAAATTTGGAGTAAAATCAACTTGTGATCTTTCTTTTAAGGTGGTAAAATTCCAAATCCTTATCGTTCGTGGGAAGATTCCGATCTGAATAAAGAGATCTTGGAAATTATCGACAAAGTGGGCTACAAAGAGCCTACTCCCATTCAGCGGCAAGCCATTCCTATTGGTAAATTGAGTAACATTTTATAATGATGAACCTCTATAAATATTGTTATCTTCTAAAGGATTGAAAAATCGAGATATTATCGGTGTAGCTGAAACCGGTTCAGGAAAAACCGCCGCTTTCCTGATTCCTTTATTGGTTTGGATTCAATCTCTTCCCAAGAACGTTCGTCTCGGCGATGATGATTCCGGACCGTACGCCATTATTTTGGCCCCAACTCGTGAATTGGCTCAACAGATTGAGGAAGAATGTATTAAATTCGGTCAGCATTTGGGCATTCGAACAGTCGCCGTTATCGGTGGTCTATCAAGAGAAGAGCAAGGCTTCAGGCTTCGAATGGGATGCGAAGTATGTAGACCGTTCATTTTAACTTGGCGATGACCCAGAATGTTAAGTTTTTCGCGTTTTCTCTAGATTGTTATCGCTACACCTGGTCGTTTGATCGACGTCTTGGAAAACCGATATTTAGTACTTTCCCAGTGCACATATATCGTGCTTGACGAAGCAGATCGTATGATTGACATGGGTTTCGAGCCCGATGTGCAAAAGATTTTGGAACATATGCCGGTCACGAATCAAAAACCGGACAACGATGACGCAGAGGACGAACAAAAACTGATGGCCAATTTCAATTCCAAGAATAAATTCCGACAAGTACTTCATTTCTCATTTTAAAACTTTAAATGTTTACTTAAATGTATATTCTTTTAACAATTACAGACTGTTATGTTTACGGCAACTATGCCCTCAGCTGTCGAGCGGTTAGCTCGTACTTATTTGCGACGTCCCGCCGTTGTTTACATCGGCTCGGCCGGTAAACCTGTGGAACGAACGGAACAAATCGTTTACATGGTCGGAGAGAACGAGAAGCGTAACAAACTTATGGAAATTTTGCGTCGTGGTATCGAACCACCAATCATCATTTTCGTCAACCAAAAGAAGGGAGCAGACGTTTTGGCAAAGGGCTTGGAGAAATTTGGCGTAAGTTTCTCTTTCCTTAAGTTTACCTTAAAAAAAAAAAAGATGTTAACTTTCTTTTTGTTTTGCAGTTCAATGCTTGTACTTTGCACGGTGGTAAGGGCCAAGAGCAGCGTGAGTTTGCTCTTTCCAACTTGAAATCGGGAGCCAAGGACATTTTGGTTGCCACAGACGTTGCTGGTCGAGGTATCGATATTAAGGATGTCTCGCTGGTCATCAATTATGACATGGCTAAGACGATCGAAGACTACACCCATCGTATCGGTCGTACTGGTCGAGCTGGTAAACACGGAACAGCTATCTCATTCTGTACCAAGGACGATTCTCCGCTCTTCTACGACTTGAAAGCCCTACTTCTCTCCAGTCCTGTATCAACTTGCCCACCAGAATTGGCAAATCATCCAGATGCCCAGCATAAACCTGGCACTGTCGTCCAGCGTAAGAGGCGAGACGAAAAGATTTTCGCTTGATTCCTTGGTTGATTTACTGCCTACCATCCGCGTCCTTCGTTTTATAATTCCATTATTCAAAGGGAAATAAAATCATTAAAATTCAGGGGTTTCCCTGGATACATCTTATTTTTTCGATAAAATTATTTTAGTATTTATTATCTCCTATGATAGTATGATTACGAGATCTATATTATATTATATGAATGAAGCGAAAAAAAAAAGATATGCGGCATCAATGGATATTGTTCCTTTAAGAAAGAAAATTCTTGGATATTTCATTCCCGCCAAAAGAATGTCACGTGACCAAATTGAACCAATCGTTTCATCGAAAAACATCCAATAGATGGCCTTAAAGTTTTACCGCGAAAACGTCGGCGGCACTCGTCAGTCATTGTCGAAAGCTTGCAAGCGTACACAACTAACGTTGGTTGTGCATTAACTTTATTCATTTTTCAACTCGTCATTTGATCGTTTTTAACAATTCATCATGTTTGAGGCACGTCTTCTCCAAGGATCGTTGTTGAAGAAAGTTATGGAAGCTTTGAAGGATTTGCTGAACGAAGCAGCATGGGATTGTTCCGATGCCGGCATCCAACTCCAAGCTATGGACAATTCCCACGTCAGCCTTGTGTCTCTTTCCCTGAGGGCCGAAGGCTTCGACAAGTACAGATGTGATCGCAACTTGTCAATGGGCATGAACTTGGGCAGGTAAATATGACAGCAATCAATATCGGGAGGTGTTAGTTCTATTAATGTTGTTGTCTTGCAGCATGTCCAAAATCCTCAAGTGTGCCGCCAATGAAGACATCATCACAATCAAGGCACAGGACAATGCTGATACAGTTACATTTGTCTTCGAGTCCCCTGAACAAGACAAAGTTTCAGACTACGAGATGAAGCTGATGAACCTTGACCAAGAACATTTGGGCATTCCTGTAAGAAAAAAACCAAAATCCAATGTTGCCCTCTACATATTCTGACAATTCCATCTTTTGTGTTTTTTAGGAAACCGATTATGCATGCACCATCAGACTGCCATCTAGTGAATTTGCCAGAATTTGCAGAGACTTGAGCCAGTTTGGAGAGTCCATGGTCATTTCCTGCACTAAAGAGGGAGTCAAGTTTTCAGCTACTGGAGATATTGGAACTGGTAACATCAAGCTAGCTCAGTCAGCCAAGGTCGACAAGGAAGAAGAAGCCGTCGTGATTGAGATGCAGGAGCCCGTCTCTCTGACTTTCGCTTGCAGATATCTCAACTCTTTTACGAAAGCCACCTCTCTGTCCAAGTCCGTGCAGCTATCCATGTCCCCTGAGGTCCCACTTGTCGTCGAGTACAAGATTGAAGATATTGGGCACGTTCGTTATTACCTAGCCCCCAAAATCGAAGACGAAGAAACCGCTTAGTTTACTTCACGTACCTATTGCTTCAAATCATATGCCATCCCATAATGACGCCATTTCACCAATACATTGCTTGTAAGAATTTCCAAGAAAATAACGCCTTTTCGATATAAGTGAAAGTATTCGATAAGTTTAAGAGCTGTATTTAATGCGTGGTCTTGCAATTTTATGGCCGTTAGATTTCAGCTCAAAGTAAGAAAAAAAACGAATTTGGAAAGCTGTTATGCGGGAATCGTGTGCTTGAGAGCCACTCCCTAATTTCGGTACGGTCGATTTGTCATGATCGATGCGAAATCTAGTTACAATTCACGAGGAAGTAACTATGCCAAAACCTTACCGAATGTCCACCCTTGGGAAACGGAACTCCTTCAAGATATGCCTGGATGCATGAAATACCTCGGGTTGTCCTAAAAGGGGACACGACCAAGATGAATAGGCACTTTCCACATCGCACGGGGTCAGGACAAAACTGCACTGTCGTGAGTCCAGCAGCGGATATTTGAAATAAATGACCTAATCAAGGTGAACTATTTCAACTTTTTGGACGACGACGACAAACTTTCCATTCCCGACGGAAAAATACATAAGAAAAAAGAAGACTGATATCTACCAGCAAGTCGAAAGTTTTTCACGAAATCGAAAGTAACACGGTCTTGCGACCAGCAGTCTCACAATAATCAACGAGAGCCAATGCGCGCCGCCTCTTAAACCGCGAAAACATCCATCAGCGATGTCGGAGGAGAAAAGAAAACGACAGTTAAATGGTTCCGTCTCTGACGCTAAGTGAAAATATCGGTCATTTCAACAAACAAACAAAACAAATGCAACGTGAAAGGAACCGCAATTCAAGGTCCGCTTCTCGCTCGAGTGTGCGACTTAATGTTATCCGTCCGCTAGATGGCTCTGCCCTTCCTTTTTAATAACAATACTCGTCTGACGCGACCTTTGCGCTACATTCTTTTTCTTTTAATTAACGTCACGCCACTTCCTGATGGTAAAACGGAAATTATACTACAAGCACTACCAGTACCACAACTGCTGTGCGCTGTTTTCTTTTTATTATTGATTGCCGTCGCCATGGAGAATACCTCCAGAGCGTTTACAATTTTCTCTCGTTTTCATGCGAGGGGGCTGGTCGTCGTTGTAACAGAAAAATACCATAAAATTTTTTACCGTTTTCGCACTGACACATCCCATTTCTTTTTTGGGAGGAAAAAGAGTTGGGTTAGAGAAGGCAAGGGGCATTGTTATTATTAGATAATAGATTTTCTTTTTATGTCTGTACAAATTGCCGACATAGATTTGGGGGAATTCATAATATAATATTGGGGAGTTGCCAAAGAGATTTAGAAACAAAAAAAAAAAATAACTGAAAAAATAAAAAAAAAGGAGTTCATATAATTTATCGATTTTTTGTTATTATTGACGGAGAGATTTGCTGCCGGCCGTCGATGAGCTGCTGGCAGCCAACGGAGTTTTCACGGGCGGTAGGATCGGTAATAGTGGAGGGCGAGCGTTGGTAGGATCGATGATTCTTCCAGGCGCTTTAGGATCGTAATCATCGTTGGCGTAGAAATTTCCGTGCTCTGAACTATCGTCGTAGTCGTAGTAGTAATAATCATATTCAATAATCGATTCCTCGCCCTTTTCTTCGGGGTAGGGCGTCGTCGTTGTCGTGCTAGTTACAGCTGATCGGCTGTTGCTGCTGCTGCTGCTACTACTACTACTGCTGCTGCTGCTGCTGCTGGACGATGAAATCTTGCGTCCTTGTTGCTTCTCCAGCTGCTTTTGCTGGTCCTGAATAATTTTCAGTTGATTTCTCTGCAGGTAACAGACACAACAAAAAAACATGACAATCGTTAGCATTAGCTACACTTTGATTTATCTCGTCGTCAAATGGGAAATTGATGTTGCTCTGAAACGAGTTTCGCAAAGTCGTGAACTACAACATCATTGAATAGATTAAATTATATCTGATGGACAATGTCCCGAGAGAACAAAAGGGAGGTTTTTTTAAAATTCCTATTGCGGTCGACATTGTGCAAGAATGTGTCTCTTATTTCAAGTACGAAACGCCATTAAAGTTGTGTATAGTTTTTGAGGGACGCGAAAGGAAAGTTTTGACAAAGAGTGTCACCTGGTGCTCTTGTTGGCGTTTTTCGTGCAGCTCGAGCACCTGCTGCTGGCGGAGCACCTGTGCGGCCTGCTGCTCTTCCAATACCATGAGCTGTTTGAGCTGTTGCTCTTGTTGTCTCTTTTGCTGCTCGGACGGCTCCTCCGTCGTCGATGTCACCGTCGATCCATTGGCCGACGTCACTTTGTGGCGCTCGTCCGGCTGGAACAGAGCCAAATTCTTGTCGTAGAAAAAGGTGGACGAACGGCAGTCAATCTCGAACCAGTTGGCACAAATGAAATTCTCCTGGTCAAACACTGTGTCGTTCGGGCACATGAATTTGAAATCTCTCACCTGTCCGGATTAAACACGATTGCAATCATTAGAAAATAACATGGACTGAAAAGACGATGGTGGTGGTGGCAGCAGCGAGAGAAAAAAAAAACAAACAAAAAACAAGTCGATTCGTGCCAAGGCGACCGAGTGAGCGCATCACGCGTACAATATCGTGTCGAGCGTGAAGGCAACACACAAAAAACGACAAGTTCACGAACGAAACATCAAAAGCTCTCTCTCTATCTCAAGGCGTCTTTTTTCGCGAAAAAAAAAGAGAAACGAAGAGATTCCGCCTGTATGGGCGCCTTAGGAGAGAGCCCTCATTCCCAAAGACATCACACACAACACAAGACTCTGCTGGTAGTAGTAGAGTAGAGTATAGTATAGTAGTAGGACCGATATATACCCTCAGCGTGACCGTGTATAATAGGCCGAGAGAGCACGCACGAAAACAATGGGTCTTCTACAACAATTTCCCTTTCACTTTTGCCCTTTTGTATGGAACGTAGGAGCAGGAGCAGCAGCAGCGGCAGCAAAACGGATTCCCGTTCTTTTTCTTTGTCTCTCTGACCTGTTCGTCAAGACACGAGTTGCCCTCCAGATAAGGTTTTTTTTTTTCTTCTTCTTTCAAAGGTGGAAGAAGAAGAAGAGGAGTCGCTTATAACGACCTTCCTTTCTAAAGCTCATCATCATGCCTTCCGACGAGCGTGTGTGTTCCAGGTAATAATAAGTTTAACTCACGCACAACCTTTCACTTGTGTTCTTGCTGCTCCTTCCCAACCGCATTGTTAGTTTGTTAGATGGTATTAGCATATTTGGATAGTATAAATGTATTGGAACTTACGTCATTTTCGTCGACTTGGACGCAGACGTGGAACATTTGACAATCGGCGTCGGGATCGGCGTAGTATCCGCCGACGACTTTACCGGCGCAAGTGAACGACGTCTCGGGCATGTGATCGTGATGGTAATTAGGCGGACGCCTTACCTCGCCCGACACCGGATTTACGCTCCAGCTCAACACGCCCAGCGCCAACAAACCTGATTCAGATTCGACAACACAAAAAAGTTTTGTTTAGTCTTTTTGTTGTTGTTGTTGCTGCTGCAGTTTCAGTCGAAAAACGATAACAATCAGTCAGTTGGGTGAAAACTCGAAAAAGGAGGTTTTCTCTCTTTCAGATATCTTCTCCTTCGGGGGCCGCTAGCTTTCTCTTCTGCTGCGATAATTATACGCGCGCAGAGCGAGAAAAAGCGAGAGAAAGAACCAGGAGAAGGCAAAGCCTTTTTGTAGGAAAATATTTTGAATCAATCAAACGAATCGGTGGGACGCGTTGCGTCAAACTATTTTCACGACGACCGGGAGAAAATCGAGGTTTCAGAAAAAAAAAAGAAAAAAAAAACTGAACCGCGAAATAGTTCTCTGGGAACCAGGTAAATGGTCAAAAGTAATAATCGGCTCCGTTATTGTGTACATGGGAAAAGATTAGCCAGCCGGAATGTGTATACACACACACACACACAGACCCGGAAATATCTGGAACATTGTGTCTGTTTTTGTGTATCATTTGATATTGGTTACAGCCAGCAGAAAAGAATAAAAGCAGACTATTTAGAAGAAGACTCATTGCCGTTTACCGTAAAAGAATTGTTGATGGCTGGGTGACGAGGTCCTTCCCATTGTATGTTGACTCTGTCTGGGCCCTATTTTCGTGGATGCTCGATGGGTCGTTGTTGTCTAAATTCGGGTTGGAAAATGATCGGCTATGACGTTACCGTTCCATTAGATTATGGCCGCCGGTGCCGGAACCCCCAAAGCTCTGCAACAAATAATCAATGACAAATACCATCATCAGCAACACGTAGTCTAGTAGCTAGGTGAGAAACCAAAACAACAAAATTCTTTCGACGCTGTCTTTATAATTGAGGTTTCCGAAATAGGAAAAAATTACATTTCTCGCCGCTGCTGTCGGTTTCCAGCAGATGGTAATTTGGAAGAAGAAGCAGAAGAAAAAAAAAAGGAAATTTTTTGGGTTGCTATTTCGACCAACCGTGAATCTAATTTTTCTCTCCTTCTCTCTCTCTTGTTTCCCCGAACTAAAATAACCGTGTTTCTCTTGCGTCGATTTTCGAGTTCATTAGCATTTGGGTGTTGGGCGATTGGCTAAAGTCACGCCGACGACGACGACGAATCCGCGCAACTTTCACTGACCTCTGAATTTATTTTGTGCTAGAAAAATCTCAGTTAAATTCAATTTCGATCAAAGCGATAGATGAGAAGGCGAAGCGTGATGAGCGAAAGTTTTTTTTTTCTTTTGATATCATTATCTTCTTAGAAAGCCAATCGACCGTTGTGATCTACAGGTGGATGGGCGCCAATGCAAACTCAGCATCAAGCAGCGAGAGAGAGAGAGAAGGTAATCATAAAGAAAAGGTGGGCAGTCCAATAACCCAATTTCCCAAGAGCCAAAGAAAAGAGATGCCACCAAAAATGGCCTCCAATGGCTCGTCGGTCCAGGAGAGTGAAAGGGATTTCTTTTCTACGTATCATCAAATAGCTAAGTCAAGAAAAAAAATATATATATATGAAAAAGTTGAATTCTATTGATAATAATATCGACTTGACGGAAGATCTGGGTCAAACGTGATACCTCCTGGATAGATTCTAATGAAATGATGAAGCTCGGAACTTGGATTGACTTTTTTTTTTCTTTCCCCGAACCGAAAACCTGCGCTTCGAAAGCGACTCGACGCCGGATGTATTACGACGAGGGAGAAGGAGAGAGAGAGAGACCACTGACCTGCTGACCCACACCTGTTTTCTTCCAGACGAAGAGAGGGAAACACATTCCATCGGATCTCTACTACTACCACTACTATGACTACTACTACCCTCTCCAACAGTTTTGAATTGCCCAATTGAGGTTGCAGACGGTCCACACAAGTTGGAAGCGGACGAATAGAAGTAGAACGATCGCGCCAAAAATCTTATTGGGTGTGAAAGATATTTCGCCAACTTTCTATTCATCAGCAAGAAGCTACCATCATTGATCATCGTGATGTGCAACAACACACATACTATACTCTGAGAAGAAGAAAAAAAAGCGGCGGGAAACCTGGATAGGTCACGATCTCGTTCACGACGGTTAGAAATCGTCGATTGTGTGCGTGAGAGATGAGTCGCGTGAAAGTCTAGAGTGTCGCGACCCGAAACACCTTTCCATTTCACGCGCACACAAGATATATATGTCAATTCCGAATCTTTAAATGTTTAAAAGGCCTCTTCCATATCAATTGGAGCACGTACGGTTCCAGTCCATAAAATCCGCGCTCCTATTTCTCAGTCGTCGTCGACGGAAAAAAAAATAAATAAAAAAGGAGGCCATAGATTCTTCCTCTCCTTATTTTTGTGTGTGTGTTGGTTGTAACCGTTTATAACTTTTTGGTCGCGGAGAAAATGGAGAAAGCCCGATACACGTTCTCTGAGGGCTATTTACGCGTGGCAGTCCAACCAAGAAAATGATATCTCATTCTGGTTAATATCAAAATACACGTCTCTCTCTCTCTACATACCTTTTGATTTTACGATTGCGCCTAACTCTTGGTGTTTGTGCGGTTTCAGTGGCGATGGTGGTGAGTGTAATATCCGTTGTGTCTCTGATTTTCCACTACTAATCCACTAGTACCATCGTCCTGCCGGAAGCGATCCGCGTTTTTTTTAATTATCACCCCCGCTAGCACTGCTTTTCAACCCCACGCACAGACATACGCCATACAAGACGTCGTCGCAATTAACCACAAGACGAACTTTGCCACCAACTTCCGGTTTCAACTTTGAGGGAAAAAAAAAAGAAAAAAAAATTGTGCACTGGGATTGTGGTGCAGGTTGTCCAGGTTCACTCGATGATGGATGCGTCTTTTTGAAACGCTACTACTCCGTGGAGAAAAAAAAAACAAATTTGAAATGAATGGGATCTGAAACTGACGGGATAAAAACAGCTGCAACGCAAAACGCGTGCGTACCGGTTGACGTTCGGCTGCCGACTACCTGACTGGGTTGGCTTCTTCTAGCGCCAGAAGCACTGGAACACTGGAACACGCCACAAAAAAGCGGAACACACACAGCACACCATCCTCTAGCTCTCTAGACGCTGCTAACACACACACACACACACCAGTCGTAGTGAAAGTAGAGCGACTTGTTACCTTTCTCTCCCTCTACACCTTCCTCTCTCTCTTGTGATGTCTACTACGTACGTGCAGAATCTTGGCTGCTGCACCTGTACAAGAGAGACCCATCAGCGGCCATCTTTCAGGGGAGAGTTTGCATCTCTCACAGAGGCGGACAGAGCGCGGCAGAGAACGCGGGAACAAATTTAATAATAAAGAAAATCATTGAACACCGCAATTGCGCAAAAAAAAAAGTCCTTCGCGGCAGCGTTTGCGGTGTTCGTCATCATCATCATCATCACAGTTGTTGTAATGGCCTCGCGGTATTTTCCGCACTCCAGATCACAGTTCGGGCTAATCAACTTTCCCTCTTCGTCAACTCGTTGCAGATGAGAAGAGTTCAACAACGTCGTCGTTGGTAAAAATTCTGTGTTGTCTTTTTTTTTTTCTCTCCTTCGCCTTCTTTTACAAACGACGACCTGAATTCCACCTTCATCCCTTTCATATCTTCCGAGTGTGGTGTGTATATATTTTTTTTCTCTTCTACGTTCTTCTTCTACGACTCTAAACTGTGAACGCAACGGTTCATTGCACTTTGAAAAAGGGTCATTTTTGCCGCTAGATGACAGGAGAATCGATCGTACGTTAGGTGGTGTGGCGATCGCTTGTTATCGTCTTCTGCTGCACCACAGTGGCAAATGGAAATTCGTCGCTCAAATGAACGAGACTAATCTTTTGTATTGTTTTCTTATCTCATGCTGAAATTGTACAACACCCCCTGCCTTCATCGGAGACACCGGAATCGGCGTATTCGTTCCTGTCTCCGGACGACGAGATGAATAATAACGTCATGAATAAAGAGGCCATCCAACTGCTGAACGCCGCCAGCAGTGACAGCGACTCTGCATCTGATTTGCAATTCTCATTGGCCCCTCAACCGACGGTTCAAGTTAGAAGAAAAATCAGAACCAAAAGGTCCTCGACATTTGATTTATTTCACTACCTGAACATGACTCATTGTTTATGTTATGCAGGAAACAAAGGCGGGATGGAAATGGATCTCAGTCCTCATCCATGGCTCCTGTGTCATGCACCTTCTCCAATATACTGAAGGTCGCTTGCATTTCTTTTGCCATTGGAGGCACTCTAGTTACAGGCTGGATAGTCATGCTGCTCCATTCAGAAGTTCGACAACTCTCTGATAAATTAGCCAGTTGTAAGTGCCAACATTATTCTTGTCATGTCAGACAGATTACTGCATTCATCTTTTGTGACAGTGCCCACTTCTTACGATGACGAAACCATATTGGGACTCAAGAGGGTGGTCAGGGAACTGAGCTTGAATCAAACCTATCATTACAACATGATTCAAAATTATTCAAGGGGGCTGGAGGACTTTCGCAAACAGATGACAATCGTCATTTCTGACGTCAGCAACATTAAAGACAGTCTGAAGGAGGCCCCTCAAATGTTAAACATCGGGAAAGAGCTGGACTCTCTGAAATCCTCCTTAGTTACTTATGGTGCGACTATATCCGACTTGAAGCTCCGTTTTAACGAGCTGAAAGACACCTCGTCACCGTCAACATTTCCCAATTTACTCAATGAAGCACTGTCCGCCGTGAACTCTACGCTTCAGGGCAAATTGGACTTTGTTATGGAAGACTTGCACCATCATCACGTATGATGTCACACACAATTTCTCTTTCCAAAATCGTTTACCGATTTCCTCATTTTTTTTCACAGGCGATCATTACCTCACTGCAAAATACAACGGATCGTCTGTCTGCCCAGGTTCCTTCCAATCTTCTTTCAAGAGTCGACGCTGTCCAGTCGGCCCTCATCAAGGTAGAAGCTCAGCAGAAGAATACGACTCTAACTCTCGGCTACGCCATGGAGCTCATCCAGCAAATAACTAACGTTTTAGATAAGAAAACCTCCAATTCCCGTTCGTAGAAGACAAATTTATTTCCCCCTTGAGCTTATTTTTACGTTACGTTGACACATTTCCAGATTTAAATCTTCAATTTCTCTCTTTTCTTAATTTAAATTTTAAATACGTAGTTGCCAACTTACGACAAACCCTCAACTAGTCTTTTTAAATATATGCAATAGCTTTGTCTGTTTGTCGCGCTCAATACAATTGGATTTTTTATTGATTGATGATCAACTTTCGCCGAGTGGACGAAAGAAGTTATGGTCTTCCTCCTCAGGCGATGACGCCCAACTCGCGGCCGACAGCAATGAAAGCCTCGACGGTCCGGTCGATGTCGTCGAACGAATGTGCAGCCGAGATTTGCACGCGAATGCGTGCTTTCCCTTTGGGCACGACAGGATAGCTGAATCCGATCACGTAGATGCCCCTACCTATATCAGCAATCTGTTTATTGATAACTGTGTGATTGTCTTTGTTTATTGATGCGATCTATATACTCACCGAGCATCTTTTCAGCCATCGTCGAGGCCAGTTTGGCGTCCCCGAGGAAAACCGGACATATGGGATGGTTCTCGCCCAGAATGGTGAACCCGGCAGACGTCATACCGTCGCGGAATCGAGTTGTGTTGGCGGCGACTTTCTGCGAAAGTCCCGAACCTCCCATCACCAGTTCGAGAGCCTAGATAATTAACGAAACGTGGCCAACGTGTTTAGACGGGTAATGGAAAAGTTTTTGAAGTCGATCATTTGGTAAAAGGTAAAAAAGGGGGCTTTTTCCCTGCCACTTTCGTGCCGCAACGCGTCACTGCAGAAGGAAGCTCGGGAGTCCAGCGAGTTAAAAGGGAGTACAAATAAAAAGTAGCGACCGTTCGTCACGCCATATTCAACTACATCAACCCCCATCTAGGCCGCCGACACTATCAGCTAACTTTTTCCCTCTTCTTCTTCTTCTCTCTTTTAGTTTTTCAGCTTTCTTTCTACCCCGTTCGAAAAATGTTTAGTTTTTTTATTATTAAACTACCTTTTGGGCAACGGCCACGACAGGAGGCGGAAGTGAATTGGAGAAAAGGTATGGGCGCGCTCGTTGGCGTAGTAGGTGAATCAATTCTTTGGGGCCGGTCGTGTAGCCTCCCGCCGCACCACCCAAAGCTTTACCCAGGGTTGAGTTGATGATATCGGCTCGGTTTGTCAGGCCAAAGTATTCCTCAGTACCCCTGTTGTACACGAAAAAGAGATAACAATTAAATGTGAAGGAGCATCAATCATGCTGTGGAGGGTTAGAATGAGAAAAAAAAGGGTCCAAACACCTGCCGGTGGCTCCGAAAAAGCCTGTAGCGTGACATTCGTCGATGAAGATCATTGCTTTGTACTGGTCGGCCAGCTGTCCAATAGCTTTCAGGGGAGCTAGATTGCCGTCCATGCTAAAGACGCCATCCGTCACAATTAGTCTCATTCGCGAACTGGCTGCTCCCTTCAATTTTTCTTCCAAATCTAGATGGTTGGCGCAGTATAATTACAGTAAAATATGAGAGTTTTGTTCCAAGGCATTAAGGACGAGAAAGCTTGGGGATTTATGTTTAGACAAACCGGCCATATCCTTATGTTTATAGCGGTATTTTTGGGCTTTGCAGAGACGAATGCCATCGATAATTGAAGCGTGATTAAGTTCGTCCGAAATGACAGCGTCGTCGGGAGTCAGTAGGACTTCGAAGAGTCCAGCATTGGCGTCGAAACAGCTCGGGTAAAGAATGGCGTCTTCTCGGCCGTGGAATTCGGCAATTTTCTTCTCCAAAGTCTAAAGTTGCGAAATAAATCAGGTGATGTTATGTTTGGCTAACAAAATAAGCGGATGTCGTTTACGAACCTTGTGAATATCTTGTGTGCCACAAATAAAACGGACGCTGCTCAGTCCGGCTCCGTAATTGTCCAGGGCTTCTTTCTGTCGTCGTAAAAAAAACAAAATCGAATTTGTTTTTTGAGAAAACCAAAACTTTCGTAATTGTACGTCTTAAATTTAGACTTACTCCTGCTCTGATGACGTCCGGATGACTCTAGGAAAAGACAAAGTTAAACATCAGCTGGCCGTTTACGACGTCTAAATAAAGTAACCAAAGTTTCTACCGAAAGACCCAGGTAATTATTTGCGCAAAAATTCAGCAGTGGTTGTAGCTGGCCTTGAACTTGAACACTGACAGCTTGCTTAGAGGTAATGACTCGTTCGTGCTTAAAAGTTCCAGCTTGGCGAATCGATTCCAATTCGTTATCCAACAGCTGACGGGCGGCTGCTAGGGCCGTTCCACTGTTGGATCGACTGGCCGTAACGTAACACGGTGGGGCATTCTTCGTCACTAAAAGCCATCGACAACCCGATCTACCTGGAATATAATAAGAAATCCCATCAGTTGATTACAAACAGCCATTTTATCCTGCTCTATTGTACTATTCCTACTACTAGACACAACAGACCTGCTCTATGGAACATGTTGCGTGACTGGCCAAGGACTGATTCTCTCTCTCCCCCCCTTCTTCCGCAACGACGAACGGCAATGTTCCAACATTCTATTTCCGTCCCCCCCCCCCTTCGTTTTTTTAGTATACCTCGTCGAGAGGGTGAACACTGCCTACACCCAAAGATAGTCGAACGAAACAAAAACAAAAGACTAGCGGTGTACAGTGTAATTAAAGTCGGCAGAATTTCGAAAAGTTGTGATGTCCGACGACTCCGTCATACGAATAATATATAGAGGAAACATCGATTTTGAAGCCACCACGGAAGCGATTGGGCAGCGCCTTACTACGTGCGCCAAACTCTCATTCCTCGACTGGATGGCGATCGATCAAGCAGCACGCCCGCTCTCTCTCTACAGTCCACCCCCTGAAATTTAGATGTAGACATAAAGTGGTAATAGTTCTCCAGCTAGTCGTAGGTAATTCAAGTTGCGGGCGAGAGTTTTGGATATGTTTCGGATGACGAGAAATGTCTCTCCCTGTTGTTATGAACTTTTCTTTGGATATATACAAAAACAAACAACCGTTTATTGACCTGGTTACTCGAGCCAACACGCGACAACTTTGTCCACTCGCAATGTTATCGCCATCGAAAACGACAAATTCTATAATGACGATTCGAACCGACGACGGCAACCGATCGATGCGGTTAAGTGTAATGAGCATAAGGGCATCAAGCTAATCCATTTTACATGAGGACGTGTCATGAAAAATGGAGCAGGCTCATGGTTGATTGTTTGTGTGTTCCGTGGCGACGCCGTATTAACAGAAATGAGGCACACGCGCAGGTCGTCAGTTATTATTCAACAGCTGGTTCATCGTCGGAGGGGAGGTTGCCACCAGGTGTGCGCAGGTGCGCTCTCAAGAGCCCTAGTCGAGTAGACCCGGCGGCTTCTTTCAAGTTAGTCGATGCTGGAATATTGTCCATCAAGGATGGCGTCGGAACTGCGGCGGCCCAAATCTGCCAATCCCAACAGGCGTTTACGGACGGCGACGGCGACAATTCGGGAGCAGCCGGCTGTTGTAGCCGATCAACCGCAACACCAGCAGGACGAGTTTTTAACGGAACAGTGTCCTCTCTCTGTTTGGGCAACATCAGAACCATTGGATATCGATGATGCCGTGACCACCGCCGAGCCTGGCGGTGTCAGCCGACGCTCTGGCGCCAAACCCCTGCAACGACAGACGCCATCGCCGACGTCCAACTACGATTCTCTCATGACTTTTGAGTGCATTCAAAAAGCTAGTGCACTTAGGGTCTTGGCCAAAACGCTCGACAGGCAGCGGGACGTGATGCAAGCCAGCAGCACCGGCAGTCCGGGCGAAGGAGCGTCGGATTCCCGCAAGTCGACACCTCCGCCGAGGAAACTGCGACCTCTGGGACGTGAATATAGTGGACCTTTTTAAAAGAAAAGTAGCAAACAACGAGAAAAGTTAAACAATTCGTGATATAAATAGTGTAAAATATTAGCGCAGACGACGACGCGTTATGGCGATTTTTTATTTTAGATGTCTAGTGCGCGGTGCCAGTCACGTGTTACGTCGACATAACGCGTCATGGCGTGACAAGCGTTCGTGATTCACGGGTGCGCCATGAAAATAAACTTGTGCGACATTTCGCCGAGGCCGAAACTCTCAAAGTGCAATAAATTCAACTTGAACGTGGACGTGGTAGCACTCGCAATTGAAGTTTGAGTGCGGTTTCGGCAACGTTGCTAGAAGATTATTGTTTACGTTTTGAAATTGGAAACCCTATCGTCTGCTTCTTTTTACTACGCTGCTGCAGGGCTGCGCTACTGAATGTCAAGTGTCAAAATCCAAGGGGGCGGCTACTCTACTCGTGATCGTTCTGTTTGGATGACGGTCACGACAACATACAAGAATTGATTCAACATGAATTTTCTACAATCAAGAAAAAGTGGACTCTTTCAATGGCGTATTGCTGTTTGTAAGTTACGGCCTACTTGTGCTCGCGACCTGCTCAGGGTTTAACGGGCTTTTCTATGTAGGTCTAGTCTTACCTCTAGTCCTGACTGGTTGCGGCGGAAGTGAATTGACTTGCTGGCCTCATGATGTTCTACTTCACATTGGTGGGAATGCTGACATTACCCTTTCTCTTAGGTTTGTACCACTACCTTTGATTATTAGTACTTAGCAAAGTTTATTCATGTTTTTTTGTCTGTGCGTGTTTTGAAGTGGTTTCAATCATTCAGTTGAGATCTACCCTCTTTATGAGCCTGGCAGTGCAGCAGAGAAGATTACCAATCTGGGGAACTTGACCCTGGATGGAAATGAGGATGGATTAAATGTTAGTTTGACAATTCATGCAGTTAGAGGAGGACATGTTACAGTGTACTTCAATTCATCAGCTTCAGCCATAAAGTAAGTTTTAATGTCTCAACCTTACATATACATTTGTGTGTCAATAAAACACATTATTGTTCCCTCTGTTTACAGTGACGATGAGGCATATGTCAGAGTGACCATCATTCATTCTGATGAAGTTTTCTTTGTGTGTATTGTTGTTGGATGGGTGTATTTTGTTGCCTGGTCTGTTTCCTTCTATCCTCAAGTATATGAAAACTTCAAGCGTAAATGGCAAGTTCCTCTTAATCTTATCACTTTAGATAAATGCTAATCTGTGGTTGTTTGCAGTGTGGTGGGTTTAAACTTGGACTATGTAGTCCTTAATGTGCTTGGCCATTCTGTCTATGGCCTCTTCAACATGGGCCTCTACTGGATCCCTAGTGTTCAAGTAACCATTCCAATCCATTTTTCAAAATTGCAATTTTATGAAATAAAAAAAAACAACACAAACTTGTAGCTCCAGTATTATGAAATCCATCCAATGGGCGTTATTCCAGTCCAGACGAACGATGTTGTTTTTTCGGTGCACGCAACCGTTTTCTCCATTGTTACTGCCGTACAGTGCATCATATACGAGGTACATACAAATCCATAATTTTATATGCGCATGCATTCGTAATTGAAAAGGTAACTTTTCTTTCTTGACAGAGAGGGAATCAAAAAGTCTCCCCCTACACCTGGGCGTTTATTGGGGCCTCTTCAGGTTTCATTTTCTTCAGCACAGTAGCGGCCATCACGAACAGCATTACCTACCTTTCGCTCCTTTACTATTGTTCCTATGTCAAGCTGTTAGTAACGTTGATCAAATACGTTCCTCAGGTATGAACCGACTACTTTTGTTTTTAGAATTGCGGTAATCATATAATTTAACTTATTCATTAGGCATATATGAACTATAAACGGCAAAGCACCATGGGCTACTCTATCGGTGGAGTGCTGCTAGATATCACCGGAGGATTGTTGAGCATTCTTCAAATGTTCCTACTGGCTTATAATAACGGTAATGATATAGTTTAAAAGCATGCAAAATTTACAGGAATCTAATAACAGTGGAATTGATGAATTGCATTAGATGACTGGGATTCCTTGTTTGGCGATCCCACCAAATTTGGACTCGGCCTTTTCTCCGTTATGTTTGATTTGCTCTTCATCGTTCAGCATTATGTGCTCTATAGGTTCGTTAGATTGCAAAAGTATTTGATCAATCAATTTGGTTTTAATTCATCGTTTAATGAATGCAGAAATAATGAACCGCCTCCAGTCTATCTTCCGATCAATCGCGACGATTACCTACCGATCGAAGATGACCATAACACCCCATCAATAATGGCGTGATTTGTTGCTTTTTACTCTAGATATTCCTCATAAAACCCCTTTTTCTAAACTCAATCTATATTAAGATCTCGACGTCTCATTAATTATAATGCCTACGTCCCAATAATATAAAGAGCATCTTACGGAAATGTCACGCCCCAATGACTCGATAGTACACGGTCGTTTTTGGCTTCACTGCCTGTCTTAAACAGATATTTTTAAAATTAGAATAAACTGAAGGAGTAAAAAGTTTTTCCCGCTCAAGTTTTAACTACACCTAACATTACAGGCGAAGTTTGCCTTCGGAGAGAGCCTTCGGAGAAAATGTCGCTCTCAGTAGGAACTTGATAAGCAGAAAGCAGTACCGTTCATTGGTACGGAAATTGAAAATATAAACACACTTTGCAGCAGTAAAAGACTGATTTCATTTCTTGTTCCACAATGGCAATAATTTGTAAAAGTAAGGGGACAAAAATAGAATGTGTGATTAACGTTGATTTAAAACCTTAATGGTATTTAATTCATGCACTATCTTTTTTGGCTTGAACGCGACGGGATTTACGGACGACCTTTTCATTATTTTCTTCATCTTCAATCGTTCTCGGAGACTTACTCTTGACGGCAACTTGAGGTGTTGCTCCTAATCTTCTAGCGCCAACAGCTAAGCGGAAGAAATAATTTTATTTAAGGGTCACTTAACATGATTTAAACCTTTTGTCTCCTTTGCACCTTGGACGTGGCAAACTTCGGCTTCTACGCCAAGCGAAACGAGGAAATCCAACCACAATGTCTGTTTTGGTGATAAGCGATCGTTGGGACCCTTGACTTCAATAATTCTCCATTTCTGAGCATAGGTGAAAGATTACGTGGTTTTTAAACTTCTAGTTATTTAAAGCATAATACTATGGTACCTTCTCCTTGGGATTCCATATAGTCAAGTCGGGAAATCCTGAGCGATAGTGTCGATAGTTTTTTAGAAGTCGTTGTGAAATTGCTGCCAGAACGTGAGGAGATATACACTGGACCAATCCACCGACATGCTCCAAGTCGCGGAATCTGTCCCAGGATACTAACGAGGTTTGACCGTGATTTTCAACCCAGACTTTGGCAATGTGTTCCATTATTTCACTGCTGGACCAGGTAGTGCGGATATGTTCTAGCCGCTGTTCTATGACGTCTTTGCGGGATTCATAAAAGTCTAGCGTGTCAAAGTCTAGCGGTATAGCTTGAAACGGGCTGAGAAAAACATCGGCGACGTCTGACTGGTAAATAATATCCCAAAATAGTAAACCAACGACTGTCCAAATGGTAGATCCTTCACCATGGACACCATGTGAGTATCCATTCTCGATGTAGTGTTGAAGGACCAGTTCTTCGACAGAGCAAAGCGTGACGTCACCAGCGTCCATATTAGCTTCAGAATCACCGCGTATGAACATGGACTTGTGTCCGGGTAGGTCCCTATACAGAAAAAGGGCGAAATGTGAAATTCAACACATTTGCAATATTTTAGTATAGCATAGTACCTAGGTAGAGAGCGCCCGGTTATAACAACACAACGCGGCTCAGCAGCAGTTAAAAGAGGCAAATCACTGAGAAGAGACTCCAACTTCTGTTTCCACTTGGGGGACTGACAAATTCTTGTAGCTCTCTGACTCAGCGCAAATCTGTGGGCTGGAGTAACCCATGAATCGTTCAATGCGTTTTTTATCATCTGAAAAGCCTAGTTGTTACAGACAGTTTTACACCGTTAATCAATAATGCATTTAATAAAACAGACGACAATAGATGGAAAATTACTTCTAGTGGTTCTTTCAGATGCTGTTCCAAGTTTAAGGCAAGTCGCTCGTACCAATGGCCACGATGAGTAGGCAAATATACATCTTGGTTGATCAACATCCTTAAGAGATCAACTGCTTCCTTATATTTCTTCAAACACTGCAGAGCCTCGATGCGTTTGTTGAAAACGTAAACGTAAACCGAACCGGCTGTATAGCGGCGCAAAAAGAGAGGCAAGTCGAGGTCATCGTGGTGGTAGGCTTCCAAGTAGTCTGAAAAGGATTGCTGCATTGGTTCCGTCAGTTCCACCAATGCTTCCCATTTCTTCAAATCGTAAGATTCTCTTACTTGCAGTTCCATCAAACCAGCTTCACCATATCTTTAAGAACAAGCGTAGGGTATTAAGCAACGACTTGGGACGTTACACTAGTTTGCCTACCTTAGGAAGTGGTCTCTTTGTTTAAATATTGGCCTCTGTCTACGGATTCGATAGGACGGGAAAGATTTTTCTCCAATCTTGACTTGAAGCATTTTAAAACTCTGTTGTTGCTGTCCTTTTTCTTCTTCGTCTTCCTGGCGCTGATGGAGCGTACTTAGCATCATTAATCGCAAGAAAATCCGACGTGGTTCTTCATTTAATTTGTAGCTCTCCTTAACATACTGGCGCTTGATCTTGGTAACCATGCGATCAGTCATCGATTGCGAACTGCCGATTAGACAAGGCTGATTACGGCAATGTTTTAGTAACACCTAGTAAGTGAAAATAGTGAGCAGTGTTAGACAAAACTGTAAAAAAAAAAGTATCTTGATCGAACCTGTGATGCGTTCCCTTTACCATTAAAAGGGATTTTAGCCTCTTTAAACAGCTGTTTCAGCTCGATTTGAGTAAGTAAACCAAGTAATAGCGGTAAATCTTCAAGTTTGTCTACCCCAAGAAGAAGTGAAGACGAGACAAGTTCCGCTAAGGCTGGAGCCAAATCACTAGCGATATCTTCGTACACAATTTTCTCTTTTCTTCGCCATTGGAATTTTCGAGAAAACAATCTAACATATAATTTTTGTGCTTCTAAAGATAACGATTTGAACGTGCTATACGTGCGGTGATCCTCTTCAATAAACAAATGCTGATGAAGCGGCTCATTGAAAGTAGACTTGAGTAGGAAAAGAAAAGTTTCTAGGTAATAAGGTAATTGGTATACTTTTGGCTTATTGATTTCATCAAAAAATAGTTTCCTTTTAACACTTGATCCGTTTGCATTGCTCTCCATTCTTCTAGATGCATACTTTTTAATATCAGTTTCTGTTAGACGTTCCTTAATCTGACCTGCAATTTCTTTTCTTCTGACAAGATTTTTTTTGGAAGAAGAAAAATATTTTCTTTCTTCTCTTTTACTTGTAGGGGTTGAAGGTGGAATACTGGTGATCTTTAAATTAGTTAAAGAGAATTCAAACTTCTTCTCTTCCTTTTCCTTCTTGGTAGGAGGAGAACTGAAATCTAGTTTTGCTGGTGAAAAACTTGTCCTTTCTTCAAAACTAGCCGTAGAAGTAGATGGACTATTCAAATGAACTTCAGGTATTGTTAGATCAATTATATGCTTTATTGCTGATTGTTTCTGAATAACTGTTGGACTGCTGCTTCCAGATGCCAATGTTGGTATTGAAGTTAGGCAATCATTATCAAGATGATCATTCAATTTATAAAAAGGTATGATTTTGTTACAAGCAGGGCATGTGGTTGGAGGTCTGATTTTTGTAAGGAATGGAGTGACAGCTAAATTAGAGGAGTCTGAGGAAGTTGTTGGATTTCCTTCAAGCGGGGTAGAAGACACTTGTTTGTTAACAGACGCAGGAGTACGCTCAAAAAAATGAAACAAGTTTGTTTTTTGAACCGGTGTCTTACTCACAGATTTTCGATTTCGATTATTCATTTTAGTTGGAAAACTAGAACTAGCCTTGACTATTGAATCGGTATTCTACATTTCAAGAATCCCCATTGAAACGTAATTCCTGAAGATTTTCTTAAAAATCTTTGAATGATCTCACTCACGTTCACGATTTAGCACATGTTCGAAAAACATAAACAAATCATACTGATGTTGCCGACATTTCGAGAGGAAGCCTCTTCTGTGCTCTGTTGGCGCACTACATTAAAACGTTCCTTTATTTTAATTTTAATCGGGCGTCGGGCCATTCAATGAAATGAAAAAAAAAATTATATCAGTAGACTGATTACGTCTAAGTGAGCTTCATTTCGGTGAAAATATTATATTCGTGTCAACTAGGCACTCAGTCCCTCACACCTCACACGCAGACACGCTCAGATTTAAATGACGTCACCGTCGATTTGTCGTCGAGTGTCGAGTAGAGCACTGCTGATGTTTTTCCTATATTTATAAAATTCCTTACAAGTTGTCAGCATTTTGTTGGTGAATGGTGAAAGACATGAGATTTTCTAACTAGATTGAAAAAAGTAAGCATTTTATCTATGAAACGGATTTTGATGGGAAGTGTGGTAAGACGAAAACACGATAGACCACAAGGTAGACGAACCGGGAAAAGCACCTGCATCTCGAGTAGCAGCATGTTTGATTGTTTGTGACCATGAATGAAAGTTGAATGTTTGGAAATGGGTTTCACATTGTAGTACACAACTGATCTCAGAGAAAAGAAGTGCATTTTGTCTTTAAATAGTTGCATTTGTTAGTAAATACTTTACAAAAACACTTATTTTGGTACAACTTTGTTTGTTGTTTTAGTCATAACATTATTTTGTTTGTTGTTTTTTTTTTTAAGGTTGCATCCCATCATGTCTTCTTCATCATCTTCACCGTTTTCTCAGATGGAAAGTTCACAAAAGAAAACACCTGTCTCTAGGTCTAATGAAGGTCACATATTACGAGTAGACTTCCGAGGAGTACAAACCTTAGCTACTAAAGCAGTTCAAGAAACAAGCAAACCTTCAGTTATAGTGGCTCAATCCAAAGCAAGAAAATCATTTCCCAACAGTCGACTCAGAAATAATATCGTTCAGCTGGATGTGAAGAATTCAAATTCAGAGATTGAAACAGACTTGCCCAGAAGAGGAAGTATTCATGATCCTCAAGAAAACACTGTGTCTGCATGCCAGAATGTTGAGAGATCAACTATGAGTAAGGAAATGTCCACCCAAAATGTCCCATCTCAGGTTTCGGAGCAGAAACATAACTCAATCAATAAGACATCTGCATCGGATCAGGAAATTAAAAGCAAAGTACCACTAATACCACAGTCTGAGCCTGCAAGGAAAAGTGAGACTTTAAAATCAGAACAAACTCGAAATATAACCAGTGCACACGCAACAAGTTCTGATAAAATAGGAGCGTCTCCCGAGAAGACTTCTCTCGTAGTCAAAGAAGATATTTTGGCTCACATGAAGATAAATTATAATACCGAGTTAAATCAGTCATCACATTCCCAGACTGTTTCCAGTGGGAACGAATTGGAGAATACGTTTGAAGCGATGCCTTCTCTGCCCAGCAACACGGTCAGCAGTAGCACGTATAATGATGACTCGTTAAAAAGTAACGACATGCCTTCGATTGTTGTCGAAGATTCTTTCGATGACCTTCCTACGATGAACATGAATCCGGAATTTAGTAGTTCGCCTAATATGAAAAATGATCTGTCGACGAAAATTAACGATTTTAAAGAAAAATCTAAAATTGGGAGAACCACAAAAATCGCTTTTGATAAAACTTTTGGCAGCCCTGTTACAAAGTCGTCTCCTGACAAGGGTAAACCACCTTCCGATATCCAGGAAATCTTTCATCCGCCAACTCCCGCTCCTACTCCGCAAACGGAGGATACCGTCAATATTGAGGCAAGAATGGCTGCTATACACGGCGAACCTCTAGAAGCTGCGGCAGAGGCAGAGATCGTGTCGAATGTTGCTCATGAAATCTCCGTTAATAGCGACATCAGTGATCAAATACGGTCATCAACGAGTCGTTCGGATTCCGATTTCAAGCTGACCAATGATTCGGACAAGCACTTTGACTCCGATTTCAGTCCTTCGAAAAAAGTACGCAAAGCTGGACGTCCCAAAAAACCTGCGACCAAAATTGTAACAATCCCGAAGCTCCCCGTGGAAAAGAAAACAAGTCAACAAAAAATTGATTCTGCTGGTCTCTCTAGAGAAGTGGCTAGGCTTTTGAAAGATGAAGGAGCTGAAAGAATCATGCAAGAAATGGAAGGGAGAGGAACAAGTAGAAGGCGGACTTTAACGAAAGAAATCGAAAGGTTTCCGCGAGACACCCGTCGGGAAAAACGCTTGCACGACGACGAAGTGGAAGAAGTCACGAAAAAACGTAAGCGAAAGAGAACCGATTCTGCAACCGTACCTGTTATGGATTCATTGTCAACTGACCGTCCTGCCTTGAAAGATTGGCAAGTTGTTAAAGTAGGTGTTTCATTTTGTTTTTATCATTTCCCAAGCTAATGTAATGCTCCTGTTTAGAATACGAAACCCGGGGAACCGCCGCTTTTCGTTCCTCGCAAGCCGATGCTGAATCCTGCTGATGCTTCTAAGATTTATCAACGTCGATCTTGTTCATCTGATTCGAGCACACCAAATACGTCCAAGAACGAAACCGGAGGTATGAAATCACCAGCTTAAGTTGGTAATAGTATTTGACAATGACAAGTGACAATTCAATTGATTTGACAGATCCGTCTGCAAAGCTGCATTCACCCGTCCATGGAGCATTAAAAGATCATGGTTACACGCAGTGCCATTCCAAAACCAAAGCGGAAGGCATGCCGTCCGAAGCCGATTGTACGTTTTAAATATTAACGTATGCTTACGAGATTGTTTCTTCAACTTTCTCTTTAATTGCAAATTTTTTTAGATGAACTGATGGAGAAGTTAAGTGCAAATTGTCACGAAATTGAATTGATCTGTAGAGGAAACCTTTTACACATCATCCTTTCTCCCCGAACTTGTAAGCTACCCAACAGTCTAAATTGTGCGGTAAGTACTTAAAAAAACTGTACCTAGTTGCAGATTGTCCTCATTTTAACGTATGCGTTTATTCTCTATTTAGACAATGAAGGAGCTCATCGTTGTACTGCGAAAGTTAAAATTTGAGACAACGGTGGATTTAGTCGCAATTAGCTCTTCGGGAGAAAACTTTTGCACAGGAATTGATCTGGAATCTTTAGTTTCAACAAACATGGCCGAGAGATTGAATGCCGCCCATGCCACGGCACTTTGCCTCCAGTAAGAATTTTAAAAAATATAATAGGATTATTCGGGAGCACATTGAGTGTTTTTCTTTCGTATTTCTAGTGAATTTATCACCGAGCTAGCGGGTTGTGAGAAGATTCTGGTTTGCGGCGTGGTTGGATCCGTTAATGGGTTGGGTGTCGCAATGCTGCCTTATTTCGACTATGTCTTCGCGTCTGAGAAGGCCACGTTTTTTTTACCATACAATAGACTGGGCCAAACAACCGAAGGCGGACTTGGACTATCTGCTTCCTGTGCCAATATTTCATTGACCCTGGTAATTTCAGTTAACGCTTTCATCGATTTCTTACTTATTAAGCCCAGCAATTGCTGTCTACAGATGGAGAGAATGAGAATTGGAGGGTCTCGCATCACAGCGGACGTTGCCTTGAATTTCGGTTTGGTGACTGAACTCCTCTGGCCGGATAATTTTTGCAACACGCTGAAGAGTCGTGCGATTCAGTTGGCGGTTGATGCACGCGTAAGTTCACAATATCAATAGTTAGTATTTTAAACATGAACCGTTCCAATTTATGTCGAATCAGTGTATTGCGTTAAGTTTCGGTAAAAGTAGATTTTTAAATAAGTGTCAAGCTTTGCAAACACCCAGGTAGGCCCGTCCCGAGTAGTGTAACTCCTCGACGTGAGTGAGCGTTCGGTTTTCTATCGTACACACTGTGCCTCGACGACACAAACAGGAAGGGTAAACTGAAAAGGTATCGGTAGTGATAGCTCCACAATTCGATCGATGTCTACACCGCCGCAACTAGAATTATGAAAACTTTTAATGTAACCTCTTTATTTACCAATGCCGATGGAGACACTCACGGGTTTGCAAGTGTAGGAGGATGTGTGACTTCTCTTGGCTTCAGTTTGGGGAGATTGTTGCCACGTATGATTGCTGGGACATTTACACAAGACCCGTGTGGTAGGAAATAGCGACGAATCTTGAGACGATCCTAATATCAAAAACTTTGGCATTCGTTTAGTTTCCTTGTAGGTACTATTTAGAGTTGTATACCCTGACTTCTGACGTTGATTGCAGATTGATTAGTGGCGCAGGTCTCTATCGACATAACTGACGAGCAAAACTAAAACACAAACAAAAGAAATAGCTTATTGGTTTTTATGTAATCGGACAAGGTTAAAGCCATTACTTTCATTTGCGCTCGATTAGTTAGTGACATTGAATAGGCCGACCCCTTTTTGACACTAACTAGTGATGTCACGTTAGTTGACACATCGTCAGGACCTGTCCAGTCAGTCGGGCAGTCAGCTCCCTCGGGGCAGCGGCAATAGCGATTGAGTATGGCTGGGAGCCAGTATCTTTTTTGAAGGATGCTGCACACAGTGTTTGCAGTTGCGCAGTATGGCAGGTCACGCTCGCTTCTTATCTACGACAAGATCGTTAAGGCAGACTCGCGAGATTTAAAGACGAGAATAGTGACTAATAATGTACACGTCGGCTGTACAAGCTTACTTGTTGGGGATATAGGATGACAAGGTCGTCTGAGCTGGACGATGAGAAGGTGACGAAAGTTGCGATGACTAGTCCGCCGAATAGTTGCCATCGAGCCATTGCGAAGCTGAATCTCGAATGTTTCTGCCACTGACTTCTCAACTGCAGCTCTGTTGAATCGTAACTGGGTCCTGTGACGTCATTTGTTCTCATTTTTCTATTTCTAGAGCTCGTTTCCTTGGAAGAAAGTCGTACGCGCTAGACTCCGTAAAAAACTCCCGGACATCCTAAAAGAGGAGAATACGTCGCTTCGACAGACTTGGATCTCGGAAGAGTTTCAAAAGCGAGCGAGAGAAGTATTGGCTGAAGGGATTCTACTCTCATAAACTTCAGCCAATTACTTTTCGTTTTACGTTCACCAAAGTTCGCCGGTTGGCGGTTTTTTTTTCTTAAAGTAAATCCAGAAAAATATCCCCTACGTACTACGTTTGGACCGAGTCTGGTCATTTGATTTTTTGTGACGGAGCCAAGTCAGGTTACTGGTTCTAAATCGCCCCTGTTCTGGCGATATAAAATAATATCGTTGCTTGTTAATGTTTACAATCCAGAAAAGATGGTTGGTGTTTCCTTTTTTTTTTTATTCAGTAATATAATACAATTATTGCAGAATCACGAGCACATGTAACAGTTTGCATTTTTCCCAAGTTGTGTGAAGAAGAAAATAGTAATCACCATTCCTCTTTGCGGTCCCATTCATTTGTTTGCGTTCATCTCATTGATAGATGAATCTTCCTATCCCGTTTAGTCATAAGCTTTTGTTTTGCCCTTCATCTGCAAGCACGATTCCGTATAGTCTCAACAATTTTTGACCTGTATGCGTGAATCACTAGTGTGTCAACTTTACGGTTCAAACCACCGTCTTGTCGGTTATATCATCATTGCTTAATTTTTGCTGTGGACTTCTGTTCTGATGGCATTAAATATTAAATTATCATTTGGTATGGTTTCAGAAATGAGCTTTGATTTATAATTCACCAATGGATCGGCCAAACAGTCGCAGTCATAAATAATAAACGTCAAGTATTCATGCAACCTAGTTTATTTGAACACAAAAACTGAATTTGAAACACATTTGGCGATTCATATAAAAATGGAAAATAAATCAATTTTGTAAGGGGGAAAAAAGTCCTTAACTCGTCAAAGTTATTTTTAATAATAGAAAAGAATCGATGAGTTAGTTGGCCGAAGTTCAAAAGTCATAGCTTCAAAGTGAAATGTTTTAAAGGTAATATGGAAATTTGGCCATGTTTGCTTGTGGCATATCCTGTACGTTTTCGCCGATCAAGTACGCCAGTTTGTGGGCATATTGAACTGGAGCTGGGACTCGAAGTGTTCCCTGAATTTGAATTGAAAGATACGTAAAACTAATTCTTGCTTAAAAATTGGAATTTCAAATATTTACCGCCCAGTTGTAGTATAGTTGAGTTAGTCCGTAAGCCAAGTTTTGATGGATTTTCGGATTGAGATTGCCAGAATTCCAGATCACGTTGAAATTTGTTGGCGAAACTGTGCCTTGATTGACCTTTTGTGAAATTAAGAAGAAATCGAAGCGATCGTTGAGCGTGACGGTGTTGTCCACCACAGTTCCACAAGGAGGATTATCCGGTCTCTCTCTTGAAGATCCACTGAAAAATCTTGTGTTGATGCGTTTGCTAACAATCACGTATGCGATGCCAGGGTTATAATTCTCCTTGTTTAAAATTTGTCCCGCTTCCATCAGAGCCGACTACAAAAGATCGACATTTAACATCTTGTTCTTAATTAATCAATAACGTTAAATATTACCCTTATGGCGCTAACTTCAATTTCAAGTACTCGTTGGATATCCCCGGCTCCGACGCCATCTCGATAGATGATGACCTGTTCAGGCAAATTTCTGTGGTTGGCTTGGGAGTACGCCCTAAATTATAACGTTGAATTAAGTCACAGCTGGCTGAAACGAAACAAATATTTACAATATTTACTTGAGTGAAGTCATCATGTGGTCTCTGAAACTTGGCGAGATTTCCTCGTTCGCTGGATGGATTTTAACCGATGAATTGTAGCGCGAGTAGCTATCGTTGACCGAGGCTACGAAGGCACCAACGGCTCTATTTTGTTTGGCGTCGTGATACGTGTCGTAACCTGCGATCATCCATGGCTTTGGCGGCAAATTAACACGCCAAGGTTCGGCGCCCAACTTGCAAGCGATCTGCGTCATCACTTTAGTTGCAACCGACTTTAATTTGCGATCGTCTCCTCGAAGAATTCTATCCGTAATGACCTATTATCATAACGATTCCAATTTTTAAAAACAATTATAAATGTAATTTTATTAAATATTGTCGTCATGGCGTACCTGCGAAGCGACGCCAACCTGACAGAGTGTGAGATTTTTAATAACATTATAGGTATCCGCTCGACTGTTTTTCAGCACACACATAACAATGTCGTAGTGTTCACTAGTAGATAGTTCGTTCCGCAATACGTCGGCGTAATTTCTTGTTCTGTCGACTTCCAAAGAGATGCTATGAAAATAATATTATAAGTTAGGCATCATCTGGTTGTTTTGAACAGCAAACCAAAACCACGATGGACTTACTAGCGAGGTTCGGGTAAGTTGAAGTTTTGTGAAGCTCCGACTTCTCTAATCATATTGACGAAAGATCTGACTCTTTGACCCATTTCGCTAGGATGCACAATGAGCCATTTTGTCACCTGAACACTAACTCTCATCTTCGCGTCTATAAAAGTCAAAATTTCGTAGTTATTTATCATCGTTTCACAAACGATGATATAGTAACTTACTATGCATATTGCGACTCCAATCTCCGTCTCGGACTGGGATTTCTCTGTCAGCAACCATAATACCCCTTGTAGGCATGACCCTTCCCTTGCATTGAACGAGATCATTGGCAAACTGGAGCCCCCAACTGTTAAGCTCTCTTTGAATCTGTAAAAAAAAATAAAGGTGACCAATTTGCACGACAATTTTAATTCAATTTTTTGTGTAACTTACGTTCGCATTATCAGCCAAACGTCGACGGAAACTGAGCAAAGATTCAACTCGTCTGTCGGGACCTACTCGTGTAATCGCAGAGATTTGCCGCATCGTATTAAAGTTGTTCCTAAAGAGAACAGATTTGATCGAATATGCTATTTTTATTACGCTACTACAATTTGGACGCTACCTGGTTTCATCCGCAAGTCCAGTCATTCCGCACAATTCCGGTACGAGGTATACCGGTCGATCGTCACCGCGGTTGATGTCGCGACGTGAAGGTCGCGATACGAGCAACGGTTGCGAGGGAACCGTAATGTTTTGATTGTAACGAGTTCGATAATACTCGATGTACGAAACGTCGCGATCTTCTTTACGTAAGTGAAAGGTATCTGATGCCTTCATCGAAAAGTCGACATCGTCGATTCTGTATGTTTTATTGTTGTAACCGGTCATGACGATTTTGCCAAGCAATTCGGCTTTGATCCTTCCCTAAAAATTCGATCGAAAGGTTAATTTTGATATTGAGTAAAATTTAGTTCAAAAACTTTACCTCAAGATTATCCAGTGAAGTTCGGCGAACTTTTTCCATTACGTTATACGCGGTGTCCATACGAAGAAATTTATGAATAACTTCGACACCCATCAAGTATTCCTCTTCGTGGTGGCGAATCGTAGTCAAATATCCGGGCCAGATGGTGATTTGATGTTCCTATAAGAAATGAGGGGGAAAATTTCTGTAATATAGCCGCTCCAGCACGCGCCACGAATAAAAAGATTTGATTGCTTACAGGAAGTCTTTGGGCAGCTGCCGGGTCGAAATAATCACGGCGTATGAGCACCAAATTCAGCATACCCAAGCAACGACGCAGAATGATATTCATAACCTAATGGTGCAATAAAATCGGTAAAGCAAAAACATCGGACCGAAATCTTTTGAAAGATATTACCGTATTGTAAACGGGATCTTCTTTGAAAATTTCTCCGACCAATCTTAAGGTCACCCGCACATCACTATCATCAGAATTCCGTCTCGAAGTCAACTCTAGCGGCTATTCAAATGAAACCAATAAATTGCACGTTTAAAATTTTTTTATGAAAATTCAATTATTTAATGTATTATTATTATTTACCTGAGGCAAGCGTTTTGTGTTGTAGAGAAGAGTTCCGTCGAAAACGTATTTGCCCAGCATTTCTTCGTGAACTCGAAGCATAGCTTTTCGGACACCCGGATGGTCAATTTCCGGTATGAAATCGACGCGATATTGCAACAAGTGCATATCCGGTTTCTTAATGAGCTGGAAATAATTCGATCTGATATCAACCACCCGTCCATCGTTATCCGGTCCTAGCATTCCATCACAAAGTTGAGCAGTTAGTTTGAATTGTTATTGCCGTAGACTTGTAGTTTGAAAGAATAAGTTATACCTTTTTTGTTGAATCCAGGTTGTAACGTGACTGGATCTCTCTGTTGCTCGCGGTTGCGACTGACCCCTCGTCCAAATGCTGGTCGCCCTCCATCACCTGCTTGTCCAGCAGGTACAACCGGTCCGGCAACTGGCGGTCTAGCCCCCGGTGATCCTTCCCCTCCTCGAGCTGCTCCACGTCCCAAGCTCCATGGCTCCAACTATGTTGATGACAACATTTTAAAATGTCAATCGAATGTCCGTTCGACCCCTATTAAAGTGGATTAACTACTCTTCGCTGGCCCTTGCGAACCTTAAAAGGGATACTAAATGTATGGTGTCCCTCTACTCTATGGTTTTGTCCTTGGGTAGTTGTCTAGTAATCTTGACGTTGATCTGTAACCTCATTTACCTGTAGAGTTAAGGTACTTGCTTCCCGACAAATAGCTTTGGGGGCTATTCTCAGATATAGCATTAAAAGCCCAAACCTCCCCTGACCGTATTTGCCCTTGAGCTAGAAGAACCAGAATCCCCCCCTCCCCTTAGCATATATGGAAGATGTGCCACGTTTTTTTGTTAAAAACCTATACTACCTTACTTGTTACACCCTACCTACCTGTTGATCCAGGTTTCGTCTACAATCGAACACGTTCCATTTTCGAATCAAAACTTGAACCAAAGGAATGTTATAGTAACGCATAAACTGCCACGAGCATTCAACCCAGAGATAACATTAAGCGAGCCCCATCCCCACACTTGGAAACATTTTTCTTATTGAAAAGAAGAACGCCAGCATTTCCGTCCAGTCATTTTACTAATGGAAGTTGAGAATTCCAAAACCATTCGGAATGTGAAATAGTGACGCTAACAGAAAATCAATTCGCTTACCGATGCCGGCCTGTTGTATTGGTGTGCTTCTCCGGGTTCTGCTGGCCTTCTAACTTCTGGTTGTTGATGTTGTTCTTGAGGCCGTCCTCCTCTCCCCCCGCGATATCCTCCACGAAATCCACGTCCTCTGTCTCCCATGGTTCGATTCGTACTGACTGTGTCTTGTGAGTGTGAAAGCTCTTTTCCCGCCTAGAGCGTCTCGTCTGGTTTCCCTTCTGTGATACAGAAGGAAAGCCTTGACCGCTTGATGCCTTTTCTTTTACTACCGGGGGATCGCTGGGGCATATCGACAAGGGAGCAACTATAGAGAGGCCCGCCTTTTTCGCCAGTAGAATATGGAGGCCCAGCAGCAACCCCCCATCAACAAATCAAGATAAGAAAGCGCAAGAGTCCGCTTTGTGTCTTTCTTTAGACAATAAATAAAAATGGTTCGTCTTTCAGACTATGCGCTTGGAAGTCGACAACTACGTCGGCAACTAAAATTCATGGTTTCCAATATCAGTACAGCAAAGTTTTGGTTTCGTTTCAACAGCGGGGACATCGCCAAGAGTACAGTTGCTTTTATTTTGATAGAGCCGGGTCAGCAATAAACCACAATAAATATGACCTATTCTAAATGTCTAAGGCGCCATGTGTTGGTGGGGAATGGTACTCTGAAAATTCTTAACAAAGCACCGCTGACGACTGCATTCATCCAGTCAGAAAAGCTTTTTGCCCGTCTGGTGGGACTTTTTGGTCGCTATAGTAAGTCAAGTTGACAATGAATAAGAGAATTTGAGGAAGATTCGAAAAACTTTTTACCTCAACCCCAACGTTTGTTCGACGATGTGTTTAACTGGAAAAGGTCTACTAAAATGATCATTTCCATTTTCAGTTTCACCTGTCGATGCAGCTGAACAATTGTGTTACCGGTTTTACGTAAAGGGACAAGGGCCAACAACACCACGCATCTGTTCGGAAACGGAAAGGTGTATCCCCATAAGGATTTCTTTGTTGCCAGTTTCATACATGTGTCGTAGAAGATAAAATAAACCGCGGTGGGAGTGTCTTGATAACGACACGTGTCTTTGTACACCGCATTCTCACCGAGTTCTAGTACTCTCAAACTTACATTGAATCTTGACCCAAGGCATTTTTCCCCCTTGCTTAGACGTAGCCTACTATTTTACCTGTGGGGTTTTCAGATCCACTGTTTAAAATTCCTAGAGATTGCTTCCCCTTTTTTCCAGGTACAACTTCCATCAACTCACAAGAAACCCGTAGAAAAGTAATATTCTTGTCGACAGAATTAATCATTTTTGGTGGCATGCGTTAACTTTTTGGCCTGTGCAAGTTGAAGCGATCCTGAATACATCCATAATCTGTCAATGCCACCATATGAGGCTGTCTACCTGAGAGCAAGTTTTCAGGTCTAGTCTAGCCCAAATTCATTTTTTATTTATGATTCTCTTTTTACTGAAATTGGCTACGTCAAGTTTTCTTTAATAGGTTCAAACATGCTCAGGATTATTGTATTTGAATCAAGTTAGTTGCGTCATCAAGATCGCGTTACAGTGGCCAGAAGTTCTCACGAAATTGCACCCGAGTTTTTTTGTAGTCAAATTTCATGCCCCATTAGCTTGTCGTCGCTTGTTAACTGAAACTCGCTGATACTGAAAGGGTCCATTTACTTAGCCCATGAAGGGGGGTGCGCGCACTGCAAGCCGCTGTTGGAGACGAAACAGAAATAGCTAATGGTGCTATTATATCATTTTCCGTTTCAATAAGTCCAATCAAAACTGATTGAAACACGCTTGTGCCTATGTTTGATTGCTTACAATTTACAACGAACTCTCAGTAGGAACAGCTCAGCTGCATGACTGAGCAGGTTTGGTAAAAAAAAAAATGGTAAACAAATCAAGGCTAAAGGTAATATGGTAATTTGGCCAAATTTTCTTGTGGATATTTCTGGATGTTTTCACCGATCAAGTACGCCAACTTATGAGCGTACTGCATTGGGGCCGGAACGCGTAGAGTTCCCTAGAATTAATTTCAGAGATTAAAAAACTGTGGATTGCAATTGGTCAAGCCAAAATAAGAAATCTTTATCATTACCGGCCAGTTGAAGTAAAGATGAGTAAGGGCATAAGCCAGTGATTGATGATCATCAGGAGTAAGATTAGCAGTATTATAGATGACCCTGAAATGGGTCGGAGAAACTGTCCCTTGATTGACCTTTTGAGAAACTAAGAAGAAATCGAAGCGATTATGAACAGTGATCGTATTGTCCACCACTGTTCCACAAGGAGGATTTTCCAAGGTTTCAGAGAAAAATCTAGTATTGATTCGCTTGTTAATGACCACGAAAGCGATGCCGGGATCGTAATCATGATGGTTTTCTAAACAGCGCACCTCGTTAATAGTCGCCTGAAAGAAGTTGTAGGTGAAAATGAAGTCTTGATTACAAATTCAAATAATAATAATGGCACCTTTATTCCTTCAATTTCGATCTCTTCGACCGACTTGATATCACCAGCTCCGACGCCATCGCGGTAGACGATAATTTTTTCTGGGAAGGATCTGTTCTCCCTCCAATAGGCTCTAATAAATCTAAGTTAAAGCCTTGCCGTATCATTGAAATTGAAATGCCTTTTGTTACTTCAATGCGTCGGTCGTATGGTTTCTGAAACTCGGCGAAATGTCTTCATTTGCTGAATGAATCTTGACGGAAGAATGATAGCGCGTGGAACTGCGATTGATGGAAGCAACGAAGGCCCCAACGGCTTTTTTTTGTCGGGCGTCATGGTAGGTATCGTAACCAATTATCATCCATGGCTGAGACGACAATCAAGTAATCATGCCGAACCCTTTCTTACAACGGAAACAAGCGATGTTTACCTTGTTTAGCGAGTTTATTCGCCAAGGCTCAGCTCCAAGTTTACAAGCAATTTGCGTCATTAATTTTGTGGCAACTGACTTTAGTTTGCTCTCGTTTCCACTGATATTCCTTTCCGTAATTACCTAGTACAATATTGAAAAAATCCGACCATGGGAAAACTTCTGACGACGATTGTCATAAAATTTTTCATGTACCTGTGAAGGTATGCCCATTTCGCAAAGAGTAAGCCTCTTAATACTATTGTAAATGTCAGCTCGATGAGTCGTCAACACGCACATTACAAGATTGTAGTGTTTTTGAGATAGCTTATCTCTCATCGCGCTGACAAAACCAAGCTCCCTTTCAGATTCTAGAGGGACACTGTAGAAGTATAGAGACGTTCAGATATCATGAAAGCTTCACTGGACGAACACAAATGAACTTACAAAACAGGCAAAGATACAGGAAAACGTTGTGGTTCTCCGACTTGTCGGATCAGATTGACAAACGATCTCACCGTCTGATCCAGTTTTTTCGGATAAATGACAATCCAGTCTTCCATTCTTACACTAACATACATCTCCGTCTCTATGAAGATAGCATTTACTTTTTCTAATGGTTAAACGCAGTGTTTTTTCGGGACTTACTGTGCATACTGCGACCCCATTCTCCTAGTCTATCGACTGGAATTTGATTGTTGCTTGTCAAGATCATACACGGATCCAAGACCCGTGCCTTACATTGATCGAGTTTATTTGAAAACTGAAGCCCCCAACTTCCCAATTCTTTTTGTACCTGTATCGACAAATTTGAAAAAAAAAAGTTTTTACTTTTAAAACCAACACATTTTTAGAACTTATAGCCTACCTCAGGGGTTTCGGCCAATCGCCGTCGGAACTTCAACAAACTCGCTACACGTTTGTCAGGATTGATACGTTTGATTCCGGCCATTTCACGCATCAAATTAAAGTCTTTCCTATAGGAAATTACAATTCACGAAAATTTATAATAGGATTTCAATGATGCTGAATAAACAATCGTACCGGTGTTCGTCGGTTAGTCCTGTCATAAGGCAAAATTCCGGGATTAGAGAAATTGGCTCGCATTCGCCTCTATTGATGTCGCGACGTGAAGGACGTGACAGGAGCATTGGCTGCGTTAAGTTTGAAACCTTCACTCCGTACCGTTTGTGATTATATTCTGCGAAAGTAATTTCCCGATCCTCTTTGCGCAAGTAAAACGTGCTAGATGGATTTTTTGTAAAGTCGATGTCGTCGATCCTGTACGTCTTGTTGTTGTACCCCGTCATGACGATTTTCCCCACCAACTCGGCTTTGATTCGCCGCTAGAGGATGAGAAACGAACCATCATCTAGTTCCTTTGAAACGATTATAAAATTTTGGGCATTGAATTCCTACCTCGTAATCATCTTCGTATCTCCTACGTAATTTGACTATCACGGTGTATGCAGTGTCTACGTGAATGAGTTTATGGATGATTTCCACGCCCAGTCGGAAGGTCGACTCGCAATAACGAATCGTTGTAAAGTATCCCGGCCACAATGCGAGGTCCCTTCCCTAAGTATAGATTAACAATGAAATCATACCCAACCGCTTGCTTAGCGCTTGATCTATTTTACCGGAATATTCTCCGCTTCTTTGGGATCAAAATAATTGCGGTTCATTAACGCTAAATTAAGCATTTGCAGACAGCGACGAAGAATAATATTCATGAACTGTGAACACGGTAAACGAATCAGTAAACGATCGAGTTGGTTAAACCATCAATTGTGTTACAGATGTGTAGGTATCGTCCATTTTTGTCAGAACCCCAACAAATATGAAGTTAAGTTTTATTTCCCCTTCATCCACTCTGGGCCGCGCGGATTTCAACTCCAATGGCTAAAATTACACTTTTCCGTGATTACAAATCGTTTTAAACTTGGTACTGAATAATACTTGTGGTAGACGAGTTGTTGTATACAAGGTATTCCCATGGAATATGTATTTTTTAAGAAGCTCTTTATGGATCCGGACGAGGTCCTTGCGAACGCCAGGAAATTCAATTTCCGGTTGGAAATGTACATGGTACTGGAACAAATCCACATTTGGTTTTTTAACCACCTCAAAATAATTGGTGCTCACGTTGATTATTCTTCCCTTTGTCCCTGTTTTTTTTTTCGTAATGATTCGATTAGCCTATATGTTGTAACTTATTGGAGAACGATATCGCATGAAACGGTGGAACTTTGAACACAAGCAACTGTAATATATATGTTTAAGAGAGGAGATAAAAAGTATCAACAAAAGTAGCTTAAATTTGTTAGTTTTTTTTTTGGCAGAGGTGTTCAAAATTACCCCGTCTGATTCGCAATTTAATAATTCATAATTTCACTACCTATCTTGTTGCGTGTACCCGGCGGCAAGAGTTGTGTAAGAGAATCTGCTGAACTCCGGAAATGACTCAAACCCCGACCAAATTGAGATTGGCGGTCATCGTTTGGTGGCGGAGGGGAAGAAAAAGGTCTACCACCACTTGGACCGGCTTCAACAATATCGTCTCTTCTCTTCTCTTGATCGACACCTGGTGTCCCAGGAGTTTTCCAACCTTGAATTGCTCCTCGCCCCATTCCGGGTAGTAGTTCTTTCTGTACCGCAACAAAGAGAACAAGTAAGCTGTACACATCATTTATCCGAGTACCCCTTCCCCCACTCACTAGTAAGGCTACAAGCTATAATTCTCAAGCTTCCGAAAAGCCGGTCCGTTTATTCTTGCGTCACAGAAGAGTAGTATTTTGTATATTAGCAACAGGAAATCCATCAAAAAAATTTTTCGATGGTTTTCATCAAAACGCATTTACTACTACTACATTTAGTCCAATGTAATCAAATCAGAACAAGTTGCTTTAGGGACAACAAAACGAAATGCTGTTTCAGCAATTTTGTGGAAATTCTGTCAAAGAATTTTTCAAGTTCAAGTGAAATACCGGTAGTGGACTGTTGGCGGAATTCGATTCGGGAATTCCCGGACGTCTCACAGGCTGCTGGCTTAGGGGCCTTTTCCCGCGCGCACCTCTTCCAGCGTCACACATCTTTCACTTTCTGTTCGACACTGATGGTGTTTTCTTTTTGTTCCACAATAAGTTTTCCTATAGTTCCTTGGATTTTAAAGAGTTTTTACAAGAAAAATCAAACTCTTTGCCTTGTTGTGTTGGCTTTTATGGCCGTCTACAACCCCATGGACCATTTTTAGAGCCACAACAATAAATTATGGGAGCAAACCTCCTCTCTCTGGATGCCAGTGGTGAAGGCAGTTTAACGTTACAGCTTCGTCCCCACTACCCTAATGCTCTCACATTTCAATAGTAAAATATTTTTTTTGTAGAAGTCGGTGCCGATAAGGAAGCGAACAGCTGCCTTGGCGTTTTGATTCATGGAACTGAGTTGTATTGGACTATATGACTTTTCTTAGACGCCCAAAAAGAAACGAGGGATATGTCCTCTCCCTTTGAGAATTCTTTTTTAAATGTCGCCAGGTTTTTGAATCACCAACCAACAAAAGTTAATTTTCCTATTGTCAAGAGAGAGTGCCCAAAGAGCATAGGGGTTTATAAAATTATAACTGACGACAGTAGAGTTATTGTATTGGCTTTTCACTTGGTACAATATGGTTATAATTTTGTAACTTCTGTAATCGATACGATTCAGTATGGTCGCGCACATTTTAAAATTAGTACATTTCATGTGATGACAAAATTGAGCGCACTGCAATTGAAATGACAGAGATCGATTGACAGTCGTGTGAACGTTTGAGAAAAACATAAAATCTTCAGAGGTAATAGGGAAACATAGTCAAGTTTTCCTTGGGATAGTTCTGGATGTTCTCGCCGACCAAATATGCCAATTTATGTGCGTATTGTAGTGGAGCCGGGACGCTGAGTGTTCCCTTTATTCAAACAAATCGGAATGTGAAAAATAATCGTTGTGGTTCATTATATATAAATTATAATAGCGGAGCATACCGGCCAGTTGTAATAGAGATGAGTAAGAGCGTAAGCCATTATCTGATGAACTTCACCCGATATCTTTTTATTGGTATTGTAGATCACATTGTAACTTGTGGGCGAAACTGTTCCTTGATTAACCTTTTGTGACACCAAGAAAAAATCGAAACGATCGTGGAGCGTGACGGTGTTATCCACCACAGTTCCGCACCGAGGATTATCTTGTCTGTCTCTTGTAGTTTCACTGAAAAATCTTGTGTTGATGCGTTTGCTAACAATCACGTATGCGATGCCAGGGTTATAATTCTCCATACCTACTTTCTTCCCTGCTTCCTTACAGGCCGCCTATAAACGATCGTCGTTGAATGTTTTATCTTTCCTTAATTATGATCAGTGTCGACACTACCTTTATGGCTTCAACTTCAATTTCAAGTACCCGGTGGATATCCCCGGCTCCAACGCCATCTCGATAGATGATGATGTTTTCTGGCAAAGTTTTAGCGCTATCCATGAAGTATTTCCTATAATATTTTCAACGATTTTTTGAATCACAGCCGAGTTAATAAGAGCAAGTATTTTCATAAAAATAATTACTTAAGTGAGATGAACATATGATCCCAGAAACTCGGTGAGATTTCCTCGTTGGATGGATGGATCTTCACGGATGAACTGTAGCGCGTGTAGCTTTTATTAATTGAAGCAACGAAGGCACCGACGGCAGTTTTTTGTCGGGCGTCGTGATAAGTATCATAGCCGGCCACCATCCAGTTCCTCGCCTAAAAATTAAAATAGATTTGTTAGATAGAGTCCTTTTTATCAGGCTAAATGTATTTGTTTTTACTTCGGTTGGTACTTGTACTCTCCAAGGTTCCGCTCCCAATTTACAAGCAATTTGCGTCATAACTTTTGTGGCACAAGATTTTTGTTTTCCAATGTTTGACTCGACAACAATCCTTTTCGTAATTACCTTTTAAAGGAAACTGTTTACCTACGTTGATACTTGCGTCAGTTTCCAATTTGCTTTTTACCTGCGAAGGAATTCCTTGTTCGCAAAGCGTTATCCTTTTAATGGTATTATATATGTCTGCTCGATTACTCGTCAATACGCACAGAACGATGCTAAAGTCTTGTTTGGATAGATGCTCTTTTAAAGCTTCGGCGTAACTTGTATTTCTATCCGAGCTTAAGGAAACGCTTCAAATAAAACGAGGCATGAATGAAACGTACTTGATAAGTTTTCAAATTATTAACTTACAAAGTAGGGAAATCTGGGTAGAAATCTTGATCCTCTCCGGTTTCTCGAATCAGCCTGACAAACGATCTAACTTGCGAGTCCAGCTGTCTTGGATATATAACTATCCAATTTTTCAGATCAACGGAGACACACATTTTTTTTTCTAAAATAAAACGGGATTCCTGAAAGAGTTTGTAGTTTGCAGCATTTTGCTAATGAGATAAAAACTTACTATGCATTTTATTACTCCAGTTTCCTCCGTCTACTTTAATTTCGTCACCAGACACTATAATGTTCCTAGGATCTAAGACCTTTGACTTACAACTCATGAGGGCATTGGAAAACCCGAGTCCCCAACTATCCATTTCTCTCTTAATCTGATACCGCATCAAAATTAAATTTTTGTCGGTTTAGTTCCAAATTGTAAATTTACAAAATTAGTTTAAAATTTACCGCTGGAGTTTGGGCCAAACGCTGACGGAATGCCAACAAATCTTGAACACGCTTGCTTGGATTAACGCGCGTGATTTTGGCAGTTTCTCGCAGTAGATAATCACTTTTCCTGAAAAATTAGCACACGGAACTAATGATACTATATAAATAAATTATAATTATAAATGGGGACCTACCTATGATCGTCGGCGAGCCCTGTCATTGTACAAAACTCCGGAATAAGATAGATGGGTTTATCGTCGCCTCGGTTAATATCACGGCGTGAGGGCCGAGTCAGTAGCAGAAACTGGGTAGGGACCTTGATATTCATATTATAATTTCTTCGGTAATATTCGGCAAAAGTTATTTCACGATCCTCTTTGCGGAAGTAAAACGTGTGGGACGGATTTTTGGTAAAGTCGATGTCGTCAATCCTGTACGTTTTGTTGTTGTAACCTGTCATGACGATTTTCCCCACCAACTCGGCTTTGATTCGGTTCTGCGCCAAAAATTCACTTAATAGTTTTTGGACTTGAAATAAGGCCATATAACGTTTACTTCAAGATCATCTGTGTGACTTCGATGAATTTTTTCCATCACGTTTAATGCGGTATCTCTGCGCTGTAGTTTGAATATTATATCCACGCCCAGCAGAAAGCTATCCTCGTGATAGCGAATGGTCGTAAAATATCCCGGCCAAAGAGTGAGGTCGTTGAAATTCTTAAATTAAAAAATATTTGATTAATCCAGTTTTTAAAACTGTTGAATTAATAATGATTGAAACTTACCGGTACACTTTTGGCATTTTTCGGATCGTAATAGTTTCGTTTTATCATCGCCAAATTCAACATGCCAAGACAGCGGCGAAGAATTATATTCATAAACTAATGTTAAAAATGGGTTATAGAGAATTTTCTGGGTAATTTTTACATATTTATTTTACTGAGGTATAGGTGTCATCCATACTCGTCATTTCTCCAGCGAATTTCAAAGTAAGTTTTACGTAACATTCGTCCGACATGGGTCGTTTTGAAGTTAGTTCTAAAGGCAATCCAAAATAAGTCTTTAGACGACAAAAGCCATATGTATATATGATATATATACCATATTACATATATATTACATATATAATATTGTATATATATATATTGTATAATAGGTTTTGTTTTCCGTAACCTATACTTGTAAAAGACGGGTGGTTGTAAAAAGAAGATTTCCGTGGAATATATATTTTCCGAAAATTCCGTTATGAACACGGATGAGATCTTTGCGAATGCCTTGATGCTCGATATCCGGTGTGAAGTCAACGTGGTATTGGAATAAGTTGATTTCGGGCTTTCTTATTACTTGGAAGTAATTTGTTTTTACAATCTCCGATTCCCCTGTGGTCGAAGCGTTTTATCACACGTGACGAAGCTATAATACATTGTGCGTTTAAACAACAAAAGGCTTGCAAAAGGCTGCCTTTCTTACTTGCACCGCGTAATGAAAGGGTTGTGGAAGAGTTATTTGTTGGAATTCTATGTCGGCTAAGACCCCGACCTTGCTCTAGTCGATTTGCAGCAGCCAGTGGTGCGGTAGACGGCCCAGGACGGCCGCTTGGGCCGGCAGCATCTCTTTGTCTGGAAACACCTGCTGTCTCCAGAGGTTCTCGTGTCGGAGTGACCCCTCTCCCAATTCCTGGAGTATCCTGCTTTTAATAACAGAAGGAAGTCATCGCCTAAGTATTCTACTACCCCTTACAATTAGATTCTAAAAAATAAAACCTTAATTTCCACTTCCCCCAACGCTATTTCCCGCTTTCGTTTGCCGATATGCCTTACGTTAGGCGTGTCCCAAATTTCATTATGCAAGTCAAGGCTGTTAACTTTTTGTTACTTTGCCTATGGCAAAATGTTTGTTCCCTCTATATATGGTCTATGCGAACACGTATGCAACACAACATAATACGAGTCACAAACAGATCTTAGAGACAGTTTCATAACAGAAAAGTTCCATTTTATGAGAGAAAATTAAAACAAAATACTAATATATTATTATTGGTTTTCAAATTAGTGAATTAGCTTTTGTGAAATACCAATCGTGATGGACTAATCACAGCATCCCTAGGCCTTCTCACGGTCTGGCTTTCCTGTGGCCTTGTTGCTCGTGCACCTCTTCCCGCGTCCGACATCTTTCACTTTACTCTCAACACTGCTGGCTTCTTGGAGCTCGGGCTGACCGTTATTCCTTACATTTTCCGTTTCTTACTGCCACGGGGTTATATAATAGAGTCGTGTAATAAAACAAACAGCATAATAGGGGCTTACCTCTACGCTAAGTTAAACATCGCGCAATAAAGATTTAAACAAGCTTAAGATTTTAATTTTTCAGCCTTGTGGCCGTTATAAGAGATGGGTTTGTGACAAAAACATACGATATAGCGATGATTATTTTTAGAATAGTATTGATTAACGGAAAAGCGAAGGAAGTAAACAAAAATTTAGATTTCAGAGACAAAATAAGTACTTAAAAGCGTTCGTTGAAAGCCGTAAGCGGAGTCGTCATAAAAGACTTGCTGGATAACTCCAATAAGAGCCAGGTTTCTCTTTACAGAGATAAAGTGCGATAAAGGGTTTCCAATTCTTCTTTGCCTCTTTCCATTTGCTACCTGTTGAGGGAAACTGCCTGTCCTGCACATCTCGTCTTACGTGTGTGCTACACTGTAAAACACAAAACCAATCACACAGATTTAAAAAAAAGGACAAACCAATTACAGTGCGTGAAAGAAAACCTCATTGTAGCAGGTATGAGAAGAGAAAAAAATCGACCGGAAAATAGACAAGGAAAAAACCTTTGGCCATAGTAAAGTAGAGAATACTGTACATTACGGTAATATATGAACAAGGCAACAGATATTGAGACGGGCGCCAAAGGTTGCCGTCGCGACGGGCAACCCCTGATCGACCAGTGGATAGGTGACCTCCCTGCAAGTCTCTATCCATCTTTAGCTAAAAGAAGCTGATGTTGAAAGAATATTATGGAGAAAGATCATTACACCCCGGGTGAAAAGAAAGAAAAATTGAACCAAAAAGAAGAAGGCTTTCAAGACAATTTGTGCTTTACTGGAAGAAGGACATCGCGCAAATCTTGAATAAAATGGACTTTATCTGAATGCAAGTTCATAAAGCCTCCACGACAAACGTGAGGATTTGAACATTTAGATGAAAGGGAATTGTCAAAATAAAACAAGAGCTATGTTAAAAAAAACGCTATGTTAAAAAACGCTTCAGTTAAAACTATAAACAAATAAATATTATAAAAGTATTATCGCGTTTAGCCACGAACTATGCGCACGCCATAATTCAAGATCTTTATAAATTTTTGTGGGCTCAAGTTCCTTTCCACTGTTCGCCTGCATGTAGAGAATTTTTGCGTGAGGAATCTCCACGGATTGAATTGATGGATTTTGAAATTTCAAAACGTCAAACGTCAATGAGTCGCTCTCCAAGTCTCCATGCTCTAATATAAGGCTATAACCGCTTTCGCAAGGAGAAGAATAATGGAAAAATGACAACGTTGAAAATTCAAACTTCTGCTGGCATTTTCGGCTGTCACTGTTTTGAGTAAGTTCGATACTTCGTGCTTATTTTCTGGAGTTATTTCTTCTATTTTCAACGAATTTTTTCAAGCTGCAAAATATACTGTTTCACGAAGAATAATGGCTATGAGTGAAAAAAATGTCACAGATCAAGTAACTGTAAACGAGGACTCTCGTTTCAGTTTACTGACTGACGCGTTGGATCAGGCTTCTCTCAAAATTGTCAACAAGATTTTGAGGTTTGTTATTTACAGCACTAACCCATAAAATCGGTCTTAAAAATTTTTCATTTACAGTCAAAAAGCTTTTTCAGAGTGTCTTCCATTCATGAAAAAGAAGCCAGAAACTCTTACCCAATTGCACACTACTTTCAGTCAGAAAATTCAGTCTCGTTTAAAAGATGACATCAATGAACTTGTTAGTGATCTGGATTTGAAGAACAAGCTGGATTTTCTTGATAAATTGGATACAGAGCAATCTGAGCTGTCTCAAGGAGAGACTGTTTGGTATGTAAATCAACATCGACAGTTTTTATGGTTTGAGTCTTGGATTTACTGTCTCAATTTTTTTAATCAACAACAGGAGACCAACAGGTGATCCATCTAAAGATTTACTTGCTTATGATATTCCAACTTTGCAACAACACAAAGAAGAACTTCTTGCATCTCTCAAAGAACTTCAGGCTGAAAATGAAGGGGAAAAGAAGAAAATCCTCAAGGTTGTTGAAGGGATGAATGAAACAGAAAGACTAATTGAAGGAATCTTAACTGACAATGAAAAAACACTTGAAGTTTTATCCACCATACCAAGTTTATAATCTCATGTATTGTATCCTGTAAATTGAATTAAATTTTTTCCATTGTACGTCTAGACTTTTCTTCTAAACCTTCAGTTAGATAGTAGTTGAAGTCTAGACGTAGCAGCAACTGGGCTATTGGCTCCATTGAAGTTCCTGAGCTCTGTTGGTACATTCCATTCAGGAGGGAAAATAGTAACTGCATTAGTCTCTCAAATTCCAGGTTGAGTTCAGCAACAACAGGCAGCAAATCTTGTTTGCGGTCCACTCCGAAAAGACCGCAAAATTTCAAAGCCAATTCTATGAGGTCCTTAAAACAAGCTTGCATCTGCGTTAAGTACGAAACATTTTTGAAAAACTAATAAGCCATTACTACTTGAAGATTATGGAATTTTACTACCGCTGGAACGTGTAGAAAAGTTTGAGCAGCAACAACCACTAAAAAATTGGCATGTGCCGTCCGGAATTTGTCGAAATCATGGCACTTATCCATCTGGCGATCCATAATGGATTTTTGAACTTCGATGACATCGATCTGAATGTACTGGCTTAGATGTATCAGGACGTGCTGCAAATTCCATCTCAGTTCCAGTAAAGGTTTGTCCCAAAGGACGACGTTCTTCCAAAGTCCATTCAAGTTCAACTGAATCCGTCGCAGCTTCAGTAAGAGACGAAATATTTTGTTATAAGTCTGCATCGTTTCTGGAGTAAATATCAGTACTCCGAGAGGCCACTCCGTCCTACATTTCAAGAGTAAATATGAGTACTTATAGAAAAATCTCAATATGAAAATTTTCCTTACTTGTATTCGAGAAAAACCCGATCCCATCCTTGTCCTTGGACATCCGGTACGATCTTCATGGAAAGTCGTTCAATTTCCGTCTCATCTTCAGCTAAGTATTTCTTTAGTGAATTCATTAACCTCTGTTGTAAAGCAAATTGGTTGGGCGCTAGTTGTACGGAGGTAAAATGCCCATCAAAGATAGCCTCTGTCTGATGAATGAAGAATGCAAAAATATCTCCTTTCTTCATCAAAAATGTGTTTAGTATCATGTTCAGGCTGCGATTCAGTCGGTCCTTTTCAGTCACAAGGTTCCACAATCTTCTGGCCATTTGATCACGGCACTGTTGGATGATTTCTACTACGTTTTCGAAAGGAATCTTTTGCAGCTTTCCCATAAAATCCCAGTCTTCTTCACTCAGGTCTTGTGCTTCACTCAAAGCTACAACTGACTCCCCAACAAATAGTACTTGCTGTACAAGCAAGACACTCAAGCAATTAGGTACTTTTTCACCATTGATGATATAGTGCTTGTTTTCATCCAGATGTATAAAAAATTCATTGTATGGGTCTAAAAGCTTGCCAAATAACATCCATGAAACCAGTTGTTTGTGCAGAACTTTCAAACAAGTATTGTAGATCTGTTGAAATGTATCAATGATTTGGGAAACTCCACAGTGATCTCGATAATGTTTAACAGTGTCCATCAACAAACAGTTTTCATCTTGCAGCTTAATTGCTTCAACCAATTCTTTTAAATATTCAAGCAATAAAGAGTGTGGTAGTATTCTTGAATGAACACCAGTGATGCCCAAAATTGAGGATCCTTTGAGGATTTCTTCTTCAATCCTTACTAGTTCTTCATGAAACTCTGTCACACATTTTCCTATTGACTGCTTGATGGCACCCAGGTATAGGCTTTTCTTTTTACGGTCTTCAGCGAAATTGTTAAGAAAGGCTACATTGGAACCAATTTTGAGCAGTGGTTTGAGGATTTCTTTCTCTGATGGGCACAATCCAACATCAGCTATCCCAGCACACATTTCAAATTGTTTTTCATCCTTCAGAACAAAAAGGGCACCCGGCTGACCACTCAGCATAAACAACATTTCTCGAATCATTCTCACAAGTCAGGTGGGTACTTTTATACAACCGAAATGCACTAAGAAACTGTTTTTCGGACCAATGTTTTGCTTTCAAACTACGACATTTTCTGTCAACTGATGGCGCCGGAATCTAGAAGCGAGTATTCAACAATCGCGCTAGATGTCCCTGTTGGCAGGTAAACCTTTTTGGAGCTGCGAGGCGGGAAGCATGACATACTTCATGCGGGTAAGTATTGTGGCCAGCACCGAGTACGGCGAGAGTTTACCGAAAGAAGGAAACGCATTGGCTGATGTAGTCCAATATGTTAGGCTTCTTAATCTGTATTAATTATTTCTTTGATAACGGAATCTGAATAGCGAACCTGATTAAAATAGCAAATGACTGGCAGTCAATTGCAATTCACGTGTGCAGTGAAACTGAAGAAAACGCTTTACTGCTGCTCTCCCCGTGGCTGATCTTGGTAAACTGAATTTCTACTAATATTCTAAATTATCATTTTACACTTTTCTACAAACATTGATATACAGACCGCAGTAGTAGTCTTGGGCATGTGGGCACTTGATCCCAGCTTGCTAGAGCTACTGATAAAGTAAACTTCAACCAGTAGGCAGTAGAACAAATTCGATTTCTCTACTGTAATCATCCAGCTTTACTTTTGGCAAATAAACTAGTTGTTAAAAGAAATTACGTAATAGCCTATTTAGTTTAGATACCCGAAATTACGCTTAAGGTATATGGATCTAATATATTAGCACAAACTTATAACGTAACTTCTCGCCATCGAAGGTGAAGAAATTGAAAATTATTGTTTGTTTTTTTTACAAGTTGCATACGTACCAATTTGGCCACGCAAGTAGAGCAACGCCTTAAGTGGGCCGTCGGAGCGAATTCTAGTCTTCTCAAGGTATTTTAACCGATTGATGTCATGATAAATTTTTTCTCGTACGTATTTAAAAAAAAACATATCTCTTCAGGTTATGAAAGAGTTCACTTAGCCTACCTCCAAAACGAATGCCTTCAGCGCCTACAAGAACTCTTCTCGTTGGCTAGCTACTGTCTACTCTGTACTGTTTACCTTGTCACACGCTGTGTGTTCTGGCCGCTAGATGGCTTATCTGTATTGTATCGTCTGCTATGTGTACGTCGGAGAGTTCGGTGTGAGCTACGAAAGAGACCGGTTACGGCTTCGAGCCGGTGTGGACCTCTGTCTGGTCCTGTCTTAAGTATTTATATTAAAATATGATAAAAGACCAGAAACTTACCTGGCGGTCCCTGTAAAAGAGCAACTTTGGTTTCACAACTAGGTGCATTAACGATGGTTCTCGAAAATGATTCCACAGCTGTGTATTGGGTTGGGTTCAAATTTGGATGATATTCTCCATCAACTTTTGCAAACTTGAAAACATTGCTACAGGCAGCTGGATCAAAAATTACTCCACACAGCGGTGAAAGGTTCAGTTCAGAATTGATGAATTTGAATTGTTCCACTACTACCCGTAACTGTGTTATTCTTTTAAAATGAATTGTGCTGTCTAGTTGGGGAGGATTTTCTAATCTTACAAGAATTTTAAGAAAGACAGACAGATATCGACGAGAACATGCCTGTAACAATGGCCTCAGTTCAAATGTTGACACAACGCCAAACACATGAGTAAACGTATTACGTTTTGTGGACGGAACTTTTAACAAAACAACGTCCAGGGTCAACAGGTTTGATGTTGACCATGAAAAACTGTCTAGATCTATATCACAATTCTTTTTTTTACATGAAATATGAAGTTTTAGATTGTTCCAACGTTGGTTTAAACACTGGCAAGCCATTCACTAAGTTGTTAACAATTCTTTCCATGGTTTATATAATATTTGAAACTTAATTTTTGATTTGAAACCTCTTTCGAGTCGCCTCTTCTCAGGCCGCTGTATCTGCCGATTCTCGAACCGCTTCTCGGTCGTTTGCTTCTCCAAGTCAGTGTTTCAACGGGGTACCTTTCCGAATCAAGGTCCTGTACGATAGGAGAGCAAATCTCTCGTCGGATACGTCTCTTTCGGCGTGCACAAAAGTCAATGATGTCCAATCGTTAGGGTCAGAGTTCACGTCTACGCAGATATTGGCCCATATTTCAAGAAGCATTAATGGTTGGAAGAAAATGTTGTAGGCTTGAAGGCAACCGTAAGCTTCAACAACAGGAAAAAGCTGGGATTACTAAACCCCATACACTCACTCATAACATTTCATTATGTTAACAGGATAACTTACCAACAGGAAAAAGATCGAGTTTAGGGAGAACACAGTTGGCACATGTCACTTCATCGAGTATAGGTGGTGAATTATCTTGGTTCCTCCTTTCTTTTTGCTCCTAAACAATATAAAGATCACTCACATAAAGCTTCATTGTTTTTTTCACTCAATAATTACCATTTTTGCGATCCATTCGTACTTCCAAGAACACACTCTAAGCTGTGTATTGAGTTGTGTTCAAACTTGTATGGTAATTTGAATCAATAATAACCGTTTCAAATTTGTAAACACCGGTACAATCAGCTGGATTTAGAACAAGTTAACATAGCGGTGAATGCTTCAGTTTGAAATTTAAATCAAATTGCTTGATTAATCCAGTTAGCAAGAATAAAGGCCTTTTATTGGGGAAATCGTGGACCAAGAAAATTTTCTTGGTAAAATATTGGTCCAACAGAGGACCAGGAATTAATGCTAGCTGGGAATGTTCGCAATGGCATTATTGTTTTGAATTCGATTATGCTTTCTGGTGGGGGAACATTTTCAAGTTTAACTTGGAGTGTGAATGACCCACCTGGTCTGCACGAGGAGATGCCCGTAATAGTCTTTGGTCAAAAATTTTTCTAGTTTTGGCATCTACTTGCCTAAGGCTGAAATCTGCCACAATGCCAAACACTTTAGTTTACGTATTTAGCAAACGAACTTCTAACACAATAAGATCCAGATTTTTTAATGGTGTACACCCTTTTGGAATCAATGATTCACAACCCAGCTAGCAAGAATAAAGGCCCTTTATTGGGAAAATTGGACCAATAAGAAAATATTGTTGGCAAATTATTGATGATCCAACAGAAACCAAGAAGTAATGTTTACTGGGAAGGTAACAAAGTACATCAATTGGATCCGCCACTTTTGGCGTGCACCAAGGCAAATGTTGTCCAATTGATTGGATCAGGGTTCACCTGTCTGCAGATATTGGCCTATATTTCGTGAATCAATGTTCGTATCAGTTTATGAACTCCATTCCTTCATACAAACTTTTCTTAAATAAAGACTTTGGTAACACGCATAAGGTATGTAAGGCGCAAGCCATCAGCGTCAACAGATGCCGACCAGAATCAATACTAACTCGGCAGGCCGTTTCTTTAATACCCATTTACGGTTGAGGCTATCCGCTTGTTTTCATCATCGGCCAAATCCTGGAACACGTTTTGCAACTTGTCGGAATATGCTGCCACGACACCTCGTTTTCCGCGTCAACAGCTACCGGTTTCTCGCTTTCGGCAGTATTCGCCAGTGGTCTTTATTCATTAGATTATTTCCGCAACAACCAAAAATCAATTACTGATATAGTCTATCTGTACGTCACTTCTGGCCTCGATCCTCCTCAGCGTCGTTTTGTTCATCTGGACTGCAGTGGCATTTTTCTCCATGAGCGTCCATGTTTTGCAAGTCACCATAATCGAAAATCGAAAAAAAATCTTATTGTATTTTGTTCAAATATTGGCAGTATTAGGCTAATCCGTAACTGCTGGGACTGATTAGTCGCTTAGTCAATTGTTACAGCGAAAACTGAAATTGCTTTTATTATTATTATTGAAATGTATTTTGTTCAAATATTCAGTGACTGTTATACAGTACATATTATCTATCTACCATAGAAAAACTATTCCTGAACAGTGTTCAGGAAATGAGAAATATCTTCCTGTTCTAACCAGCCAGTAAAGTGGAAATAGTGGCCTGGATCATCATAAAAATAGGCATTGGTGACGCAACAAATTTGCAACCAAACCTCATCTCCTTCTTGCAGATTTAATGTTGACACAAGTGAAAACGTGTCATAGCTATCATTGGCATTGCCATAAGTGTGACCCTGTCCAACTGGATTACCGTTCAACATCAGGTATAATCTGAACCAATAGCTGCTAGACGGTGAGGCCATTGAAATCCCCGATAGAGAAAAAAAAATAATTTCTTGTTCGCGGCGTTGTGAAAATCCCCGACGATAGATTCATGGCTTTCCCAACATTTAGCCTTTCAGTCTCAAATGGAATTGAAATGCCGGTTGTGTTGAAACTTGTTGTTTTCTGGACATAAAAGTACGTCGGTAAAGATTTTACGTCCGCATATCCGCTCAGTAGCTGAAAACCTAATTAATTTATTCAACATAACAGAGTAATAAGTACTTAACGAACTTTGTTGAAACTTTTTTGGTTTTGTTTGCTTATTTGAAGGGCATTTACCTGGTTCATTTGGCTTAGTAAACTTAGTAAAATCGCAATGAACAGTTTCAACCATTTCAGTTCCCATAACAGAGTACAATCCGCTCATTGTGTGGCCAATTTTCCATAAGTATGCACAAGAAGTGGGCATTCCACTTATAATCTCTTGTCCCGTACATTTGAACCTACCCAAAGTATGTAAACCTGACGAAGTTTCCAGGATGTACGACCGAAGTTGTTCACCTCCCCTGTCGTTCGTGCTGAAAATCTACGCTTCAAGGAGGAAGGTGTCCGTGACATTATCAAAGATGTATTCCTCTCGGTACAACGCTTATCGTTTCTTCGTGCGAAACACGGTTTGATCGCGTTAGCGCGTAAGTGAAATGTTGCGATCGAATTTTAATGAATTTTAATGGGAACTTTCTTATCGCATTCAGGAAGATGGAATAAAATTTGTTTATGAAGATGAAAAGTCGAATTTGTCGACTAATATGATGGATCGTTGGATTCTTTCCGACCCTCAGTTATTGCTGGTGTTTGTTCACCAGGAATAGCTGCTTATCGGCTATACACTGTCGTTCCTCGCCTCGTTCGATTTGTAGACTACTTAACCAACTGGTACGTCCGGATGAACCGTAAACGACTTAAAGTATTAGACATCAGCTAGAGTGAAATGAAAAGTATTCGCTAAAAAATGCTTGTTCATAGGGTGATAGTGGGAAGAACGATTGTCATCACGCCTTGCGGACACTGTGTGTTTAGTATTTTGTTTTCAATGATCCCGCGTTATGGCTCCATGCAATCTCCATTCACTCCCTTCCTAACTGAACTAATGAACCGTAACTTGCGCCACTTGGTGGCCAAACAGAAAGCCGGAGCAGTCCCCTTCCGCTACCGAATCTGTTCACTTCCTTGTGACCCTCAACCAAAGTAATTTCCATTTAGGCTGTGAACGTTCTTAAATAGTTGACGACTTAAATTTATTGTTTTGTTTGGTTTTTTTCCTACCACCGCTACAGGAGAGAGAAAAAGGTCAATTCGACAAATTTTAACACATCTACCATGTTACAAAATGCTGACGACGTCAACGATTGTCGAACGGAATCGGGTGGAATCTAGCCAACAACTTTTGGGGTAACTACGGCAGATCTATCTGAGGAAGAACCAACCAACCAACGCCTCTCGTAGAGCAAGTCGTTAAGAAAATTAAATGACGGAAAATGAATCGATAAAAGAAGATTGAGAATAAAAGAATAAAAGTTCATGTCTCTCGAGTTTTGTTGTTTTTCGTTTAAAGGAAAACAATTTCCTGATTGGTCTCCGGATCGTGGACTTTGGGCGGTGGCTGAGTCTGCGCGTGATGATGAGGAGGCGGAGGAGGCAGTTGAGGTGATTCTCTGGCCGCTTGCTGGAGTAAAAGAGTGGCCGGCTTCACGGGAACTTTGGGTGGATGCACACCACTGTAATGGTGGTGTCGAGGACTCAGCATTTGGATCGAAGCTGGACTACTACCCGTACGGTTGTGACCGGCCACAAAATCTTCGCTTTTGCTGGCCGGAGGGCTGAAGCTACTTGAACTCAGTTTTAGGTTTCATCTGCTGCGGCGTTTGTATACGACCAATATGCCAACCGACAAGCGCAACACAGCACACCCATAGCGGTTCTTACGGTCCTCTCTCTTCCTTTGCCTTTATTGCCAAATGCAATCGACATCGACTATTCTATCCAACGATGATCTCCTCACTACTTCTGACTATAGAGAGACTCTAGAGCGGAACACCTTATTATCGGGGCATTATCCCTTGTCAACTCCTCGTTTGACAACAACTCCTCCGGCTACGGTGCTCAATCCCTGCTTCGGTGCCGCTAAAAATTGTTGAAACTCTCCAACAGCTATATGCATATAGGCCTGTCAACAACCACACCGTTCAACTATTTGTAATTTATAGTCTTTTTGTCTATGCAAATTGTGATGTGAATGATGATGCATATATACATCATCTGAGGAATACTTTGAAAGGGTGTGCATATTCTTTTGTTTCCACGCCGACGATAGCCTATGATAAAAGCACCCATTCCGGCCGTGTTCGGTCCTCCTGAAACTGGAAAATAATTTTTTATGTTTACAAATAACTTGAGCCAGTATCAGATAATAGCAAAATCTACTCACTTGTCTTTCGTCTTCCGAGGTCGACGGAAGAGGGTGTAGGCGACGGGATGAGTGAACTGGCGCTGGTGGGCGGTGCTGGAGGTGGCGGAGAAGAAGCGGTCATCTCCACTTTTTCGCAACCAAACGGGCTGACGGCAGACGGCATTGGAGCTGATGAAACGATGGTCATATTGGGACTTAGCCCGAAGCCGTGATTGCGCAAAGCCTCCAGTTTCTGGTAGAAATTCTCTCTCTGCTGCTGGATGTCCGTGTTCTCCAGCCGGACCTGCTCCTGCAGCTTGAGAAGCTGTTTGCGCTGTTCGCTTATATGCTCCTCTTGCATGGAACGTTCGCGGGCCCATTCGGCTTTTTCTTTCGACAAACGATCCTGGGACACAACAATTTCGATGAGCAACAGTAAAATGAAAATTGGACAATTCGACTCACTTGAAGGTTTCGTAGCTCCTCCAATTGCTGATTGTGGCTGGCTTTGTGCTGAAATTTGGCTTGACCAGCCGGGTCGGTGCCAAAGGGAGCGGATGCAATAGCAGTTCCACTACGACTAGCCTTGATTTCGGCCAGGAAATCTGATCGAAGAGATTTGAAAGCTGTTGCCTGGCTGGACAGCAGACAGAGGAGCGTGCTTACGTTGTGAACCAACTCCAAACCGATCGCCTGTTGCTCGCCGTTCAATTGCAAAACGGGCGTTATCTGCGATGTCGGGGCTAGTTGGTCATTTTGCGTTTCGACGGTCAAGTCTGTCGTCGACTTCTTCTTGACGCAACCTGTGTAAAGAAAACAACGTCAATCGAGTTCACCTAACTGGCACATCAGTGTTGCACACATTACAACCTTTTAGTTTATATCAATCAACTATGGCTATACCGGATATCGAAACGAAATTGGAAAAAAAAAACAGCTATGAAAATTTTTTGTGATGTGAATGATGATGTATACATACATCATCTGAGGAATACTTTAAAAGGGTGTGCATATTCTTTTGTTTCCACGCCGACGATAGCCTATAGAAAGAGAGTATAAATAAACTTTGATCCAGTGCACTCCAGCAACCTCATGCTCAAGCACTTCGGACTCAAATATATGTTTTTTAGTAGTAGAAGGATTCATAGGTAGGCTACAACACAGTCTGCCTAAATTTTTCTGTGTATGTCGTGCGTGATGACGTGTTACGTGGATAAATTGCAACTGCCCTGTTAAGCTTTTACAATGTAGGACATCCTAGCAATCTAGGAGGATGAACAGCATGCAGCCCCGAGCTCAATTGGCGCATACTCATGGCTGAGCATCCACAAATAGCAGGTCTACTATGACAGATACTAGGCAACAACGCTTTCTATATAAGAGGAAAACGGATAGCTAAGCTAATCAAGTTGGTAAACACAATTTTTATTTTAAATTTTGTTTTATTGGAATGCACCGAGTATATAAGCGTTATTACAGGTCATTAAACTAAAGGCATCTAAAGAGTCTGGTCACTATATTTACAAAAGAATTTTGAAGTAATGTCTTGTTTACTTAGTACGCGAATGACTCGAACGATAACGTACTAGGAAACACACACAATTGGAATTTTTCTTGGCGTCGAGGCATTTCCTTACGGTTACGGGCTGTTCCAAGCTTGAATTTCTATCACATTACCTCGAGTTTTTTGTATATTATCATACAAAATTTAATAACGTGCATACTGAGAAAATTGTCAAAAAGTTTGGCCAATAAAACATATCGTGGACTACCTTCCGCACCGAGGGGTTGACCACTCAAGTTTAGGGTGTACGAAGCAAGAATCTTTAACTTGCGAAAAATTCGGTTTTTTGCTAAAAATTTGCGTAAACTTTGCGTATTTTGCGTAAAATTTGCGTAATTTGCGTAAAATTTGCTTAATTTGCTTAGATTTTGCGTAATTTGCGTACTTTTATTTTATTCTTTGCGTAATTTGCTTAAAATTTGCGTAAAATTTGCGTAATTTGCTTAAATTTAACCTCTTTTGGGGAAGGTGTACGAAGATTTTTTGAGTGGTCAACCCCTCGTTCCGCACCGTTGGACCTCAGTTACGCCGAGGGTTTTGAGTTGAAACAAATCAATAAATTATTAATGAACGGTCACATACAACATACTGGTAGGCTACACCATTGTAACGCAAGTCTTAATTAATAATATTTGTTTATGCGCCTAATTTCGATCCGACATTCTGCTTTTTAGCCTTTTCGTCTCGCTCAGGCTGATCACATGCACGCTTTTCAGTTGGAGTATTGACACGTACTTGAAATGTAGGGGAGCGAAAAATGAGGTTAAAATCAAAAGTTAAATACGAAAACCATCTAGTTCCTATTAAGGCGCATGGTTTATTGCTGTTCTTCACTACAATTGGAAGGCAGTGTGTTTCCCCCTTGTGCGTCACATTCAATCGACCCTCGCCTCGTAAGCATACGACTGTACCTGCAGTGTCGGTCATGCGCCGCTTTGGTTGTTCCAGTTTTGGTTCTCCGATCTGTTTCCACTCAGACAGCCCGATGACGGACGCCGTAGCTCCTGTGTCCAATTTCATGATTAGTACCTTATTTTCTACTTTGATACGCAGAAAGTAGGGGATGGTGATGGTCTCTTTTTCAATCTGGTCGCTAGCTGCTTCGGACGATGCATTTGGTAACTTGACAATTTTTCCTCCGTCGTAGAAGAGTGCGTTCCAATCAAGGGAATTAAATACTGGAAACCAACGCCTTCCAGTCAAATTCCGCGTGGTATCTCGGCTCGATACCTGTAAGGGTAATGTATAATGCTTTCCCTCAAACTCAACATCAGCATCAAATTCGCCTTCTAATTGGACTGTGGTCCCTGCAGAGGAGATTCTCTCTCTGGTCGGTGTTGTGAGTGCTGGCTGTCCCATTCGTTGCCAATCGAGCTTACTAATAATAGAATTTTGTGCTCCAGAGTCGATTTTCATTGTTACAGCCTGGCCGTTGATTATGAAAACCTGATGGTATCGAAGTAGAGTCTTAGGATTCCGAGGATCTTTGGATTGCGCTGCGGTCGACATTTTAAAATTCTATTTTCTTTTATTCTTTTCGTTTGTGAATTTTAATTGTCTGCGATTATGTGGTCTAACGAAATTGTCATTGAGTCACTTTCTAAGCGCGACTTGTGTCTTGTGTGGGGCGCCATGGTCCTTATGCAAGCGGTCTGATTCCGTATTTTCTTGACTAAGGTATTATGATTTTCATTGTTTTTCTACTTTGAAGATGTTTTAATATAAATTCACTTATTTCGCATCAAGTTCTGTCATAATAATGACTAACCGTTTCCGGGAATAGTGAAATATAGGACCTTTAGATCGTACCTGCAACTATGTGGTTCGCCCACAAAGCGCGGTGGCCGGGGCAGGAGGGAAAATTATGAATGGGACGACGGACTGGGTGTGGACGAATGTGATAAAATTGGCTCTGAAAAGACTCCAAGTAGTTGTATTTTTTGTGAAATACGTTCGATAACTCATCTAAGTTTTGTTTTGCTATGATTTGTTGAGCTTTCAAGTTATTCATGCACAAATTTAATGGTTTGACGATCGTACGCCGACTGACCTAGGCCGGGCATATTGTATAGCTAGCAGAACAAATATAAATATCCCCAAAAATGCATTTTTCAGTAAGGCGAGGATGGTCTAGTGGTTAAGGCGTCTAGACTGAAGGAGGTTGGAGGTTAATTGTTGGACCGTGAAAGCGGCAGCAGCCTGACGTAACCGGTTGTCTAATGTATGTAAGTGCTTTATCATCTGTGAGTCCTTGAGATTCTCGATCGGATATTGTTCCGGAGTACATGGTTCATAGCACGTGTAATGCGTGCTATGCCACCACGACGGCCCATTGAGACGTTCCGTCATTGGCGGTCAATCGATGAACTTCACCTCGCCAAAACCTTTTTGAAAATTTATTTTATTTTAATCGTAATCCCTATTGTCAAAGGAGACACAGAAAATGAGATATAGAGACCTCCCCCGGTCCCCCCTCAAGTGGGAGGTCTGGGGTTCGATTCCGCGAATGTAGAAACTTTTTATTGAATCAAATAATTTAGTAATGCCTTTTTCTAAAAGAACTAAATCCTGCAAGCATTTAAAGTTGCAAAATAAATTTTTTGGGTCTTTTTTGGTATTGTTTTAGGGTTTTCAACTTGGTTTTCAAAGTCACTACACTGGTCACCGCTGGGGAAAACGAACCGAGCCCAAAATCTTAGACTAATGTTTTTTTTTCATTTTCCAAAAACGACCCAGATATATCATTTGTGAAGTAATGAGTCCCTCTCATTGATGGCCGGCATTTATATCAATCATCTCTCGCTACCGGCAAGCAAATAGGTTACGCTAAATTCAAGCGTTAATGATAAATGATTTTTGATTACTCGGTCTTCGGTCAAGATTGTTGGTTACTCGTACACCCTTCACTCGTCACTTCACCAACTTTCGGTGTGCGGAACTTTCTGCCGGCCGTCACTTGATTCCCCTTTTCTCTGAATTCTTTGGCTTTGATGAACGCATTGAACCCGCAGACCAAACCATTTACAGTCGTCCAGAAATAATGTGTACGCTTTGTGCCTACCATACTCGACGCCGTTCGACTCTTCGACATAGCAATATAAATTCAAGTATTTATATGATCGCCCATTTGACTCGTCGACTCTTTGGCCATCTACGGAGAACACGATTTGAAATTTTGCGTCGACGGACAACTTGCGCATCAGTCAATGACGTCCACCCACCGGATTTTGTCTTCCTGGTCGACGGCCGAAGGTCCTGCACCGATTACCCATCAACGCCCACGGACAGCCAGACGACCAGCGACTATTGCTCGATCAATTCTTCGACTTCACTAACCCAAACGGAATCGTGAGTCTTCTCTCCTGTATTAGTCTCTACATGAGCCAATTGAATCGAGATGGAGAGTAACGACCTTGATAATGACAGACTTGAAACTTGGCGTTTGGTTTGGTCGGAGATCCTTCCCTCCAGAGCCTCCTCCACTGAAGGATTGAACGTCTACCCTTAGACGCTCATTATTTCTTCCGTTATCGCCATCGCTACGTTCGTCGTCTATGACATTCTGCCGCCGAGGATGCGCAACATTCACAGAATCATGCTCATGTGCTATTTAGTCTCGATAAGCGTCACGTACGTCGGATTGGCCATCATCCACCTCCAATCACTCCAATTTTCCATTGGAATTTACCATACTTTCCTTCAGTCATTAGTATACCGGTATCGGTTAGTGGTGCATCTGCGGAGTTTTGAAATCATTCCGATCGATAAGCTAATCGAACCCATTTTCTATGGGGATGATTTAGGCAAGTGGACTATAGGGCCTCGGACTAGGGCTCCCCATGGTCGCGGTTCTTTGTTCGTCTCTGTCTATGCCCACGATCCTGCATACATGTTCTTCCCATACGTATGCACCCATACCTATTATCATTAAATTAATCCCCAAGTGATAAAAAGATGATTATAATTTATAAAACAAATTGATGATGCGTAAGGGCCCCGAATGGAGACCGTGATCTCGCATCAGTGGCGTCAAGTATACCTGTATACGTACTCCATCACCATCAGTAGTACCGAAACCCTAACCAAATCTAATTCGAACCCATTGATTCTTGCCAGCTGTTTAGGTATACGTTGCATTTATGAAAGAATACTTTTTCGTGGCTCAACGTGGAGTGTTTCGATATTTGAAGCATGTTCACATATTTGAAGCAGGAACACGTTTGCAACTTGCCGGAATATGCTGCCATGACACCTCGTTTCCGCGTCAACAGTTGCCGGTTTTCGGTAGGTTTCTCGTTTTCGCCAGTATTTCTCAGTGATCTTTATTCATTGATTATTTCCGCACCAACCCAAGATCAACAGCTACTGATATAGTCTGTCTCATCAGTACGGGCCACTTTTGGCCTCGATCCTTCTCAGCGTCGTCTTGTTTATCTGGATTGCAGTGGCATTTTGCTCCATGAGCGCCCATGTCTCGCAAGTCACCATCGTTTAAAATCGATACAAAGATCATATTGTATTTTGTTCATTTATTGGCAGTAGGTTAATAGGTAACTGCTGGAACTGATTAGTAACTCAGTCGATTGTTACAGCCGAAGCTGAAAAAAAAAATCGAAAAGATCCTATATTGTATTTTGTTCAAATATTCAATGGGCCTTACATACATTGTCCATCCACTAAAGCAAAATTGTTCCCTGAAAAGGTGAAGTTATCAGGGAATGAGAAATAATTTCCTGTTCTAACCAGCCAGTAAAGTGGAAATAGTGGTTTGAATCATCATAAATATAGGCATTGGAAAGGCAACAAGTTTGCAGCCAAACCTTATCTCCTTCTTGCAGATTTAATGTAGACACAAGTGAAAACGTCTCATTGTTATCATTGGCATTGCCATCCGTAATACTCGCCCCAACTTGGTTACCGTTCAACATCAGGCGCACTCTGAACCCAAAACTGCTAGACGGTAAGGCCCTTACCATCCCCGATAGAGAAAAAAAATAATATCCTGTTCGCGGCGCCGTGAAAATCCCCGATGATACATTCATGGCTTTCCCAACATTTAGCCTTTCAGTCTCAAATGGAATTGGAATATCGGTTGTATTAAAACTTGTTGTTTTCTGGACATAAAAGTACGTCGGTAAAGATTTCACGTCCGCATATCCGATCAATAGCTGGAAACCTAATTAATTTATTCAACATAACAGAGTAATAAGTACGGTAACGAACTCTTTTGGAACAGTTTTTTTTTCCAATTTGAAGGGCATTTACCTGGTTCATTTGGCAACTTAGTAAAATCACAATGAACAGTTTCAACCATTTCAGTTCCCATGACAGAGTACAATCCGCTCATTGTGTGGCCTATTTTCCATAAGTCTGCACAAGAATTGGGCATTCCACTTACAGACTCTTGTCCCGTACATTCGAACCTGCCCAAAGTATGTAAACCTGACGAAGTTTCCAGGATTGTACGACCGAAGTTGAGCCGCGTGATAGGCAAGAGGCTCTTTTCAGTAATAACACCTGTATAATAGTTCCGTGTGGATTGCAAATAACAGATGCTTATATTTACTAATTAGTGTTACTTACCGCTGTCTGCAAGTAGTGTTGGTAGCCCAGAATCACAGTTACAAAGCAATGGAGGTTCAACACAATTTCCGTCAATACCGCATTGGCAAGTGTGAACACTAGAGTTGCTACCTGACCAAAAATATTGAGGATTTCCGTTTATATCGTTCCACCAGGAATAAACTATCCCGCTGATTTCAAAGGGCGCGCTAAAGCAATCGTACTATTATAGTTTTTAAAAGAGAGTAAATTTAATCGCACATTATTTGATGAAATCCGTATTTGATTCTATATACTATTATAGACTGATGGCATTCATTGGACAGTTGAGCTAGCGCTGTCATTTGTCTTTTACTAGCAGAGTAAGTAATTGTCCTGGAATAACATCCGGGATCCGCGCAGTGCCCTACGTTTATCTGTGATTCGCTATCGTGCAAAACCGACGTAGTACCTTTCAAAAACGGTAAAAGTAAAATCTTTTTCTTCATTTTAAGAGGTTGCAATTGTATACGTACCTGAACTCATGTCGCAATAGACATAGATCGGATCGTCACCTACGCCTTGTCCGTCCGGATCAATCCAATACATGCCTGAACTCAGAGACGGATCGGCTGCACGCGTCTCGCGGCATGTTCTGAGAATGGCAGTTTTCTCTTCTAATTGCTTGTCGATTTCAAACCTATGTGAACGCGCGTGGTCACCATCAATTGTTCCTTTTTGCTGTAATTCTAGCAGAAGTGACCCCTGTTGTTGAACTTTTATTTCCAGCTGAGCAACTTTTGCTTTGATTGCCATCTTTGATTTAATTTTAAGATATAACATAGTAATCTTTATACACAGGTTTCATAATTCTGGTTAAACCGCTTAAAGAAAAACTTACATTGTCCTCTCTTAATTGGCGTAGTTGCTCCTCCAATGTAGTGCTATTGGCTTCACTTGTGGACCAAGCCAATAGCAGGAAAAATAAAGATACCAGAGAATGTATAAAAGAGCGACTCATGATTATTCTTTTACGTTGAATAAAAAAACATTGTTTTCGCTTTCGCATAGCCGAGCAAGTATTTATAGGAATAGAGGTGTCATGATACCGTATCTTTCCTAGTGTAAGCTAAGATATGAAAGGGGATCTATTTGTCAACTTTCTTTGCCAATTCTTATTTGTTCGGACTACTTATCACATTGACTGACCTATATTGATTGTTAAAGTGGCACAACAACATATATTGTTCAAAGTCTTCTCAAATATTTACTCAAAATTTAATTTCAAATTTTTAAAAAATATTAATAGGCCTACTGGTTAATTTTATTCCAATACACAGAAAAACTTTATATTCTGATACGTATATAGAAAGGCGAATTACTCTTTAATACAGCTAGGTTGTCGCGCGCCGTAATACCATAAATATGGTATAAATATCGAGTGCCGTTTTATGGCGTGGAAGGGAGCAACAAACGGATCTATTCCGTTTTTCAATTGGAGAACCGAACAGGAATTTTGAAAAGGACGAACTCAAGAAAAAAATTACGAACTGGAATGGAACGTACTAAGTTAGTCTGTGATGGCCTTGATGTCTGGTTAATTGCCATCACGTTCATAATTTGTTCAACGGACAGAATACGCTCAAGAGGCAGTTGTGTACGAATCGTTTTTTTACGATTCATGGGAATTTGTCTCTTTTCGTTTCACTTCTTTCAACAAACAAAGCGATTTTAGAGTTCGCAGGATTCTTGCGTGTTTTTTAGTATTTGAAATACGCAACACTCTCGAGTCAGATACGGTAATCAAATTGAAAATCTTGTGTATTTATATTATTTTCCCAGGCTAGAATATCCATGACGTGCCATGTCATTCCCGATCATTCCACACTATTTGCGTCATATCACACGACATGTTCAGTGGGTATGTAGTCATTCCGGTGCCGAATGCAAATTAATAATCATAATAATTAATACTAATTGAGTCGAGTATATTTCGTCCTACAGTGCTGACACTATATTTCTGACTACATCCCAAATTCTCAATACCTTTCACCACCTCTTGGCTTAATGTGGTTTACGTATATGTTATATATCTTAAATTAACTTGAGACTGGAAAATTTGACGCCGAAATGGTACAGCAAGTGAGCCATTGTGGGCCGCCCGGGCCAAATTTTTAGAGCCGGAACGCTTGGGGCCGGAACGTCAGACAATTGCACACTGTGCCCTTGAAATCAAGGTCCCGCCTCGAGTCATTTTGCGCGTACAACAAACACTAACAAAGGCTTTTTTTATGGAGAAAAATTCTCAAGAGCTTGTAGTGAAACCAGGGAAAAATATTCATTAAATTTCAGAAAATTGTCAAATGCAGTTGGACAGAAAGTTTCATTATAACAAAACACGGAGGTTAGGTACAGTGAGGTTACATGTACAGTAGCTAAGCGTGCAGACGAAATCTGTCGATGCTCAACGGTTGTTTTTGCCAAGAAAAAATACACGAAAAATAAGACAGTTTGAGTTTGACAGGAAATAGTCTCGGCTGTGCACTCGTACAGGATGGATCTAAAGCAACTCAGCGCTTCCCAACATGTCGCCTGGAAACAGGTAAATTGTACTAAATTTTTCTTGTATTGTATGTATAAAAAAGTATTCAAACTTTTACTTTCTGTCGACACTGGTGGCTTGTCTGTTTGACATTTGATTTTTACGAACTTTCAGTGACGGTATTACTTTCGTATTTTAAAAACTATTTTGTATGTTCCAACAAGTAAAAAGTCTAAATCGAGACGAAGGAGTTTTGTTTACCGTTGCTATTTCTGAAATCTTACACGCATCGTTGCCTTTTCCCGTTTTTTATTGATAGTTCGGCGAAGCGGTCAATGACTGCAAACTTTGCACTTCCGACCCAACCTACCTGTTGTATTGGCTCATCGGTAACGTATAATATAAAGTTCGAAGCTTTCAATTGATCCCTTACAATAAATTTGCTGTTATTTTTCTTCAGTTTGCGATTTTAATTTAGTCAAAGCCGAGAAAATGCTCCGTAAAGTACGTTCACAATAATTTTAAAATTTTTGCGCTAACTGACTGTTATCTTTATACAAGTCGTTGGAGTGGCGCCGTCAATATCGAATCGATTCGATCCTGAAGGATTACAAGCCAAAGGAAGTGGTGACCAAGTATGTGTCGATTAAATGCATTGGCCAAGACAAACAACTCAATCCCGGTAAGAAATACACTTCAAAGTTTAGGCAAGTGCGAGGCATAACAAATTAACAAATGATTCTTTTCGATTAGTGTGGATTCATCGGTTTGGCAAGATGGACTTAGATGGAATCCTGCGCGCAGTTAAGAAAAAAGACTACCACATGCACATCATATGGTTGACGGAGAGGATACTGTCGGAAATCTTCAAAAATCCCACAAAATACAGACATTCTCCGGACGTTCTTATTCAGTCGACCTTCATCGTCGACATGGAAGGTTTCTCAATGATTCAAATTGCGTCTAAGCGCGGTATGTTGTTTCTCAGCTGTTCTTGTTGCTTAGTGCCCGTAACGCACTGCACCGCACTATAACCTACATTTGAAAACGTCTTTTTTTTACAATGACGGACTTTTTCAACAGTTAGAGACATGATTATTCAGATGGTCCCTTTAATAGAATCCAATTATCCTGAACTGTATCGTCGCATAATTATTATCAATGGTACGTACAAGTAATGAATTGATTAAACTAAATAGCATCGCAAATAATTTAACCTAAATTAATTACAGCGCCAAACGTCTTTAATATTGCCTTTAACTTAATAAGACCGTTGTTGAACCAGCGGAGCAAATCAAAGATAAGTGTCTTTAATCACGACGAGGCAATATGGAAAGCAGCCCTTCTCGCCGAGGTGGATCCAAAACAGTTGCCCGCTTGCTACGGAGGAACTTTGACCGATCCCGATGGCAACCCAAATTGCGTTACAATGGCAAGTCAGAGGTCGTCGTTTTTCTTGAAGTGAATTATTTCGTAACATTGAAATTTCAGATCAATATGGGAGGCGAAGTACCGAAATCCTACTTTTTCAACAAATTTGAAACTACTAATAAGAAGCTTTTAGTCATTCGCAACGGATCGAAGGAGCTTTTAGATTTTTTAATCGATAAAGCTGGAACTATCCTGAAGTAAACTAACTTACTTTTCAGGATAAAGTTGGTCATTAATTTCATAAATATATTTCGTTTTTATAAAAGATGGAATTTTCATTCGGAAGACAGCGATATTGATTTTGCCGTCTACCGCAGAAAGGGAAAAGATTTGGTCCCAATTGTCCCTCATGATCGTGTAGATTGTCAAATTGCGGAGGAAGAAGGTGAAGTCCGCTGTGACGAATGTGGCGTCTGTAAGTTGTTGTTATCATTCAATTTTCTTTCGATATTTATTTCATTTTTGGTCTCAGATGCCGTTGAGTTCGACAACACCTTTAGTTACCTCCGATCAAAGAAGATTTGGTATTATATTTCCATTGAATATCAAACTCGTAGCCGTGAGCTTGAGTCGTCAGCAGGCTAAACATATGTGTAAACATATGGCGCAACGGCTACGTCCCCACTTATTTCTCATGTTTTTGTTATGGATCGTGTTCACTTGCACTAGGGTGGTACATTTAAACTTTTAAAGTGCAACTGAAACGAATATGTACATTATGATGATATACGACGTAGCATTCTTATTACATGATCCATGAATGGACATCGATATATAGAAAATATATTGGTGTGGAAAATGACACAATAAAACCAGTTTCTTTTATTTTTTTAAAGACAGTTTCTGGAAGGTACGACTGATTCTAATGGTATTTTGGAACCAGAATCTGTTTACATATAAAAGGTCCATTAGTTTAGCGATTGAGAAATATTTTCATTTAGAAGCCAACCAGTGAAATGATTATAATGTGATGGACTGTCGTATAAGCTACCACCAGAACTCAGGACATCCACTTGCACCCATATTCTATCTCCCGCTTTTAAGTTAAGTGTAGATTGGAGGGATAACGGATGCGACTGAGAAGAAAAAGTGTTACTTTCGTCAACATTGCTTTTTGCAAACTGATTTCCGTTCAAATAGAAATTTACATCAATCCTCGCAGAACTTGATGCTGGCCAATCCACCAAACCAGTAAAGTCAAAGAAGTATATTCCCGCACGGGGTGCCGTGAAAATTCCTGAAGATAAATCCATAGCCCCTCCGACATTTAGCTGTTCAACCTGAAACGGAATGGGAACATTTAATTGTGCTGAAAGACGAATTTCTTTGGACGTAGAAGAAAGTGGGGAATGATTTGGCATCGGCATATCCAATCCATTTCTGGAAATCTAATATTAACATTTTGTTACTAATAAATTGCACAGTACGTGACTAACCGCGTTTGTTCGATAAAGTAATACATACTTGGTTCATTAGGTAATTTAGAAAAGTCGCAGTAAATAGTTTCGACCATTTCAGTTCCTAAAACGGAGTACAATCCGCTCAAAGTATGGCCTATCCTCCACAGATCCGCACAGGAAGAAGGCATTCCGTTGACGGCCACTTGTCCCGAGCATTCAAATCTGCCCAGAGTATGCATACCGGACGATCCTTCTAGTATGGTCCGACCGAAATTGAGCCGGGTGATTGGCAGAAAATTGTTATCCGTGATCATTCCTTCATACGATTGAAGCAAACAGGTTACGTGCTAAACTGATAAGACGAAAGAAAGTCCACTACTCAGAGTAGCTAAACTCACCAATATCAGCAAGTGGCGTTGGCACACTTAAATCGCAGTTACAGTTTAAAGGAGCTTCGACACAATTATGATCCAGTCCGCATTGGTTCTTCCATCCAGTCCACAAATAAAAAAAAAATGTCAATTTCAAATTGAAAACTGACTGAGCAATGAGCACTAACAGTTTCTTATTTTGATTTGACATCTATTTTTATATCTTTTATATTAGTATAGACGATTAAACAGTGATTGGGTTTAGCCCAGAGACGAAGGTTCAACCAATCACTTTTTAATCGTTATCTCATCAGTGAAGATGTACCTTATATATTCTAAATTGTCAACGTCAACGGTGACGATTACTTTGCCAACAGTTGCATTGCGGTTTCAATGTGCATTTACTATTTGGTGTTGATTGAGTGGTGGAAACAAACGCTCTCAACGGCAAATAGTAAAGCTCTCTTGCCGTAATGTCAATAAATTTAAAACTGATAACGTGACTGGGCGTTTAGCGTGATTTTTGGCAATTTCGACTGCGTGGCTCACCCTTCACTGGCGGAGGATAGGAACGGGCAAACAGGCGGTGGGGTGGGGGTTCGTAAGCTGATGCACAAGAGAATCTGAGGATCAGGCGGTTTAACGAGTTTGCGTGCGATTGGATAAGAACGGGGATTTTTTTTAACGGATGGCGGGTACTTTGGGGGGTTAAAATACATTCTAAATATTTGTTCTTTGTTCTAAAAGATGACCCAAAGAGCCATTTATTTTACGGAAATTGTGTTCTGTTGATTTAGACGATGCAAATTGAATGTCTGCCTCTTCTTTTTCTTTGCCATTTATCATTTATGTTTGTGCGTGCTGTTAATTTTCAAATACAGGACATGGCACATGTCTGATTATTACTGTCGAATCCGCCAAGACGCAAGACAAAGCGGACAAGGTTATACTCATACTGTGAACTTTCATTCGCCACTACCAGATGTCACGATGCGTAGGAAAACAATCTTTTTTTCAGCCACTTTACCCGATACCAGCATACCGGTAGCTCGGAACTAATCTGCTTATTTCTTATTTGGAATTTCTTATTTGGAATATTCACGGATTCACTTAGGAAAAAATAAGCGAATGTCTAACAATACTACCACTTGGATCTGTAATGAATTATCGAGACTTTTGGAACTTTCGGCGACAGAAGATATTGCTCAGTAAACTATTTATTGTACTTGTCCCCTCTCTAAATAAAACAAAAATGTTTTTTTTAATTGTAGGTATCTGATGTCAATGGAGAATAGTCGCGATGTGGAAGATTATTTGCAATCAATGCTTGATCTATCCAATCCTGAGCATAGGTGTTTTGTCGAAACACTGCTGAATCGTTTGGGCCATTCTGTTAAAAAAGTATCACCCACCAGCAAAGGCCAAAGTCAGATTGGATTGATTGAACAGAAAGGAAAAAGTCAGCTGGATGTTTCAAATAACAAGCAGCAATCCAAAAAGAAGGTCAAACAAATCAATCTATTTTCACAAGAGGGTCAAGCTAGGGAATCAATCACCCTGCCAGGACAGCACAAGTATTTTTACTTTTTTTTTGCAAACTTCTCCAATATAACTTTAAATTTATGCTACCCTAGGTGTGAATGCCAGGCATCTAAGCATTCTCTCATAAGAAACTGTCTGGAATGTGGGAGAGTTATCTGTGCTCAGGAAGGATCTGGACCTTGCCTATTTTGTACTGAAAATGCAAGTTTTCCTCGGGTTTAATTACTTGGTTTCAGTTTAAATGACATGTTCTGACCTTGTTGATTTGATTTTTATTTAGATGTCTGCAAGTGAGAAAGAAGCACTCACCCTCACTAAACCGCCACCTCAGCGGACAAAGCAATCTGGTAGGAAGTTTTTGGATGGCACTGCTCCACTTCCAGATAAGGCATTCACAACAGCTATGGCCCATAAAGAGAAACTTTTGGAATTTGATAGGACTAGGTGTGAAAGTTCGCGTTTCTTGGTTTAAAGTTCTCCGATTCATGGCTTTGATTAATTATGTAGTGAACACCGAACCCGAGTAATTGATGACGAGTCCGACTACTTCAACGCTGATGGTAACAAGTGGTTGAATCCCAAACAACGAGACGCCCTTCGAGCGAAAGAAAAGCAGCTACGCGAAAGTCGACACGGACCAAAAAGGGAAATCAAAGTCACACTGGACTTTGCTGGTAGGTTTAATAGTTTAAAAATGCATAAATTCATTGAATTCATTTTTCATCATTTTCAGGTCGTCAGGTTATAGAAGAGCAAAGTACCTACGAAGAACTTTTTACAGAGCAGCAGTTTGAAGAAGATTCGAAAGAATATTACGATGAATATTCCGTGAATCCCGCACTTGCATTCCCGCGGCCTATCGTAATGGAGCTTTATTTCAAATTTTGACCTTAAATTCTAAGTTTTTTTTTATTTTTTAAACGTTAGTATGATGTCGCCTTTGACACTCCTACTTCACAGCCTGCTAAATCTTCAAGTAACAATCCTAAGAGTAGTGAAAAAGTCCGAGTTCAGGATGCCGAACTGCAGAAAATGAGCGATCCTGGAAAGTGCCTTAGCATGCATCAGCCTTATGCCTCTCTTTTGGTTGCTGGTATCAAAAAGTAAATAATTATCTGTTATGTCTATTTTAGAGTTATCATTAATCGCAGCCACTTGTTTAGACATGAAGGCCGAACCTGGTATTCGTCTCATCGAGGTAGACTGTGGATCGCCTCCACTGTTAAAGAGCCGTCGCAAGACGAGATAAAGCAACTAGAGAACTTTTATCGCACACTTTATGGCAAAAGTGATCTCGAGTTTCCCCAAAACTATCCGGTTGGTTGCTTGTTGGGTTGCGTTGAAGTGGTGGACGTTCTGCCGCAAGAAGAGTATAGGGTGCAACACCCTCACGGAGAGAGCGAGTCACCTTACGTCTTTGTTTGCGAAAATCCCCACGAGCTGTTCGTTAAATTTCCCAACAAAGGGCAGCACAAAATTTGTGAGTTGAGTTATTTCTCTTGTTATATTTGGTACCAAATTAATATGTTATTCGTGAGCGCAGATAAACTGGATCCCGCTGTTCATCAAACAGCCAAGAAATCTTTGCGGTTTTGAATGTGACCCAAACATGCAACGTGTTTATTCCTTCTGTTGTTACCCGCTGTTATGGTAGGAACCATTAAAAATTATTTCCTCGAAACAAATCGATAGCCTTGCTTTATTTGACGACGGTTCGCTAAATGATGGAAACAGTTGTTATCCAACGCCAAGTTATACAAGCAAGAATCAAGTTTTTCCTTTAGTTTTTAGATAGATTTTATTAAAGTAAAAAGATATCAGCCACATAATGTACTTTTGTTTCCATTAATGCTACCTCACGTTAGAGAAATCCCGACGATTACAAAAATTATTACATAAACATAAGATATTTGAAAATCGTTTAAGAAAGTGTACCGCATTCACTTTTCGTTAAAAGGCTTGCAGCCCCCCTTGAAATCATTGAAGCAGACGGTACTCTCCTAAAGGAAAGTTTACAACCAACTTAGGAAATTTACGGAAGTAAATGTATCCTCGGGAGGAAATGAATCAAGGAGAGTCGGCAATAGGAGCCATCCGAACGAGCCCAAAGAAAGTCTTGCTAGGCTGTAAGACTGAGTAGCGTAGAGGTTCGATATCCCGAAGGAAAAGCTTGTCGCCTTCTCTAAGATGGGCAGCAGCTGCCGTGTAGCAAGTGTTAGCTTTGGGTAATGATGATTCCGAATAAGCTGAAGTGACGCATCGCAGGAAAGGCTCGGTATTGATGAAGACTTCATAAGCGTTCGTGGAATGGTCGTCAAGGTAGTGCACCTGCGTAAAGGAAAAACGAGATATGGTTCATCATTTTTTTTCTTACTACGATCTTATCATCGCGAAGGTGTTGTGCGTAAGCAACCAAAAATGGCTAGGGACGGAAAAGTTTTTGGCAGCTGGCGCTTATTTACCTGTGCGTAGATGAAGTACAATCCGCTCTGTTTGACGGTTAGTATGGCGCCGTCAATTTTAACTAATGGAGTTGTTTTAAGTGGGGAATCCCAGTTGTTGGCGGCAATCTTCCAAGATGTATGAAGGCCAAGTTCGTTCCGGGAGGCTATTTCCACTGCGGGAAAAAGAAAACAACAACTCGTAAATAACGTCGTTAACATTCCCAAAAGATTTCATGTCATCGTCGGACGTGGATATTTTATCGTCAAGATTTGAGTGAAATTCCCAAACTGCTAATCAAACCTACTCCTTTGTTAACATCGCTGCCCAATTTGCTACAACAATAGTTTTGACTAATGAATGAAAGAAAACTATCGAAGAACGTTGCAAGACGGTTCAACATTAGTTTGCCGGTGTCTGCGCCGGGTTCAAAGAACTTTAAAGACATTTGAGTTTAATTAGAATAAACGTTTACGTCTTATCTAATAAGAACGTATTATGCATCCACTCCTTTTGCACTTCCGTGAGTCGCTTAGGGAACTGGCAAGAATCACTCTTTAGACATGCACATATATTTGGCAAACTCGAGGTCAGCAGCTGTTTATGATTAAGGATCTGCATTCTTCTTTTCAGGAGGAAAGGAAAAAAAAAGTATCATTAATCATAGTAACGTGCACATCCCATCTGGATGCATTGCGCTTTCAAAGTTTTTACGTTTGTGCAAACGGTTCTGCATCCGATTATTTCCTGGCGCAGTTCGTGCGCCCAGGAAGTTTTTTTTTACACTTTTGCTCGCCTACATTTTCGCATTATGCTAAAGGAACATGTATTACGAATTCCTAATTAAACTAGAATGATGATGCAAATTTTCCTTTTTGGCACCTTATCTTATTCAGATCACGATTGGTCGCGCGGGTAGATATAAATTTGCATAGATCTCTCACCTTGATTCTCGAAATTGGCCGAGCTGACGTTTCTGGTGTCGGCCACCAAGTGGACGGCGATGGCAGTATGACTGAGATCGCGCAGTTGTTTCTTGTTGACTCGTTTCTTGCTGCTGCTGCTGGCTGGAACGGATTCTCTCGGGACCGACTCGTCGCCGCCGCTATTATCAGTCTGGGCGGGTAAGCGCGACATGAGCGCCGGCTGAGTTACTTTGTAGACATTTGGCTGCTGCTGTCGGGCACGATTCGAAGCGGATGGGCCCACTGACGCCGTGACTGTTTTCGTTAAGATGGCAGGCGCCGTTGCAGCGCTGATCCTGTCTTCCTGTGATGTACCTGCGTGAGGCAGAGCGCCCAAAGCCAAAATGTCAGCCATTCCGTTGCTTCGTGACGTTGCCCAGACCTTTTGATCGCCCAGAACAGACAATGGGACGCTCTCGCGGTTCTCTGACGACGTCTTGACTCGGCTGTGCCGGAACTCGACATTCGGAGCCGCGCTGTTCTTTGACGGCGACGACGTGGTCGCCGTCGAGCGCAGTTCTTGCTCGTTTGTCGCGTCGAATTCCGGAACGGCGCTCAATTCAACGTCGTCCGTCATCGGAGATGTTGTCGACGGTCTCTGCTGGTGGCGGTGACGCGGTTTCTCTTTCCTGCCCCGCCAGAAGCTGTTTTGTCTGTGGTGCGGTAGGATCGGAGAGTCGGTCACTTCCGATGTCTTCGGCTCGTTTCTTCCGGACAGCAGCGACTGGTAGATGCGTAGGCCTTCAGTCCGGTTGGGCATGACACCGTATCCACGGTCGAATATCGGCACTCCGTCTTGAGTGTGCGAACTTAGATCGGCTTGGCGTTTTCTTCGATCCACCCTCGATTTCAGATTCCTTTGGCCTCTCGCCGGTTCGACGATCGGCTCGGCTACGGTAGTCAATTTGGACGAGAAGAGCGTAATGTCTTTCTCGGTGCTGCCATCTTCCATACTATTAAGGAGGTCCGTCTTTTCTCCATCGGCATGGCGGAAGTCCATCAAAAGAATTTTGCCGGCTTGATCACTCTCCTTGATAAGATAATGATTGAGAAGGTAGAATCGAATGCCAATAGTTAATAACATAACCAACGCAACCACAGATTCAAACAAAAAAACAAAACAAAAAAAAAAAAGACGAATCACGAAGAAGTGAAAGTCTGGCGGCGCGGTGTGAAGTCAAAAATTCAATTATGGAAGTATGAATATGAAGAAATAAATCTCAGCTATGTAAGGTGATGATGATGATGAAGGAAAGCCATGAAAGGATAGGGGTATGCCTATGGCATATCATGAATCGAAGAATTGATGATTAGGCAAAGCGAAAAGCTTTTGTTCCCGGATATTATATGTATATTATACGATTCGGTACAAAGAGTAATTCTATCCGCAGATTTTTTTTTTTTGGTTCTTGTTGATTACAAGACGGAGGACGTTTTCGTCCGATCTATTGTTTCTCTATTCAGTGAATTGCCTTAGTGTAGAGGTATAGAAAAATGGACTTTCTCTTTAGAGTTCATTAAGCCAGGCGCGAGAGATTGTGAACGGTGTAGCCGAATCCCTTTTTCTCCTTTAACCTTGGACTGTTTATTTTCCGTCCTTATTCAGGCCTATATGTAAAATTGAATGCAAATGTGTCCCAGTATGCTAAAAGTTCCATGTAGCCCATGTCAGATTCAAATGGTTCATCGTCGTAGCTTCGAGTCCGCTTGCGCTTTCTATCCTTTCCTCGCTTGGATATCATTACAGCGTTTTGATTTATCACCAGTCCAACTATTTTGCTCTCCCTCTATAGCCCGCCGCTGTTGCTGCTGCCGCTTTTGCACATACACATGAAAATATAATCAATTGGGTAGACACTGCTATGGAAACATTTGGCGAGAATATATATACACTTGGAATGTACCCAAGCCCCTTTAACCAAAAAAAAAACGACGTAGTGGACTTTACGCGCGCGCGCGCGCTCGCCGGGCTCTTTTCTTCTATTCAATAAACTACAATGACCACTCGAAAAACATGTCCCGTATTCGGTAAAGCTGGCGACGACGACGACGGCCAACCTGGCAGGTCAGTTAAATGCGGATTGGAGGGGGAAAATCCAACACACGCGGTGTTGGATTTCTGTTTTTCTTTTTTTTCTTCTTCTCCTGACTATGACGCGTGACGCAAGAAAAGATAGGAGACCCCGAAACGACAGAAAATTCCTTGCAGCAGCGGCAGAGTAGGTCAGAGATAGAAGGGAAGTGATAATGTGTGGATAGAGAGAGAAAAGAATTCCAATGCTACACAATATAAGGCGACAATCGAAGGATGTATATACCGCAGCAATAGCATCTGTTAGCGGTTGTTAAATATTTAGCCTCGTCGGCTCGCGACGAATCATGCCAGCCAACAATTTGTCTTCATTCCGCTTTCCTCATTTTCTCCCTAGACTCAATTCAAGCTGTCAAGGCCCCGTAATAGATAGATATCAACTCTTTTACTTATTCTCTTTTGTGTTTGTTATTCTTTTTCATTCTTTTTTAAGGTCCCTCTTGCTCTTTGGCTTTTGTTTGTTTTGTTTGTTTGATTGTTTTTTTTAACGGTACGTCGATCGTAAATCGGAGTAAATAAATCAAGATACCTGATCCTGGTCGTCGAAAGCGCTCTGGGCCGGAAGATCGTCTTTCATTTCCGTGTTGCCGTCGTAGAGGTCGTAGAGATTGCGGAGCTGGGCGCGTAAATCTTCCAAATCGAGAGTAGTCAGAGTGTCTACCCGCGTTTGCAAGATCTCCACCTTGCGCTGCAGATGCCACGTGAACCACAAATGGAAAGTCACGAGAGCGACGCATGCCGTGCTGATGGCCAACAAGAGCGGCCAAGTCATACAGGATGGCAGTCGCTGGCATCGGCCCTTTTTCATGCGTTTCGATGCCGATTCCAGCTGTTGTTGTTGCTGGTTGGACGGGCGGCGGAAACCTCTGCCGCCGATCGGCCTGATTTCCTGCTGCTGCTGCTGCCTGTCGTCTTTCGACTGATCTTCCACTAGGACGGCGTATTTGTCCTTGTTGGCCATTTTTTGACGAGCCGGATCTTGAATTGTATTTTTTTTTTTTTTCAGATCCGCAAAGTTGTCAAAACACTAGCGCACCAGAACACGAGAGAATTAGAAAAACACAATCAAGTCAGTTTCCTGTTCTCAACAACAACAACAAAAAATGAGTGTTCAGGGCGCGGGATCAGTGGGTCAATGTTCGTCGAGCACTTTGTTTGGTTTTTTGTTCTTTTCTTTTGGTTTTCGTCGGTCTCTCAAAATAATGGCGGATTTTTTTGTTTACAATGAATTGATTGCTGCCTGGCCAACCGGAAGGCGGCGGATACAATATAAGTCTTGTCTAAATATACCGACAATCATGATTTCGAAGATTGTCAAAAAAAGGCGGGCTCGGTTTGTTGACGACTTGTTCTTTTTTGTTTTGCTTTTGGAGGGAGAGAGCACCAGAGCACGCGACCTACCGACTCGCAGATCTGGACGTTGACTGGCTGTTTAGGACAGAGTCGGTGGACAGTTTATTAAGACATTCGTAGCGTTTGCTCTCCGAGCGATTTCTGAGAAGGGCGCCGGAGTTGTGTAGTCTCTTAGAAGAGGAACAAGAATGTGGCAACGCTGTGTTGTGTGTGTGTGTTGCTCAAGTCCTTCACTTTCTCTTCTCTGCTGCTCAAGACTGACTCCGGCCCTTTGGTAGCTGGGCTGTCAGTGGCGCAGCTTCCTTTCCTTTAGATTTACATCAAGGTCCTCTATTCAGCATAGATGGCATTCGTAGGTCGTACCCTACACGCAATTTAAAGCACCGTTGCTTCGTGCGATTCCTTCTCTCTCTCTCCATCTCTCTCTTCAATACATATATATATGGTCCGTTGCCTCGTTCCTTGACAAACATTTCGGCCAGAGCCCGAACCGGTTTCCTGATTTTCTATTTGACCGGTTCACATGAAGCGGGTTTTTTTTTTACCATTTAACTCGATTGGTTCCAATTAAGCGCCTTTACACCCGCATCTCGCATCACGTGACGGCTCCAAAATTGTCCGCATTACATTAGCGAAAAAAGATTTCTTTTTTTTTCTTCCAGTTCATCGGTGGAATGATCGCTGCGTGATATTTGTGCAATTGTCAATCTAAACAATACTGGCAATCAGCTGGCTCGTGTGCATACCATAAAAGCAGCGCGCATGATGCCGTATGAATATGGATGATGACGAAACTTGGCGCTCCATATACTGCCGCTGTAAATATTACAAAAAAAAGAGATGTCGAGTCCGTTCTAATACTACGACACTATAAGAGAAAGACACAAGACAAAAATCTATTTTATCAAGAAGAAAAGTCAACCGTTTCGCCGTTGGGAGGACATCGAGACCTTGGGTGTAGGAGGTCAGCTGTCAGTCGCATATATACAACACAGACAGAGACTCTAGTTGTGTACCTGGGGGTTAGGCTGGACGAGCGGCGGACCTGCCCGAGAGAGAGAAGAGAATTCACTTCGTGTGTCCGCTCAAGGTCTAACGCAGCGCCGTAAAAATCGTTGACTTTCCATAAAGCTTTTTCGAAAAAGAAGAAGAAGAAGAAAGAAAAAAACACCCAAGATGTCAAATGTTGGCTCTCGGCCGCATCACGATGCTTTCAAAACGAAATGAATACTTTTTGTGATTGTAAAATAGAAAAAAAGAAGAAAAGAAAAGAAATAATAATCTTTTTCTTTCCCTTCCGTTTAGGTCGTCTTTTGGACACTTTTCGCGGATGGGACCATTTGATGTATGTCTTTTCACGGCGACGCCATCAACCGTCTAGTGTGCACATTCTACGACTGCGATTAGCATATTGTCAACATCACAAATAGGGTTGGAATGCATAAAATAAATATATGGCTAAATAAACTTGCTTATTAATTAACACGTTGGCCTTTCTGGTATTTTAAATGGCGGTAAATAACAACTGAATTTTCGCAGTCACTTTTTTCAAATAAAAAGGTCCCGAACGATGTTGGCTGGTCAACAACTTTGTTTTTGCACTTTTTTTCCTTTCTTTCTTTTTCGAAACGTCTCGACAACTTTATTAATGGCCATAAGCTCCGCGCGCATCGCATTTCGCGGTTTTCGTCTTGGCGACGGCGCCACACTGTTGTCGCGCGGATGAAGAATCAATAGAGAATTATTCAAATCGCTTTCCACCTCGACCGCAACAAATGCGCTCTTGGGTAGAATCGCATAAACGACGTAGGAGATGTATAATTCGCGTCTCAATAAAAAACAATAACAAAAATCGACGATTTCAACATTCAGCTCAATTCGACGAGTAACTCGTTATTCCGTCGATTCCCTCGCATTAAACAGCTATTTGAGCATTAACGGGCGGGGAAATATTTCGAATTTTTCTCCCTTCATGTTTCCCTTATTATCAGATTAAGGAATATGAAAATTTACTACCCAATTTCGAGTTTTTTATTATGAAGGAATGTTTTGAACATTTCAACATTTTGGAGAGAATGGCTGTAAGTTGTCTCGGACTATATCCGTTTTTGTCCCTCCTTGTGTACCGTGCTGCTGCCTTGTTATGGAGAAAGCGTACGTGACATGAATATTTTCCTTTTTCTTGATCTTGTCTTAGTTTTGTTGTTGGTTGAAAAGCAAACTTCAATTCAGCAAAATGGATGCGTTGTGCCCGGCGATGCTGTGTGGCTTATGACTGTTCCGTCCGACCGGCGCCAGTATCTCATCAAAAGCAGTTGGCTAAATCATCATAAGATAGATTTTTCTTCTCTCTCTCTCTCTCAGCAACTGAGAGCCCGCAGACCCACGACGCGAGCGGTACACATACAAAGAAAAGCATTTCAAGTCATGAGCTGGGCCTCAGCATCAATCTTCTTCACCGTTGTCTATGCGCGGAGTCCTGTACAACTTTTTTTTTCCTCTTTTTCTCCTTACTTTTTTTTCCGTCCCATCATGTGATGAACAGCCAAAATTGCGTATTATAAAAATTCTCCAAAAAACACGCTTGTGAGTGTGTGTCTGTGTGTGAATCGTGAAAGTCACGGCAAATATCCAAATACCATTCCGACACATCGAGCATACGTATATAAATATAACTGTGGCGCCGCAGCAGCGGGAATCCTCGCGCGCTGACATTTTACTCTCAAAGTTCCATCTTAATCCGCGACGCAGTAAGCTAATTAATTGGAAAGAGTTTTTTACGAGTTGCTATGTGTGTTTGCGGGAGCTCTTAAATTCTCGCCGAGTGTCGCCGTTGGCAAGCGGGTTGAAAAATTAAAAAAAGATAATAAATTGAGAAAAAATCGCTGCCGCTGAGCGCGGGCCGCCGCCTCTTTATAGTATACCTAGACAAGAGATCCTTGTTGCTGGCCTATTGAGAAAATAGTCAAACTCATGTTTCTTTGTTTTATTTTGCATTTGAAATCACTGCGCGGATGATGGTGCCGCCGCTGCGGATAAATGTTATCATAGCTAGGTGAAAGCGTTGGTGATGCAATCTGATGAAAAGTAAAGGCGCCTGTCTGGTCGTCACGACTCTTTTTTTAATATTTTATTTTCAGAAGAAGAAGAAGAAGAAGACGATGAAGAAGAAGAAAGAAAAGAGAGCCGACGATACTTCCTCAAGTTATCGGGCATCAAAACCTGCGAGCGGACGTAGCGGCGCCAGCAGCACCGAGAGAACCATGAATAAGCTTTTGCGTTTTGCAATCGCTTTTGAAAAGCACGCATTTTTATTTATTTATGTAATATTAGTTAGATCCATGTATGGTGATTGGGGGAAAAGCCTTCAGTCACACTCCTCATGAACAGCAGCATGCTGTGGTGGCCTGTTGTAGATTCCAAAGGTGCTGGCTCCAGCAACATCACAGAGGAATCCGAGCGTGAGCAGAAGCGGCGCCATAACCGAGGGGAGTCGACAACCGTCGCCACGCTATAAGTTTCAAGTCGTCTGCGTGAACGTTAGATCCGAGGAGGTCTATACAAACCAGTGAGTGGCCATTTTTCAGCAGCTTACGTATATACATTTATACAACAAGCCGACCGAGCGAGCGGGCGAGCGAGCGACTCGACGAACGCTCTTAACTTCCAAAAGAAGACTTTTCTTTCCTTTCACGTGATACACCCAAAGGCCTATCGTTTTCCTCGTGAGAAAATGAATTCTGCGCATCTTAAACTGACAGTGGTGACCTTGTGGGGTGCTTGACCCTACCGACGTCAGTCAGATGTAAGATGCTGATGCGGACAGAGAAAATGTCCCTGTCGAAAATTCGATACAAGTCTTAAAATCTGAGCTATGCAAATGAGGTGGCAATATTTTCAACTCACGCAATTGCATGTTGCTTCACGAATAAACGGGTGATTTACAATAAGACGTATAGTCTTGTTAACATTTTGACATAAGTAAACGCTACTAGATTTGTCTTGTAACTTTCGGAGCCTTTTGGACTCGTGCCCATGGATGTTGGAAGTACATACTATAACATTCGACCCGCCGTGTTCCGCATTCCACGAATTCGCGAATATATGTTTGGCAAAACTCGAGGCGACTCAACAGCCTTAAAAATGCCTTGCGCCGTCAGGGTTTTATAACAAAAAGTCTGACATAAATAACATCCATCGTCGCATCATCTTCGCAAATGGCACAAGTTCTTTCTACACTTAAGAAGCTTTTCAGACCATTATTTTTCATTTTGAAAAAAAAATTGCGTCTTTTTTCTGTCAACTAATGGCGCGTGAATCGAGCCTCCCAACCGTACTCCTAGATGGGGCTGTCGGCATGAAAACAAACTCGTCTTTGCCGGGAGAGTTCGAACGAGTTTCACCAGAATTCCGGTCGTCCAAACATATTTTACACCGAGGTTAACGAATAAAAAATCATGCAGAAAATATATTTGAACCTTTGGACTAGTAGGAAAAATAGTTTACATGGATCTAATCTAATTAATTGATTGTTTTGTACTTCATCGAACTAAGCATTATCCTTCCAACTTTTTGTAAGAATATTTTCGTGTCAGATTTTGGACCATGTTTATAGATCATATGTTCTCTAACTATGGAACTCTCATTAATTATTCTTTTATGTTAGGGTTGTACTTGATAGAGAGTGGTTTCATTTAAATGCTTTAAACAAAAAATAAATGCTTCTGAATTTTTTTATTGAACTGTCGTGTGGTTTTAAATTTTGTACTAAAAGTTAACAATACAGCTAGCCAAAACAATTTCTTCCAACTTTCGATCATATGAAATCTGTTTAATAGAAACATTAATATACTTCAGGTATAAGTAATAATACCCTTAGTGATCATTGTCGGTTTAAAAAAGGTTCCGAGCACAAAACAATACTTTGGTTGTTGAGTGTGGACTCGATGCTGCAGGCAAACCACAACTCTAAATTCCAGAGTGAAAATGAGTGTTTTAAAAAATAATTGGCGCTCAAAATGGCCGCGAGTGCAAGGAATCCAATAAAGTTATGCCTATCCAGAGATAATACGATTTGGTCGGCGCCACCTTCCTCTTGATCATCTTCAGACTGATCTTCGACTATAGACTCATCTTCGTCTTTTACGATTTGGTCAGTGCCACCTTCTTCTTGATCATCTTCAGACTCATCTTCGTCTTTAGACTCATCTTCGTCTTTTACGATTTGGTCGGTGTCACCTTCCTCTTCATCATCTTCAGACTGATCTTCGACTTTAGCCTCATCTTCGTCTTTTACGATTTGGTCGGTGCCACCTTCCTCTTGATCATCTTCAGACTGATCTTCGACTTTAGACTGATCTTCGGCTATAGACTCATCTTCGTCTTTTACGATTTGGTCGGTGTCACCTTCCTCTTCATCATCTTCAGACTGATCTTCTTTTCATCTTCGTCGATTTGGTCGGCGCCACCTTCCTCTTGATCATCTTCAGACTGATCTTCGACTATAGACTCATCTTCGTCTTTTACGATTTGGTCGGTGCCACCTTCCTCTTGATCATCTTCAGACTGATCTTCGACTTTAGCCTCATCTTCGTCTTTTAGGATTTGGTCGGCGCCACCTTCCTCTTGATCATCTTCAGACTGATCTTCGACTTTAGACTGATCTTCGGCTATAGACTGATCTTCGGCTATAGACTGATCTTCGTTCTCAGCAGATTGATCTTCGTCTTTAGACTGATCATCGTCTTCAAATTGATCTTCGTCTTCAGATTGATTTTCGTCTTCAGATTGATTTTCGTCTTCAGATTGATCTTCGTCTTCAGATTCATGATCTTCGTCTTCAGAATACTGATCTTCATCGTCTTCAGAATGATCTTCGTTTTCAGACTGTTGTTCGTCTTCAAACTTATCTTTTCTAAATTATTGATGACAAAACGAAGAAATATGTTAAATAAACATGACGATTTCTGGTCAACCAAATCGGAAATGAACAACAAGATATACCTTCGGGACGACGGCCGCACATAATTACAATAACAAGTAATCGAAGCGAGGACAACCACGGAGAAGAACAAGACAAAAACCAGGACAACGAGATATTTCGTCAGGCCGAAACTGCCTGCCAGGATAGCGGCCTTTATAAGTGGATATTGCTGGTTGATTGTTGGTAGCTTATTATTTAGTTCATCGGCAAACTTATTCCACTTGAATTTGAAACAAGAAAAAATAACAAATGTTCAAATATGAAGTTGTTAGATTAGACAAGACTGGGTTTACCTTAGTCCATAACGAACAAAAAGAAGCAAAGCCCAAGGTGACAGGAAGGATGATTAATAGAAACTCTAGGATCATTTCCTCTGAAAGATTCATTTTAGCTAAACGAAAAGTCGAAAACTGACGATGGTAAAAAATCAAATGAGTTGAAAACGTATTGTTATAGTTCGAGCTGAAGTGACCGTACTCTGCAGTCCGCACTACAATTAGCGTCTGTTGCCACGCAAAAAAGGAGGAGGGGATGCGTAGCCTAATAATGCGTAGCGACGAAGTAATGCAACAAATCTACCTCATTTTCCTAATATATTTGCATCAAATGCTTTTTATAACTCGATAATGGAATAAAAGAAATCAACGCTAAATGCTTAAGGAATTTGTATTGAACTGGTGTGGTTCGAAATTTTCATATACCAATGGCCGAAACGGGGAAAAAACACATCGAGCGCCGAATGAGGGAATTCAAACTCGCCGTTTGAATATAGTTAAACGAAAAATGTAGCCGTTGACCCCAAAAGTAATAACTCCAAAAAGAACTATCAAAATATCACAGACAATTCTTTCTTTCAACCATCCGCAATTATTGAATTCCGTGGGTGAAGGTTGTGTCCCGGTGCTACAGGCAACACTCATCAACAAACTCGCGGCCCAGATGCAATGGGAATGTTGTCCAATGAGGATAATGGCCAGCAAAAGGGAAAAGGTTGCGAAGTACCTAATCAATCCGACACGCAATCTAGATTTGTAACGACGAAAACCAAAGTTAAACATCACTTCACATTAACCGAAGCTATACGATGTATACTTTTGGAAAAACAGCATGTAAGAGAAAGAAGCGAGAAAAATTCCACCAACAATGGCGGTCAGGTCAGTATCCATGGGCTTAGTCGTTGGCAGCTTACTAAGCTCGAAAATCACCGCCCACTAGAATTGGGGAGCGACAGAATTACAGAAATGAACAATTTCGCTTCTCTAACATAAAATTTGTGTTTGAACGAAAATCTATAGATTACCTGCAAACAAAATAGCAGAATTCCCAGTACCCCGTTCGTTGCAGCGAAAATGATCTTGAGCATTGATGGAAGCGGTGGAGAGGGAGAAACATCCTCAGTATCGGATGAATCACTCATTTTTCGTCGAAAACAAAAGCAAATGACACTAGCAAATGACAATCAAGAATGCTAACCACTGAGGACTGAACAAATTAGAGACGTTAAACTTGAGCTCGCTCTAGCTGTTACGTGTCGTGTCTAGGCGGGAAATGACTAATGAGCCAAAACGAGCGTCTGACTCTGACCATATCCTTAAGGAAGGGTAAAACAAGGGTGGGGAACTGAAGAATTTTGCTAAACGAGTACGTCTCGAAAATGAAGACTTGGTTTTTTCAAACCATCCAAATTAACTATCGAATGGAATTTATCATTAAATTTTAATATTAGAACTTTGTTATATTTTGTGTAATACTAATTTCGAGTCGAAAATGAAAAATAAAAAAAACCGTGGAAGTAACGCGAGTACATTTGCTGGTAGTAAACGTTGAACGACGTTTCTCACAGGGAATGGGGGGACGTGTGTGTGTTATGTTCGAATCGGAAATCAGATATCAACAATTTAACAAGAATTTTCTAGTCCACAACAGAGAAGGATGAACTAATTTTGGAATCAAAAGGTGCTACTGTGGGTCGATTTTTCGAAAAATGAAATGTGTATTTTTCGATATGGACTGTAGACAACAGCAGCACACGTCTTTCAGCCTAGATTTAGACGTCGATTTGAGTTAAATTTTCATTTTGAAAAATGAAACGGTCGTTCTGTTGCTCCCGTTGAGCTATCAAATATCAAGAGTGACCTTGTAAGGTTCTAGACTTGTAGAACAGGGAACTCCTGTAAAATGTATTACGTTAGCAGACGAACATTCAAAACGGTTAATAACGGCCACATTTAAAGGGATTCAAAATTTGCCTTCACAGTTCTTATTTTGAGGCATGTTTTGAGGGAAACGAGAGGCAAAGACAGCAGCGAGCCCATTAAGAAAACACATGACAAAACCGCACAAGATCAACAAAACATCTAATACAAGTCTTTTAATGTAAAATTGTCGTAAATGGTTTGCAATTTCTTTACTGCTAGCCCCTAAATTTTGAAAATGATCACCTGCTATAAGATTACAGAACAAGTCCTTGACGGTTGTGGGTGGTTCACTTAATAAATCTGTAGGCACAACGGAACAGTCTTTACTGAAGTCTACAGGGTAATGATGTATTTGCAAAGAGTGGAGGACAATTAGAGTAATGCCAAAAATCACGGCAAAAGCTGTTAAACACCGGATGGCGTCAACGTTCAACCTAAACATGTGAGAGTAAAGATGAATTACGACTTGGTTATAATTTAATAAAGTTGAATGCCTATAATACTTTCGTAACATAATCAATGTAGTAAACAACAGAAGAAAAACACCAGCCAAAAATCCCGTCGAGTCTTTCTCGGACAAACTAGTGTTGGCTTTAACTGTAGTCCACATCAATATCTGTTGATCCATTTTGATTTTTAAATCTACTAAAAATTGGTGAATAAATTGTCAGGAAAATACCTGTAAGGTTATAGTGGAAAGTCCTAGAAGCGCGTTACTTATAACGAACTTTAGTTCAAAATTTATGGTCACCATTTCCAACAGCTGGTGACTTACGTCTGCTGCTGTTCTCTGCTCTCTTCTGTAGACCTAGCACGTTTAAAACTGCAGCCTTTTGCAATAAACAATATCACTATTATCCACGTTGTCTCTGGCGGCCGGGAACGAGCTCTAGCTCGAATCGGGTAGTCCTCCAGGTGACGCTGGCCGTACTCCCTTCAGCGCCATCACTCCATTGCGCTTTATGGACTAGTGGTGCTGACATGGGTCCGAGAATACTTACATTTGGTACGCAACGTTGAAAACATAGAGGCAAAAGTCAACGGAAGTTCGGCTTCGTGTTTCACACTCATCGGATTTTCCCATCCTACAAAACAGGAAGAATCACATAACAATCGCTTGATTCAAATTTAAAAAGAGCTAATGTCTGTCTCTATTTTGATGGCAGGCAATAAAAAATTAAAACGATCCACCGTTTACAACGTTTATTATTATAATGAGGCAAGAAATTGATCACAAATTACCCTTTTGAGTGCTAATATAATAATTCGGACAACGCTAAGAGTACAAAAGAATAAAAATTAAGTTGCGCGTTATAGGCATTCAATACGTTTTAAGAAATTTCATATTTTTTTCGTATAACTAGCCAATCACGTCAATACCGAGAGGTCGGAAATTTTGTCATTGAATCCGTGAATTAATCCAATAAATCATTTTTGCAATCAAAAATTAAAAGAAAAGAATTCATGCCAACTGCGTTACATTTTTCGACTTCGTGTAAAGCGACTTGATGTAGAAGGAGGAAATGTCGTTTAAATTCGACGAAATGCTGAAGGCGACGAAACAAGTTTGCCCGGCATCGCAATGTCAACTAGTTTGCACTCTGGACTTTGATTTGTCTGCCTCGGAGATGGAATGTGCTATCTCGTCAACGGGGAAAGAAAAACGCTACCATGCTGTGGTCATCTTGTTTTCACGAATGCTGTCCGTGCACGTTATCGAACGAAAGTAATTCAAGTGTTATACCACGTCTCCGACTGCTGGTTGACTTTGTTTATTTACAGTTTCTTCTCTGCGCGCTATAAAAGGAAACAAGCTAAGAATGTCCAACGGGATAGTCGTGAAAGAGGCTAGCCAGCCAGTTGTTATAGTGAAAAACGTTGTCCGTCAACAAGAGAAACTGTCGACGGGCGAATCAATCAAAATCAAGTGCGAGGAGTCCGAGAGGGAGCACGTTCCCCCGATGTCATTTCGGGAGCGGAACGGGATTGGCTTCCGCTGAAATGGGCGGCTATTGAATGGTTCATCGAATTCGATCTTTTCCGGTCAAAAGGACATCTAGACCTCACAATCTATAAGCCTTGGCTACCATTCTTTATTATATATTTATATATACTATTTTCGTCGTTCGCCAAAGAGGAGGAAAAAAGTCACGACGAAGGGAGGTAATTTGTCAACCCCTCATTGACATATTTGTATTTAGTTTCCTGAAAGCTGACGACTGACTCATTTGTTCGTCAAAAGCGACGACGACGTAGTGTAGAGAGCTCCCGGAAAGCTAAATTGTCCTCGTATTGTGTTCCACTGCTAGTTGCTCTTGAGGTGACAGGGATTATTTGCTCGCGTTCTGCGAACGACAGAGCATTTCGATTGATTTTCCAGACGACGACCTTTTGTTACAACCAAACAAAAGGTCGATAACCGAAATCGATTAAAATCCCCGTCCGTAAACAAAGTCGTGCAGGAACGTTATCATGACAACGCGACTGTAAACTTGCTCTCACCGAGTCTAAATATAGACACGGAGATGTTACTGTGTCAAAATCGGCGATACCCAAGGTAGCGCTACCAGCACAGTGAAACCATGTACGGCTTCTCACTTTTTTGCAAGTAAAATGATGAAATTCCTGGCGGGTTTATTTGTATGCAAGTTACACGTAAAGTTATTCTTTTTTAAAGACTCCCGGGGGCGTTTCAAATGTTTTCTCAAGGCAACGACCTGCCACGATAATGTCTTCCTTATTTTCCCATTAAGTCTTATAGAAAAATTCCAATCAGAATAAAATGTATGCCATCTAGTAACGATGGCAGGTAAATATACAGTGCGCCCACAATGACGTCCGTACGAGTTCTTGGGGTACGACTCATCCACTTTCATCAAGAAATTGGATTACTTGTACTCGAAAATTCACGATATCCGAGCGTGTTGCTTTAATGACGGGTGGATTGTAAACAATCTGATAGCACGCCCGTATCGTGTTTCATTGAAACAAGAGCAGAGCAGTATATACTATTACGCCTGGCTGCATACTTTTCATCATTTTCAATTCTGAGAATCATCAATCGACTCTTTGCTCATTTCCACATGGAGGTGAAACACTCCATCGTTTGTAATTGCGCCAGTGTCAGAACTGTCGCTAACTAATCGCATTCGAATCATTTTCATTCAAATCCTGTGAACTGAACTGCACTGCGACGCGTTTATATTTCATTTCTTGGGAATCGCCGTGACGTCATGACACGATTGCCGTCTCACGGGGGTGTGGAGCTTAGCTCGATGTTGGTAAACCTCACGTGGTTACATTTTTGACAGAAAACTCAGTGAAGAATAACGGTAAGTCTTTTTCCGTCGATGTGGGCAGTGTGTAAGGTCTCGTTTCGGGGTTGGGCTTCTTAGCTGGAGGGCTATATTTATTTACCTTTATTCCGAAAGCGGCATGGTTGCTGTTTAGCCTCTCGAGAGGTAGGAGTTGTCAAAGTGGTGGCCACTTGTTAGAAGAAAAAAAAAGCTGCCTTTGTTTTGTGTTGAATTTCCAGTTATGTTTTTCTAAGTACTCCCTTTTACCCTGTAAAAAATTCACGAGAAGTTGCTTTGATAAATTAGGACGTGAGACTCGGAACTTTAACTATTGAACGAAACGGTGACCTCGATCCTTTCTTTCGGCTGATTGTTTGGCATTATTGCATCGGTGCCGCAGCGAATCTGGTCACGCATACTGAGCACCTCGGCCTGGTAAATTGAAAGGCTTCTTCGTACTAGTTCGTGTTTCTCGATTTACATCGCTGTAACAACTGTTTCTTTTTCTTTTGCAGCCAGCAGGTTACTAACTCGGGATGGCCAACTACATCGAACAAGGTGAGCATGAATTGATTGTCTCTCAACTCAAGATGGGTTAATTTGTTGGGTTGACATTCAACTGAGACATTCTCAGCGAGCAGCCTTCTCGCTGCCACGAAGTGTATGGATGCTTCGACAGTCATGGCTACAAGGCACCTGGAAAGGGTATTGGGTACTTCCCCGATAGGATGTTCAACAACAAAAGCTTCAACATCTTCTTAGTTTAAGCAATTCATCCAGCTTGAGGCACTCTCCCAACAGCAGGTCCCGCAGCATACATCTGCTTTTCCCTGTGCCACCACCAATTAGCTTTTGTCGACACCCAGCATTGAGGATGCCACACTTGTTTTCCCTCTTCACACAGCAGCAGCACACCTGCTGCTATTGTTACTCCTCTACTTATCCGCCATCACACTTGGAGAGACGACGGAAGACGCCAGTGCCGATGAATTGACGCACATCCCGACCAAGAAAACAATTCAGCAACAAAACAAAAATGGCTCGAGTTTTAGGGCGGGAAAGGAGGTTCTGAACGCGCCTGTGTCGTGAGGGTTGGTCGATTGTAAAAGCAGTCATTTCAGCGTCCGGGCGGGCGCGGGCGCGGGCGCAGAAAGGGGGTTGGCGTCGTTGGTGGTGAGGGCGCATGTCCGGTCGAGTCTCTCTCTGCACAACTACACTAGCAGTAGTAAGTATAGTAGGGAAAAAAAATAAAAACGGGCAGACAGAAAAGGCAACTACCTCGATGCAGTAGAGAGGTAGTAGCTGGAGCCCCACAAAAAAGGAAGAAAAAAAAAATAGAAGAGAATCGGTCCCCAAAACCTTCTTAAATTGCCCGGCGGTCGAGACCAGTGGTTTCAGTGGCTCGGCGGCTGTTGTTTCGTTCTCATGGGTGACACACCTGCGGCGGCGGCAGCGGCGTTGCGGCAGTGACAGTGCGGGGGCCCCTTGGTGTCTTTACTCCGTCCCTGCTGCTGCTGTTGTTTTGTTTTTCTTGTTGTTGATGTTGTTGTTTATTTGTGCGCTCCGAGAATAATAAATTCCGGCGTCGCGTTGACGTGTCTAGTGGAAGAAGTGAGTGAGTGCTGCGCTATTCCCGAAGAGAAATGAGCCAAGACGGATGTCTCGGAAAGAAATCTCGTGCGTTCCGACTGCCAAAGAGCGCACTGATTGACAGTTGTTGCGCTTTGTAACTTTGTTTTTGTTTAAATTCACTCGTTGGGGGCGGAGGGTATTTGTGTGAGTCGGCCGTTTGCAGGTAACGTGCCGCCGCCGTCCGTTTTTGTTTACTCGTGTCCCAATCCGGAAATAGCTGAAATGTTTATGACGTATTTATGTTGTTGACTCGATTTTCATTTGCAGAAGTGTACACGGCGAGTGAGGAGAGCGGCGCCGAAGACAGCGACGAAGACATCATCACCGATTACCTGTCGCCGCTGGACGACAACGGCAATTTGGATGCAGCCTCGTCGGCCACCTCCCCTGGCGCCAACGCCGCCACCACCACCACCACCACCATTTCTTCTTCCAGCGCTGCTGCTGCTGTGAGAATCTCCGAGATGGAGACGGCGCCCGGAGCGTCGGCGGCGGCAGCTACCGGCTCGGACGACCGGAGGAGCAGCACCACCAATTGCTCGACTGCCGAATCCATTCCCATCATCAGCGTCACGCAGCATTCGCCGGCCGCTTCCAAGGCATTCTTCATCTTGGGTAACATATACAAATATTATCTGTTTTCAGACGTTTTGCATCCATCACATCACATCATGCTCTTGGTTTGTTGATTTTTCCACCACATCCTCGACAGTTTTTTTTTTTTCCTTTTTTTCTTTGGCGGGGAATCCGGGAAGCCATTTCTCACCAATCTCGTTTGCCCGGGATCGTTATCCATTTACGACCTGACCCGCCAGCATCCAATTAGGGAGGCGTCAATAAGGAGGATGGGGGAGCAACACACACAACAGAGAGAGAGAGAGCGCGAATAATGAAGAGTGCGTGAACGATCGTGTTAGTGAGAGAGAGAGAGAGAGAGCTATCTAGGTTTGCCTCGTTAAACGGCAGATCCGACCGGAATAGTAAGACGTCGGTCTCGACGTTTCTACGACTCCCGCACAACAACGCCGTAATAGATCATTTTGGGCTATTTCAAAGTCGCCACGTCTCTCCGCACAACCGCACAGAGTAAAGGGTAGGGAGAGAGAATAGAGAGAGAGAGAGACAGTTTTCAGAGAATGGAAGATGGACGTGATTGCGTATCTGGAATTGGCGGGCGGGACAGCCGGTCGCCATTGTTGTCTTGGTAAAAGGGGCGAGAGGGGGAGGGGGCTATTAGCATTTGAGGCTCGGCCGAAATACATCAACTTGATGTCGGACGATAGAAGAGAAAGAAGAAGGAGAAGAAAAGCAACAGTCGGTGATGTACAGGTCCGGCGGGAACGCAATGACGTCAAACACGGTACCTACCCCTCCTGTTGTGTATGTGTGTATGTGTCCCGGCCTCTCTCTCTCTCTTTTCTTTTCCGCCGTGTTGTTCTTTCTCGCTCTCCTCCATCCTCTTGGATCATCTGATGGATACGGTCGACTATTGTTTCCGAGACGGATCGCCTCCTACGGCCCATGCGGAAGCTATCCATCACATTCGTTTTTTCTCTCTCTCTCTCTCTTCTTTTATTTTTCTTTTACCGTCCTTTTTTCTATTTATTGTATATATATAGAAAAACAGAGAAAATAGGAGGAGATAAACAGTTTTAGCTGCCGAGGAAAAAAAAAAAAGCAATCGACCTGCTGGTGCTGCGCCAATAAGATCAAATCCTGGCGGTCGAATCCATTATTCAAGAATTCCCCTTTCTTTCTTTCTTTCTTTCTTTCTTTTCTGGCCCACATACTCTACACAGTACACTAGAGGAGCGATTCCGTTTGTGCGCGCAGGTGATGGGCATTGTTTCCGGAGAGTTGCTCTTGTAGCACGTCTAAGCGAGAGAAAGTGGTAGAAAGAAAAGAAGAGCTTTATCTATCTATCTATCTATATATTTCTTTCCCGTACTTTCTTGCCACTGCTAGAGAGAGAGAGAACGGTGATTGGATTCTGTCTGGGCAGTCAACTGGAAGAGCTGCTTTCTTTCTGTCGCCGGATCGATTGGATTTTTTTTTTCTCCTGCCCGGCAGTCCAATCTTTTTGCGGGAAACCCTTTTTCCTTCTTTTTCTTCTTCTTCTCGGTGGATGATGAGAAGCCCCCGTGTGCCTACGTCAACAGGTTGAGCAGCCCATCGAGAAGGTCCTCTCGGTGATCGATATAAGAACGTGTGAGAGAAACTCTGTGTCGGGCCGGCAGGATCGAATTTCTTCCCCAGTTGTCGTCGAGTCTTGATGATGATCCATCTATGCTTGTTAGCGACCAACAGTTCGGCGCATCATGGTAATTGCCCGGCAGTAGAAAGAGATTTAGGGTGGGCGTAGTATAGTAGAGAGAAAGAGGAAGAGAAAGAAAAAAAAGGCGAAATTGGTGGAGACAACTCCGCTCCGATGACTGCACAACCGTCGCTCGTCGCTCCTTTCTCCACCGGTGCAAAGGTAATTGCGTTTCGCGGGGGGAAATTTTCGCGGATCGATGCGTAATGAGAGGACGTGCCCTCCTCGGCGGAGGAGGAAGAAGGATTCCTTCTCTTTCGCTGCTCTTCCACCGCCGCCGCCGCCGCAGTTGAAGAACGATCGGATTAAGGCCCACCGCCGCCGCCGTCGCGTGCTTTAGATGTGGAGGGGGGATGGGGTTAGGCGAAGATGGAATGACATCAAACCGAAGGAGAGCGAAGCGGCGTCAAGAGCTCGACGGAACAAGTCGAACGCGCAGAGAGACTAGAGATTTTTTTTGGGTTTTTTTCTTCTTTTGGGGAAAAAGGCAAATTGGATGCCGTCGTCATTCCTCTGGGACTTTTCCTTTTCTAACCAACAGAAATCTAGGGCGCTTACCTTTATCTCATCCGCGGAAACAGTTGCGTCGAGGAGTAGGGCGGAGTCGAAGTTGCGTCATCAAAGATGGAATCCTTCTCGGCCGAAACAACGTTTACCTAGTAGAGTATAGAGTAGAGATGCGGTGCCTGCGTTCTCTCGTCCGGGTGCCGACTCGTTCAACCCATGTCCAACTACATAATCCGATAGCTTATCACATGGTTGTCATCATCACCCTCGTCTCCCTTTTACTCGGGGAAAATAACAAGCTCGGCGGGTTCTCTATTGAAACGCGCCGGGACTCGTTCTTGTTCTCTTTTCTCTCTGTGTTTCTGATTGGTTTCGAAAATCGATGCCCCCAAGCCACTGCTACTCGTCCCGTCTCTCTCTCTGTCCGGCTTTACACAATGTGTATATAACGCGCGCACCTTATACCAGGACGTACTGCGTTTTTCCCATTTGGTTCACTCCTTCCATCTGAAAACTTTATTCGATTCCGGCGGCCGCAGCGGTACAGAATGGAAAAAAAAGAGAAAAAAAGAAAAGAAAAGGCGGAAATAAAAAGGAAAGTAACCGACATGGAAAGAGAGATGAGACGGTGCGGAAACTGGTACTAGTACTCGTACTACCACTACCAATCTTTTTGATACTACTGCTACGTTACTAGTAGTACGGAGTAGTACGGAGTAGCGGCAGCAGAGTGTAGTTTGACTTTGTTGGGGCGCTTATGACTCTTGGGAGGTTAGACGGGCCGTGTGCCGTGTGCTGTGTACGTTGTAGGAAGACTTTGTGACTACGTACTACCCCAAAACTCTCTCCTTAACACGACTTACGGTTTCCTCCCCCCTTTGCTATATCGATTGGATTGCGGATGCACCTCTGCGTTATACCAGAGAGAGAGAGAGAGCCGTAGGTTAGTCTAAAAAAAAAAGAGGAGTGCCCAGCTGTGTATGGAACGGACGCAAAATACGAGTTCACTTCGAAGGGGTCAGATAGGGAGAGAGAGCGGCTATACTGTAGAAATCGATCGTTTAGAGACTAGCGGCGGTGGTGGTGGTCCGTCTCTCTCATTTTATTGCTTACCATCCGGCGGCCAAGAAGAGGGAAATGGATGGACCATGACGTCGTGATCAATGGTCAATAATATTTATATGAAAATAGCCCCGGCTTTTGACGTCATCAGAGAGATATCCCGGGGCTTAAGGTGCTGTTAGGCTCCATCTTTCTTTCTATCATCTGGGAAAGAAGAAAAAAAGAGGGACGGATAAAATAAGGATGAAATCGATCGAATCAAACTAAATTTCCAACAGAAAAGAGAGAGATAGAGATGGAAAGCGTATATCCATCCAGCACCACCACCCCCTGCTGCGTCCTTCTCTCTCAACCATTCTCCAGTGTTCCCCTTTGATATATTAGAGTAGATGGGTGTATGAATACTCTGAGCATCCGAATCCAATCTGTGAGCGACTCGCTGCTATGATGACTGATCTCGTTTCTCTTTGTATTTTCCAACAGAGGACAACCTCCGGCAGCTGCACGGCATCCAGGAGAGCATCCAGCGGATGAGACAAGTCAGCGTGCAGACACTTCGACTCCAGGTAATAATATATACATCGTCGTCGTCGTCGTCGTATATAATCGCATCATTCCCTACAAGATGATATATGTATCAACAAATGCAGTCGCAAAATTGATAATCCAATGGCTCGCTAAGTGAAAGATCAAAGTTGGACTTTTTTCGGGGAAATTCGATATTTCCAAAAAAAATGTGTTCATTCTTTTTTTTCATCGCATGTCGTCGATGACGGACGATAGTCGCCCTCCTCCCCGAAAAAAGAAACGATGGATGATGTCGTAGCAGGTGACACACACAACACATCATCCATCAACTTCCCTATTCTCTCTCTCTGGCGACAAAAGAGAGAGAGAGAGCAGCTCCGAAGAATGAGCCTCATTTCCTACGCCATCGATCGATTGATCCTCCCAAATTTGATTCATAACTAGTTCTCGCCTATCGTAGTACGTAGTTGGGTTGTAGGCGTCAATAAGGTTGGGATTTTTCCTCCGTACCCTACCGTCGTTGGTTTTTCTTGTATTTTGGCTCCGTTGCTTCCGTTTCGTCCCGCCGAGCGTGTTGCATCGATTAGCGGAAGGCACCACCACCAGATGAAACTCCGACCATCTTCCCTTAATGATGACTAAAGCTCTCTCTCTCTCTCTCTATCTAGCCATCCATCTATCTCTATCCCGCTACTGGCTCTCTTCCCATTATCATTTGCGGACGTATTGTTTTCCCGTCCATCCCGCGAGACCCTTCCCACCAAGGATCAAAACTAAGAGGCCCCGACATGAGATAGCTGGGGTCGCTAACTTTGGCCAGAATCGCTCAACACATTTTTTGGCGCCGAAAATGAACTCGATTTCCTTTTGTCGACGACCGCCGGCACCCATTTTCGCTAAATTGGACCCGATATTTTTATTTTCTAACCCACCTCGGCCGTCCAACGAATCGATGGAAGCCCCCAAAGAGGAATTGTGTAGGTCTAGACACGCACAAAAGTGAAAAAAAAAGAAAAAAATCTTCTTGTATTGATTTCTATAGCTCTCTCTCTCTCTGCTAGTCGAAGAAAAAGATGGCGAAAGCTCCGTTAGGAAAGTGTCAGAATCGGCTGCTGGGTTCATTGTGGTCGCGTTCACAATGTCTAGCAGCACACAGTAGCTACGTGTACGACAGTACGGGCAATCAGGATAGAGGTGGAGCCAGAAGAAGAAGAAGAAGAGACTGAAAAAGAGGAAGAAGAAGAAGGAAAAGAAAAAGGAAGTCTCTTATTTTTAATGAAGCCATTCGACCAACTGGTAGATAGAGAGTCGTCGTCGTCTCTCCGATTAGCTCGAACCGTGCACACAGAGACGAAATAGAAAAGGGGATCGATCGGTTCAGATCTTTTGTTTCGCCTTTTGTGACTTTGGCGTAAAAGAGGCGCTCAAGACGGCTAAGAGTGCGTAGACTACTCCTAGTCTCTGTACGGCACGGAATAAAAAGAGAAACGACGAGCGACGATGATGATGAGAGGCCCAGACCGTCTTTTGTGTATCGGATTTTCAAGGGAAAAGAGCTCAGAGATCTAAAGAGAAGAAAGTAACAAAAGAGCGCGCCAGACTTTATCATCAAACTCTAACCCCTCCTGTTGTCTTTTCGTGTCTACATTGGCCGCAATGAACGACGGGAGAAAGAGAGAAGACGGCCGGCCATCAGTCGGGTGACGTCGGCGAAGCCCCGACTGCAAGACCGAAAGAGAAAAAAAAGGGAAAAAAAAGTAAAGAAAGCAAGTAGAGCCGATGAAGCGTGACATACCTCCAGGGATAGATTGTGTTTGGGTCCGTCGCCGGATTTCCTTGTCTGTTTGAATACCCAAAAAGAAACTCCGTTGCTGCTGCTGCTGCTTGCCTGTTACCTTTTCGACAATAATTTCCTCGGCTCGCTTTTCTTCCGACTGCACCGAAAGGCAGTAGTGAAAATGATTGAGAGACTTTGTCTGTTTGCCGACTGATAAGAGACGGGCCGGGACAAACAGCAATATGTTCGGGAGCAGCCCGAGTTCCTGCCCGTTTCTTGTCGGCCAGATATGTAGCGTGTTGGGGATCGCTTTGATCGCGCGCCACTGGGTCGCTCGCAGGTATCGACGGGCCTCTTCCAATTACCAAGAGTCAATAGCCTCAGAGAGAGAGAGAGAGAGGAGCGGCGTAGGTGAAAGGAGACGGGATAGAGAGAGAACCTCTTTTCTAACGAGTTGTTATTGATCTTTGGCCGGCTTCTATCCCCTTTTGGCCATCCGCACACATTGAAACAAACGCCGTTTGCAATGAGAGATGACGTCTCTCTCTCTCTTCATATCCGGTAGAAAACGGAACACTCTCCGTTGTTCCGATCCCGGGCCCTTTGTTCACCGCGTACCAGCTTTATCCTCTTCCCTGGATAAAAAAGAGAAAGAATCGCCAGTCCGTTTTGTGGACGTCATGGGCGCCGCTTTGAGAATCGAGCCAGCTGGGCATCCCACCAAATACACGGAGAGAGCTAGAGACAGAGAGATAGGGAAAAGATATCTGTTGCTTGTATAAAGATGGCAGCACCGAGCGAGTTCCAGCATCGATCGTCCAGCTGGCAAGCTGCGTGTTGCACAAGTGGTGTAGGAGAGAGTCAAAGTATAACTGCGGGCAACTCTTTAGTTCTCAAGAGCCCGACAGAGAAGTTTGGTGGGTTGCTTGTTTTCCTCCCTCAGCTCTCTCTCTCTCTCTTACTCTTTTTCTTTCCCGTCTCTCTCTCTCTCTGGAGCTGGAACATCAGCGGAAGAAGGGAGCGCCAGAGGACGACTAATGGGTCCAGCAGCTGGCCCGACCTCCTTTCTTTCCCTACAATTTGGAATTCAATTATTAGTGGAGAGCAAATTCCCAGTCAGTTGACTGGGGAAATCCCGGCTGCTCTCCGGCCAAACTCGCCCGTCCTTTGAACACCATCAACTTGATTGCCATATTTGGAATAATTCAACACTTGAAAACTTTGGATTCTAATTTTTATTATTTTTTGTTTCTTCTTTTTCCCAGTCGCAGGTGGGACGGAGACTCCGAGGAGCCAGCTGCAATTGGAGCCTTTCGTGCCCGTCACTGAGCGCAGGAGGAGGAGGCGGACACGGTAATAACAACGAGGCCGATTGGTTGGGCGCGACTTTGGCCGATTGGGACTCGCCCACACCGCCCGGAAGCAGTGGACACTACTGGGGTATGGATTGGCCCTTTTCTTTAATTCTCGATTTATTTTTCGGCTTAATACCTTGGCCGGCGCATCTGAAGAAGAAAGAGTTGAGAGTTTTCCTCTCTTTTGTGAAATGTATAGGCGATGGAGGAGCTGGGAGTCTGGTCGGTAGTCGTAAGGCCAGCCTGGCCAACGGATCGAAACGGCGTCGCAGCTGGGCCAGCCCGTGGGAAGTGGACGAAATGGGATTGGCGGCAGCCGGTGGTACATGCGGCATCACTTACGGTACGTCACCCCTCATCAGTAGTAGTAGAAGTAGCAGCCCCTTTACGCAGAGATGCCGGCCCGAAAACTTTCATCTTGTCCGTCTCGTAATTGCAGAGGAGCGCGGAGCAGAAGGTGGACGAGCCAGGAGCGTCAGTTTGAGCAGCGGCGACACGGACAACGAGCAGGAAGGTGGACACTCGTCGAGGAATCGGCCGCCCGGCGCTGCCGTTTCGGCGACAACCTCCGCTAATCCAAAGTAATTCCGTAATTCTAAACACTTCTGTGTGTGGTTCACTGGTTCAGTTATCGGATAAGGCCTCTCTCTCTCTCTCTTGCCCAGCTCTAATTCTCTACTATTTTTATTTTTTCTTTGGCCACGTAGCGACGAAATCTTCACTACGCGCGGACTCAAGGTGTTGACCGGCGGCCATTCAACGCACTCACTCAACGACATGGGATTTCCGGTAGGATTTCTTTTTTTTTTCTACGTTGGTGATGGAGGGTTAACGTGTGAAATTGCGGTCTAATTTCGGCTTGTTGTTGTGTTTTTCTTTTCAGTTGATTCCGGCCTTGCCGACCAAGCCGCGTGGGATGTCCAAGGACAGCGGAGCCAGCGGCGAGCCGAGCAAGTGGCTCTCACCGCGCATCCTCACTCTGCAAAAGTCCATCTCGACGCCGTCGATCCTGGCCGTCAAGGATGGCTCCACTTTGGCGGCTTTGTCCAGCAGCAAGAGCTCGACGTCGACGGCCACAGGATCCGCCAGTGGCGCGCCAGGTGGAACCGTCGCCGCCGGCGCCGGAGTCAAAGAGCCGGGCATCATTCCGGGACCTTCTTCGTAAACAATTTGTTTGATTTTTCTCGCTTTCTTTTTTTTTTCTTTCTTTTATTGGCCGTCGTTATCTCATTTGATTCGTTTCCCCGCATCATTTTGGTTTCTCACTTATTTCGTTCATTATTATTCCCCCGGACCAAAATTCAGTTCGTTCCCCCGTATGTCATCGTACACCGGTTTGGAGAGTGAAACCGATGACGATTCCGAATTGCACTTAGACCACCACCACCAATCATCTCGTTATTCCCTAGGCAGTTTCGTCGCCGAGTAAGTTTTTTCCTTTTTGGTTTTTTTTTAAGTTTTTTTCGGTTGTTGATGTTTATTTATTTTCCCATTTGGTGTGACGAGCACTGGTCGCGTGATTGAGCGCGTGAGGGAAAGTTTTTTGATGACGGTTAATTTTTGTCCTTTTCTTTCTCTTTCAGGCCTGGTTTCGAGAACGACGACGACGCCAACTCGTCGAAGCGGAGGAAACGCGGCAGCATCTTTTTCCGCAAGCGCAAGGCGAGTAGTAGTAGTCGGTAGTCGTCTTCGTCGTCCAATATCGCCCCGGTCGTAATTGTCAATTTGAATTACAAAACAGGACAAGGACAAGGAGAAGGAGAAGAGCAAATTGAAACAGCCGCATCAGTTTGTGCCCGTTTGCCATTCCAACTCGCAGCCGTGTGATGTCTGTTCCAAATCGTTGACCAACAAGGCCGCCCTGCGCTGCGAGAGTACGTTGTTGTGTCCCTCTCGCCTATCTTGTTATTAGTTGACTAACGAGCCCTACGAGGGCCCAAGAGCAGAAGCAGCTAGATTGATGATTGATTCATTTAGGCTGCGCCATTACGGTCCACGAGAACTCGTGCCGCGACCAGGTCAACGATTGCACTCGGTTCAAAGTGCCCAAGAGCGTTCCGCTCGGCTCCAAAGTCTCCTCGCTGGCCAGTCTCACCAGTACGTCCAAGCTGCAGTCGTCGGCCGGCGGTGGCGCCGTTACGGCCGTCAATTCCGCATCGTCGGCTTCTTCCATCTCGTCGTCGGCCGCCTCTGTCGCTTCCGGCAGCAGCAACCACGTCGCCGGAAACGTCAACAACATCAGCAGCAGCTGGTCAACCGGCCAGTCGGCCGGCTCTTCTCTACCGTCTTCTTCGGCCGCCACCACGCCCACTTCCAATTCGCAAACGCCCGGCACGCCCGTCGCTAGTCCTCTGTTCGCCAACAGGTAAAATCCCGTCCGTCCGTCTTTTTTTTTTCTTCTTATTTTCAAAACTAAGAGCCCGTCCCAAAAACAAAACAACAAGTGTCAAATAACATGCCAACAACAATTTTTGTTTTTTCATCTTGCCCGGCCAGTGCCGTTAGCAAGCTCAGCGGCTTGTCGCAACGGTCGCAGTGGAAGCGCGTCGCCGCTAAATTAGGCGTCAAGTACGTCCCAACGAACTCGATGTGTCCGTCGTTGTTGTCCGACTTGCACGATCTCATTTCAAAAGAATAGAATTCCGTTTTATTTATTTTTTCCACCTTTCGTTCGTGTCCGTCGTACTAGCGTTCGATTTTCTTTTGTTATTTATCTTTTCGTCGAATCGGCGGAGGTGAAGTGGTGGTACAAGTGGAGGAAAAAAAAAGAAAAAGAATTGAAGCGTGACTCGGGCGGATCGCATGTTTCCAGTAGATTTTCATCGTGTCCCTCTACTACCCTAGCACGATCGTGACGAATGCGTTCCATCTTGATGTTGTGCCCGCTCCTGGTCGTCCGTTTTTTTTTCTTCTTCTTCTTCTTCTCTTCGATCTAATCCGTAACTCTTTTTTTATTATTTATTGATGACTTTCTTCTACCACGCCGGGCCGAAACAGCAAATGTGGGGCCGGCGCCGATAAGGAAAACGACCAGACCAATACGCTCAGCGAGGAATCCAGTCATGCGTAAGTGAATTGGATGATCCCTGATGCAATTTGGCCCCAACCCCCGCATGCTTAATCTCGTTTTCTGTTTTTTTAATCTATTAATGCCCCGTCGTATAGAACCAACGAAGGTGACGGACCGTCCGGCTCGTCCGACACGATCGAAGGAGGTAATTTCGTCCCTTCATCTTTTTTTTTTCCCCGCTGCGCTACTAACTCGATTTCTTAACGGACGATGTAGTCGTTAATGCGGCCGATATCAAAGACCTGGATCTCGATCCGGAGCTGGGCATCTTGGACGAGGAGGCCGAAGCCTGGGTCGGCACCGTCGACAAGAAGATCTCCAAGAAGTTGAAGGAGAAGGAGATCAAAAGACAGGAGCACATTTACGAGTTCATTATCACCGAGAAGCATCACTGTCTCACGTTGAAAGTCATGCAGAAGGTACGTTGTCAGCACTATTTCACTTGTTATCGTTGGAGACCTGTCCCTCAAAAAGAAAAAATTCTTCAACTTTTTTTGTGTGTTCGTTCCCGTCAGATCTTTGCCGAGGGAATGCGGCGGGAGATGCGCTTCACGTCGGAGACGGTGGACAGGATTTTCCCGTGCCTGGAAGAGTTGATCGAATACCACCTGCAGTTTCTGCGCCGGCTGCGACATCGGCAGCGCCAAGAGGCGGTCGTGACGACGATCGAGGATATCCTGCGGATCCAATTCTCTGGCATGCTGGGCGACCAGCTGCGTTCTTTGTACGGTGAATTTTGTAGCCGCCATCAGGAGGCCGTGTCCATGTATAAAGAGATGATCAAAGAGGACCGCAAGTTCGCCGCCTTCGCCCGCCAGTGCACCATGAATCCGCTGTGCAAAAAGAAAGGCATCCCAGAGTGCATCCTCTTTGTGACGCAGCGCATCACCAAGTACCCGCTCCTCATCGATCCGCTCATCAAGACGTCCAGGGAACAGCCGGACGAGTGCCTCAAGCTGCAGCAAGTCCTCGGCTTCGTCAAGGTCCGGTCGTTTTCTTTTCTCTCTTATTCTTATTCTTTCTTCTTCTACTATTCCTCCTTTCTTCCACCACTGTGGAGAGCGACGCCGAGCAGCCAAATCCTCCCCCATTCGCTCGAGCGTTAGCACTCGAGCGCACTAGGACGCGTGCAATCATCCGAAAATGGTCGTTTGCTCTATTTTATTTACCAATAACCGCTCGATTGAGGGGGAACTTTGGGCCTTGCCTTGTTGCCCGGCATTTCACTGCCAACGATAAGACACGCACGACGACATCGTCCTAGAACGTGACGGAAGACGCCCCTCGGTTGTCTCTCTCTCTCCCTTTAACCCGTACACAAGTGGTGGAGGATGGTGGACGAGGTTTGCGACTCGGATGGAATCTTGAACACGTTCGCCATTGCTCCGTCATTGGCGAAAATGGGTTCTTGTTTCTCTCTTTATCGACTCTGATTCATCTTTGGATTTTACCCATCGTTTACGCAGGACATCCTCATCGGCGTCAACGCCCAGGTCGCCGAGAAGGAGCGCAAATTGCGACTCATCGAGGTCTACAACAAAATCGATGCCAAGTCGGCGACCACCTACAAGAACAAGAAATTCAAAAAGTCGGACCTGCTGTCCAGCAACAGGCGTCTCATGTAATTATTAAAAAAAAAAACAATTTTGGCGTCTCCTAATGACGAAACACTTGACAATATCCTTTGATTGTGCCAATTAGGTTTGAGGGCGTCGCCTACCTGAACCACGCCAGGGGTAAAGTCCAACTGGTGACGGTGGTCGTCCTTTCTGACGTCGTCTTCTTTTTGCAAGAGTCCAACCAAAAGTTCCACTTCGTCACTCAAGACAACAAGGTAAAGCCCGGGAATTAATTTCAGCACATGTTTCGGATTAATTTAAACGGTTTGTGTAAATGAAAACAGGCCGGAGTCATTTCCCTGCAAAAGTTGCTGGTCCGCGAGAAGGCCGGCGGTTCGGACACGCGGAGCATCTATTTGATCAGTTCCAATCCGGATGAGCCGGAAATGTACGAGCTGCAATGCCAGAATCCGCGTGAGAAACGCATCTGGATCGATACCATCAGGTAAACAAACGATAGAGAATCCGCCGGAGGCCGTCTGTCGTCATCATCCATTCCGACACTTCAAACTTGATGTTGTTGTTGTTGTTTGTTACAGGGCGGCCGTAGAACAATGCCCGGAGGACGAGGAAGGAAACGTGAGCGAAGGCGAGGAACAGCGCAAGATCCGCGAGGCACAAGATATCAAGACGCGCCAGTTAATTGGTACTCTACGTGATAAGGACCGCCAGCTGGGCGCCTTGCTCGAGGAGAAGATGGCCACCTTCTGCGAGCTTGTCGAGTTGTTGGCCAATAACGAGGATAGCACCAGCTCCTGGCTCTTGCTCGGCTCGGATAGCGCACCGCCAAAGTACAGTCATCTCGTAGAGCACGGGTTCCAGTCGGCCCAGGCTAAAGAAACTCTTTCTCAGGTAAGTCAATTATTCTCCCCTGTTTCTTTTGTAATCAAGTTAGAGCCTAATTCTATTATTTTGACATTTCCATAAAGGCTATGAGTGAACTTTGTCGTTTACTGGGTCTACTCTTGTCGAGTAACGTGGCCGCCAACTGGAACTTGTCCCGAAGCGCTAGTTCAGTGGGCGAACGACACAGTGATACCTTTTCGATGCCTCTGCTGCCTAAAAGGGCCGAAACTTTTGGCGGATTCGATCAGTATGGGAAAGAGAAAGGTAATTAATGCTCTTTGATTTAATTTGGGTGAACTCTTTGACTGACGTTGTTTGCTATTCACAGGTTGCGTCAAGAAGAAGTCGGCGACGGACTTGACCGTCGAGACGCAAAATGACCAACTAGCCTCGTCGTCGCAGATACCGCCCGTTTTGCAATTGAACGGCGAGCAACAGGCGATCGGTTTGGAGTTGGTTCACAACGTCAGCACGCTCCTCTGTCTGCTGTCCAGCCAGGCAACAGCTTTCGAATCTCTTCGATCAGATTTCCTGGCCGAAATCAAGGCTAGTCGTAGTGGAACTGCTATTGCATCCGCTCCCTTTGGCACCGGCCCGGCTGGTCAAGCCAAATTTCAGCACAAAGCCAGCCACAATCAGCGATTGGAGGAACTACGAAACCTTCAAGTGGGTCGAATTGTCCAATTTTCATTTTACCGTTGCTCATCGGAATTTTTGTGTCCCAGGATCGTTTGTCGAAAGAAAAAGCCGAATGGGCCCGCGAACGCGCCATGCAAGAGGAGCATATTAGCGAACAGCGCAAACAGCTTCTCAAGCTGCAGGAGCAGGTCCGGCTGGAGAACACGGACATCCAGCAGCAGAGAGAGAATCTCTACACGAAACTGGAGGCTATGCGCAAAATCGGCATTGGACTAAGTCCCAACATGACCATCGTCTCGTCAGCTCCAATGCCGTCTGCCGTCAGCCCGTCTGGTTGCGAAGAAGTGGAGATGACCGCTTCTTCTCCGCCACCTCCAGCACCGCCCACCAGCGCCAGCTCACTCGTCCCGTCGCCTACACCCTCTTCCGTCGACCTCGGAAGACGAAAGACAAGTGAGTAGATTTTGCTATTATCTGATATTGGCTCAAGTTATTTGTAAACATAAAAATTTATTTTCCAGTTTCAGGAGGACCGAACACGGCCGGAATGGGTGCAGCGAGTGCTGGACTTCTCAAACGAGAAAGTTGTAGTAACTTGCCTTTGCCCATGAATTTGATTAGTGCCAAAAACGAGCAAAAGGCCGTCGTGGCATTAGCTACGACGCTGCCAATCAAGCAACAGCTACCCATGAAACTGGCCAAACTGGCGGCTGCTACCGGCTCTGCCGGCCATAGTGCTGCTGGTACTACCACTAGTGGTCCCAGCGGAGCGCACGGAATCAGCAGCACCGCTTCGCCCACTAGCGGCGGCCTGGTCCAGCAACTGTTGCCGCTGCGTCTTTCCGAGAGTCTGGAGCACAAACGGTCCAGTCCCAAGGTGTCGACGGACAGTTTCAAGCCGAAACTTAGTTCAAGCAGCTTCAGCCCTCCGGCCAGCAAAAGCGAAGATTTTGTGGCCGGTCACAACCGTACGGGTAGTAGTCCAGCTTCGATCCAAATGCTGAGTCCTCGACACCACCATTACAGTGGTGTGCATCCACCCAAAGTTCCCGAGAAGCCGGCCACTCTTTTACTCCAACAAGCGGCGAGAGGATCGCCTCAACTGCCTCCTCCGCCTCCTCATCATCACGCGCAGACTCAGCCACCGCCCAAAGTCCACGATCCGGAGACCAATCAGGAAATTGTTTTCCTTTAAACGAAAAACAACAAAACTCGAGAGACATGAACTTTTATTCTTTTATTCTCAATCTTCTTTTATCGATTCATTTTCCGTCATTTAATTTTCTTAACGACTTGCTCTACGAGAGGCGTTGGTTGGTTGGTTCTTCCTCAGATAGATCCGCCGTAGTTACCCCAAAAGTTGTTGGCTAGATTCCACCCGATTCCGTTCGACAATCGTTGACGTCGTCAGCATTTTGTAACAAGGTAGATGTGTTAAATTTGTCGAATCGATTCTTTTTCTCTGTCCTGTAGCGGTGGTAGGAAAAAACCCAAACAAAACAACAAAAAAACACGGCCGTCGGATTTCACTGTTTGGTGTGTGTGTTAAATTACTGTGAGTGAAGGGCCACCGCTGACTTCACTTGTTGTTTCAATTGTGACATTCGTGGACATGTTTGTGACAAAAAAAAATCCCGATGGTTGAAATTCTCAACAAATATCCTCCCTTGGTATATTTAAATGACTTTTCGTTCGATATATTTTTTTTTCATCCGACATCTCTCTCGTGACACCGAGCATTCCGCCGCTTATAGGGTTTGTTCAATAATTTTATTTCGTCTTTTTTTTTTATTGAATCACGCGCGTTATTACACCACAGGAATGGTTATCCTCATATTTACCCGTCCCCGTCCTCATTTATTTTTTATTTGACAAAACAATTGATGAAGTAAAAATAAAACGAACGTTGTCCATCTCCTGGCCCGTCAGAGGTGTGTGTGCATGTACGTATGATCTGTGGGAATGGATCGAAATGAGACATTCTGTTTGTGTAATGAATCTAAATGGATTTGGTTCATTTTGTAGTGATGGAGCAGAGACAAATAATCAGCGTGTTAACATCTATGCACCTTAAAAACAATAAAACATTACCGAGATTTGTTGTTGTAGCTTGACAGTGTTTTCTCCCGCGGTCATATGTAGAATTGCCCAACCACTCCCGTTCCTTCTCCTCATCTACCAGTCTGTCCCAACTATCAACAATAAAAAGTTTTGATGACCTTTGCCTGTACATAGGAAAGACAGCCCAGCCCCTTCCCCTTACCAACATGGAGCACCAATTCTTTGTTGTGTGAAGTAATAATAATATACATTGACCAAAACGAAAGTTTATCTTGCGCATATGATGTTTCAATGTATACCGTCACGTAATCGAATTTATACTGTGACATGCTCATCACAAGTTCGCCAACTGTAGAGATACGGTAATCAACTTACTGAACCCTTATTGATTTACAAAGGACCGTAACTTAATTACGCGACCTCTAAGCTTCAATTGCCTTTTTATTATCTCTAATTTAATTTCACGGCGTTCGTCATGGTCCCTACGAGATAATAATTCTGTTGTAACTAAAAACCATTGACGGCATTAGATACAAAGCTCTTATTAACCAATCCGCTAAATAACTTTTTGTAGATAGATTTTCAGGGAGGGTCAAGTTCTGAAAGAAATATGCCGGAAATATGAAGTATATTTAATAAACTGGGGAATACATAAAATAAGCAGGAACTTGGTTTCTTCTTGTTAACTGGCATTGTATAATTTATTTTTAAATGTCCTACAATTGTTAGCCTTTGCTTTGCATAATCCGTCAGAGGGCCTTAACCTAAGATGTCGATGTCGACCAACGATCATTCAACACTTAAATTTAAGGAATTCACGTATTGAAATTTCTTCGTTGCTATAACCGCTCGGAAACCCGGTAGGCCGTGTAACGTTATGGAAACTTTGCCCTGCTTTTTTTTAAAAACTAATAAATGATTGAAGATATTTTGCTTTTAATCATCTTAAATCCACTATTCCCCTGGCCAACGCAGAACGTACGCATTGGTTGGTAGAATCGAAAACTGAGGAACGGCTTAAAAACAACGTTCAAAATGGCGAGCAACATGGCCGCTCCTGCTAGTTCCTCGTCATATGAAGAACCTTCGTAAGTTTTACACAAACGTTTTCCGATTCTCTTAAAAAAGTTTAACTCTTTGGAAATATCGCTTTTTCTAATTTAATTATGGTTAAGGGATGGCAATCTCTGTCAATTTTGTAAAGCTGAGCTAGATCCCTCTAAACTAGTGGTTTGCTTAAAAACTGGTTCCGTTACCGTCTCGTGTCCAAGATGTCGGAAAGTAAATGTTTCAGGAGAAATTGAATCACAGTTGATCAATCCCCTCAAGTAAGTCCTTTAACGCGTAGAATTTGCCCAAACTTATCACGCATTAGAATTTGTCCTTTTGGATTTTGTGAAATTTTAAGGTCATCGCCGTCTCTAAAGGACGAATCGAGAAATTCCCAACCGAAACCCAAAAATGTCCGCCCCAAAGTAAAGGTAATAAGGGCCTGATTAGCCAATTTCATGGAATTCACAATACAATCTGCCAAAACTATGAAAAACTCTGCCAGCGAGTGCAAAAGTAAATAACAATCTAATAATGTATATTATTGTTTCCATTTTGCAGCCATTTGTTTGCAATTACTGTGACAAGACATTTTCTTCCAAACAAGACAAAATTGTCCATATCAGGTATTTCTTAACACCCCCTACTAAACTTAATGTGTTTCATCATTTGTATTGCTTTTCATTGTTAGGGTTCACGCTGGTGAAAAACCTCATAAATGCCACCAATGTGGCAAAAGATTTTCTCGACGTGGAAATCTCGCAGAACACAGCAGGTGATGATTCTTTTACCAATCTACTGTCTATTGATATTTTCTTTGTTTTTTTGCATTGAAAATACTTGTTCTTGGGAAAAGCAGTAGCCTGCAAACACTATTTAATAACTTTTCATGTTTTTTTATTTTTCACAGATTACACACAGGTGAAAAACCTTACAAGTGCCACCAATGTGACAAAAGATTTACTCACAGTTACAGTCTCACAGTCCACAGCAGGTGATGTATTTTCACCAATCTACTGTCTATTGATATTTTCTTTGTTTACCCCATTAAAATACTTGTTAATGAGAACAGCAGTAGTCTGCAAACACCATTTAATGATCTTTATGTTTATTTGTTTTTCATAGAATGCATACCGGAGAGAAACCTTACAAGTGCCACCAATGTGGCAAAAGATTTTCTCGAAAACATCATCTTGCAGTCCACATCAGGTGGCTAAACACTACTATACTACCTTCAGATTGACTTACACTTAAAATGCTGTTCCATTGAGAACAGCAGTAGCGTGCAAACACTATATATTTATTAATAGCCTTTCATGTTTACTTATTTTTCATTTAGATTACACACAGGTGAAAAACCATACAAGTGCAACCAATGTGGCAAAAGATTTATTCAACATTATCATTTTGTAATCCACAGCAGGTGATGATTTTTTCACCAATTTAGTGTCCATTGATATTTTTTTCTTGTTTATTTTGAAAATACTCACTATTGAGGACAGCAGTAACCCTCAAACACCATATTCAATGTAGCCTAGGCTATATTAAATGATATTCTACCATTTATATTTATTTTTCAATATAGATTACACACAGGTGAAAAACCTTACAATTGCCACCATTGTGGCGAAAGATTTGCTGAAAGAAGAAATCTTACAGCCCACAACAGGTTTTGATTCTTTCACTCTCGGTTAGCCGTTTATATGCACATGTTTTGTTGTATTGGAAGCATTTCACTATTGAAAATCTCTAGCATGCCAACTTTAATATCCTTTTTTTTGTGTGTGTGTGTATTTTTAAATAGGAAACATACCAGCGAAAAACTATAAAACTCATCAGGCATAAAATCTGTAGCAAATATTTGCGCCGCCTCCCTCCTCGCCATTGAACGGAGTGATGTAACTCACAATAACTATATGAGTGTGTTCCTATGGAATATTCCTGAATCTGTGGGTCTTAGCAGTACGTGTGTACCAATTTAAAATAGCTCTGCGTCTTCCATCCGTCTGTTTGCAACATTCATTTAGGACTTCGGTTTCATTGGTTTTTTTTTTTTTTTGGTTTTTTTCTGTAACTGTTGCTCTCCTCTTTCAATGGAAATCTAATTTTTTATAATTGAAAAATTGTCCAATAACGGAGAAAAAACATCCTTTCTTCTTTACATCTCGATGTTCATTAATCATTCGAGTAATCATTGGAGCTTCAAATTTGGTGGGTCTATGGTTTCGTCGATCTGCTGAGTAAGCAAAAGTAAACAAAAAATTCGCTCAAAGGTGGTCAGAAATCTTGATCTCTCAAAAGTCTTGATCTAGAAGAGTAGGCTAATTAGCCTAGTCTAGCATCGACTATTAGCCTACTCTCGTTCCATGTTAAGTTTCCCCGTATTTCTCTCTGTTTTGACTCACGATCGATATCGAGTGAGTGTCGCGTTGTTTTCCTTGATGTCCCGTTTTCCAATGATACATTTTTCAGAGATGATTCGGCTATTATTATTTACTGCTTCAAAGTTTAAAAGGCTGTCTCCATATTGTCTACTCTTCCTTATATAGGATCTTTGATAAACATTTTAGGATTGACTGGCATTCTAGATTGTACAACATATTAACGTGAAAATAACTGGAAGATCAGAAGATTGGTAACAAATTCTCGATCGGTTTTGTAAAAAAATATTTTTGCGTTCAATGAGATAAATGACACCCTCATTCACCGCCCCCTCATTTTTAGAAAAAAGTACTTATTTCGAGACGGGTCTGCATATCGTCTTTACATAAAAACTCGCAACTATTTCATGAGTAAACACGACTGGAACAAAGGATGGAGATAGAGAAATTTTTGCGAAGAACGTGAAGTTCATCGGTTGACAGTTATTAAAGGTGGAACTTCTCAATGGGACGTCGTGGTGGCATAGCACGCATTACACGTGCTATGAACCATGTACTCCGGAACAATATCTGATCGAGAAACTCAAGAGATCCCAGATGATAAAGCACTTACATACATTAGACAACCGGTTACGTCAGGCTGCTGCCGCTGTTCCGCTTTCACCTCCAATCTCCTTGAGCCTAAGGTGAAAATATCTGGAAATATGATTTCAATGAAAAATGAGCAGAATAAATAAAAATATCTCCCCAATTAACGGATAGTGTGGCTATGGCAAAGATTGTCTGGAGGAGGCTGTAGGTTAAGTGCTTTCGTGAAAAGAGTAGCAGCCTGGCGTAACCAGTTGTCTTAATGTATCTAAGTGCCTTGCGTTTGGGTGCAAAAACAGAAATTTAGAATTAAGTAATTAGTAATAAGTGGTCTGCCACCAAGCCCAGGAGGTTTTAAATATAAAAGTCAATGGGGTGTATTAAGGTATACTAACGTATTGAAGATTAATTAGCTCAGCAACAGCTTATTATTCCTCGCCGTTCGTTGGTTTGCTGGGCACAAAAAGAGAACTCCAAAAATGGCAATTTAAAAAACAAGAAGAGATGATAGTCGTTTCAATTTCAATGTAATGAAGTATTGTGGTCATACATATACAAGGAACCGATTGATCATGATGTAGTACAGTGAAAATTCTCAACTCGTAATTAGGCGGGGTACATTTAATATAATGGATAAGGATATTGTTACGAAAAATATAGGGTCAAGGAAAGTCCTGGGTCGAGAGGTAGCAGATACAGTTGACGGATACATTACACCAATATTCTTGCAGCGGAGTTTTAAACTGAAAATTTTCGCCGAAAAGTTGACAAGAATCGAGGAATCACGAAGTTCGCGAATCAACTCCGCAATTCTAATAAATACGAAGAAAATCGTATTAAATTAAATACCAATAAGCGTTTTGTCTAATTATGTGTATGGCATACAGACAGTTTAAGGCAACTGGAAGGCAATTGAGCGTTTGCAATACCTTGAATGGCGTTGAGCATGATTTTTCTTGCTCCAAAGGAAGAGATGCCGATACTTATCAAATCCTGTTCAGTCAATGTGGTAAACATGGCCATGTCCACTTCGTTACTGAGAAAGAGATCTACAAAACAAACTGATACTAAGAGAGGGCGCAACACAAAACAAGTGACAAGACCGAAGATTACCAGAGTAGCGCGACAAGCCAACGGTCTCTAGCAGTTCCGACAAGTGACGAAAAGAGTTTGGGTCGAAGCGCGAGGCCGACAGCGAAGCTGGAATTGAAGATTCGGCCGCCGAAACTTCTTAATAACACAAACGGCTTGTTACGATCAACAGCAGTCAAAACGTAAACATTTAAATCAAGAAACTTACGTGATGAAGAGAAGCTGGTGCTGGTGACGCTTGACTCTGGGCTACATTTTGGAATTTCAACTACTAGTCCACTTGAATGAGGAAGGCTGCTGTGACTAGAAGACAACTCGCTTAACAGCTTTTGAGTCACTAAAACTGCGTTGAAAATATGAACATGAAACAGAAGTGTATTAAAATGAAGTTGAATGCAGAAAAACTCACGGAAACTATTTCTGGAAATGTTCCTTAGCTCCAACCATTGAGGTGGCAAGCATGGCTTGACGATTTCCCGTTTAGGCAAATCAAAACAACGTCCAATCAAATCGAACAAATTACCTGAACAGAAAGGAAGGGTTTAGATTATGCAGATTATATTCATTTATTTATAAGTTGGCAATCAGCTCTTTTGAACGAGTCGATTGAAAAAACCGGCAGAAACTTACAAGCATTCCATTCGTATGAAGTCAGTCTTATGGTCAGAGTATCCAATACTACGGAACGTTCCACGTGAAATAAAACGTCCGCCTCTTGCGCGGCGGTCAAAAGAGAAGAGTTGAGGCGATCAGAAGGAATTTGAACCATCAACTGCATCGGCAAAAGTCCCTGTGTATAAAATTGTGACATTAAGACGAGGTTGTTGTGATTTCATTCAAATGACATAAACTTACATGCAACATCGTACTGGCAAGTAAAACCGAGTCCATCGATCCACGAACCCAAATGGAATACTTTTTGGGCAATTCCTTCAAGTTGGAAACATCCGGACACCGAATTCCTGTTCCAGATTCTGACACAATTTTGTCGATGTGGGGTCGAATAATCCAGACGTGATCGAACGATGTCTCCATCTTCATAACAACTTGTTCCTAAACATCAGAATAATACATGAAATATTGGATTCACACGTCTGAGAAGGCCACTTGACAAATGGCGTCTGGCGTTATTAATAAACAGATGACATTTTACCACAGAAGTCTGGGTTATGCGGCCCAAATAAGTAACAGCCTGCTTCAGAAGTTCGATACCATCTTGCTGTCCACGAACATTGACCTGGCAGTTGACACCATCGATCTTCGGGTAGAAGCGCAAAAGGACGCCAAAGGTCCTGGAAAAGTAATCAGCCAACGAAGATTCACCGAGCGAATTTAGAAGTTCGTTGCGGCAGTCTATGATGAACTCGACAGGAATGCAAGCCTTCGTGATGAATTAAAAGAGAAAAAATTTCCGTTTATTAAAATGACCTACATAAAACGTTGAATTATATGGAATCATGACTCACTCGGATACGTTGACGGGCGTTTTCGAGATTGGCGAGTTGACCTCGAACGACGACGCCATTACTTTTGGACTGGCCGGAGATGCGGTTCCGGTCTGGAAAGTGAATTCGCGTTCCAGACTCTTCCATCAAGCGGTTGATATTCTTGCCGGATCTGCCGATCATGTGCGAATGGAACGGATAGCTGACCTCCATGGACAAAGTGGCAGATGGAGTCTAAACAAATTAAAAAATAGAAAATGAATTTAGTGAGAGTGTTCCTTGCATTCAAAAGAGATGACAGACTTACTGCTAGAGCTGTTGTGCCTGTTGAAGTGGCCGATGGATTTTGGTTGAGAGAAAACATGGTGTTGCGTCGACAGTAGAGCAAAAACGATTGAAGACGAGCAGGGCGAACCAGCGGTATAGATAGGGTCACTGCGGACTGTATCCGAGGTCATTTGCCTCATTTCCCCCCTTACTCTTTTACAGGTAACTTCCAGCAACTCTCAGAAGAAGAAAGGGGAGAAGGGCAAAGGCGATTCAAATCTACACAAGGTCTCTGGAGACCTTTGAGCGAGCCTTTGACTTGGCGGTGTGGAGCGCGCGGCCTCATTTTGTCTCGCGGCGCCCGTTAAAAGAGCCAAATTATAAAACAATATGCTGGTAAGTGGATCAGTGTAGAATTGAACTGTTTGATAATCGCACCATCAACATTCATACGCGCGATCAAATCACTGTTAGCTGCTGTTAGTTATGTGTACGTAAAAATAAATACCGATTATCCATACGAGGAATAAGATTTAACTCACTTTGTCTTATTCGTTACGGTCGAACAGTTGAACAGCGCCTTCTTCATCGTAAAATAACCGCGGCTACCTCCCACGGCTTTCCGTGTGATGTAGAGAAACAACGACGTCCTCGCCTTCCCATTTTGGCATTTAGTGAACTATTTCTTTCATTCATATGTTAGAACAGAACTGCTCAGAATACACAAAAATACAAGCATTCTGCAGTGGTTTTTATCACGGTTGTTGTATAAAAAATTTGGTGGTTCAACCCCCTCCCCCCCTCGGAAATTGCGGGAAATTTACAGTACACAGTTAAGTATAAATTTAGTGTATGTATAATTTCTGCCTGTTACTTTGTATTCTACAAACTTTCCCAGATTTTATTGTTAAAAGAAGGGAGGGGGAGCCAATTGATGTTAATTCTTGAAGCTATAATGTATGCAGGACCTTTTGAGTATGGGAATTCTTTGCTGCATGTCGTCTGCTCTTTTTAGATATCTGTTCTTGTGTTTGATTGTTGTTTTGTTTCGTTATGTGGCGTTATCTGCTTTTATTTAAAAAAAGTCAGTCCCTACTGGCTTAATATACCTCTAATTACGTGCCGACTAGTGGCCACTTGCAGAAACTCCATGGCAGCAGTGATTTTGAAAACTCTGAAACAATACAGAAAAACGACCAAAAATACAATTATTCATCTTAAAATGCTTGCAAAGGTTTATTTTTCCAGAAAAAGATTTTATTGAATTATTTCATGCAATAAAAAGTTTGATCATCGGGTAATCGAACCCGAGATTTCGAAGCTCAAAAATACGTTAAACGGACCTTTTGCCATAACCTTCTCTACAATCCTGACGCTGTTCTTGATGCAGTTCTTCTTCATGCTGTCGAGGAAGCAGTCGAACGGAACCGACGAGACCCCGTCGAACCGGTAGCCGCGCTTGTCGGGATAAGAAATCATTTTAAAAAACGATTTCCTTCATTTATTGTTATTATTCGCGGAAATATTTAAAGCACTTGAGTAAGTAAGTTGTATTGTAACATAAAACAAATAATAAAATAATGGTAGATGGATGGACACTTGACAGCTTAAAATATCCAAATTTCATTTTGCCGGCTCAATACGTCTATTCCCAGCAGTAATTTTGAGAACTCTAAAACAATTTTAAAAAACGACCAAAAATATAATTTTTGTTTGTACAGTTTTATTCCACTTGAACTTGATAGGAAAACTAATAATGACAGCATTTGAACAACATTTTTTAGAATCGTTGGAAAAAGTGTCGTGGAAAATGTCAAAATGACTTTCCTGTGTAGCCTACATTGGCTGCATATGTAAAGAGACCACGCCCCTTTTGCGCACTAGGCAAAGATAAACACACATTTGTGTTTGTCTAAATAATCTTTAGGAAGATAGACATAGACATAGCATTTTGCGTATTAAATTTGGCGTGATTCATATTAGTTGCTAAATAGCGCTGAAAAGCAGAGAGTCCAAGTCCTTCCTTTATTTGAATGAATTTATGGAAACGAAAACGTTACGAATATATTATTGTTGTTAATGGGCTTGGGCATACATTATAAATCAGTTTTGCAGTTGATTGAGCAATGTGGGCATAACGGGTAGGTAAAAATCGAGTAAATATAATAAATCCGAGAATAAATCGCTCGGTTCCAGAAATTCCTAATAGCCATATCCGCCGTGATAGCCGGTGCCCAGTCGTGGTGTTCGTTAATAAATTACTGATTCGAAATTGTTTTATACATAACGTAATGAATATCGTATTACCTCCATATCCCTTGCCGTAATAGCTCGGGTAATAGTTGTAAGACGGGTAACTATAAGCGGGATAACCGTAGCCTCAATAACCAAAGCCTCCGTAGCCTCCATAGCCGTAGCCCTTATAGTGTTTTGCCTCCGAAACCTCCAAGTCCTTATTCTTATTGGTCGTTTCTCCGGCGTATGCCATAGCAGCCATCAAAGCTACGATCATAAATGCGATCTATCAACACAAAGATTAGCAGGATAGGGCTCAATCAATAAAACAGAGAATAAAATTAATTTACTTTGATAGAATCAGCCATTTTGTCTTGTTGTATCTTGAGGATGATCTTCCTTTATTCAAGAACCGAAGTTGTTGTGAAAAGTGAAGCTGATTAGCTGAAGTTGTTGTGACGATCTGGCCTAAACCGTCGTGTTTATGTATACGCCTTTTTTAAAATAAGAAACGAGAAAAAGAGGGACAAGCGTAAATAACCATACTCATGCAATTTCCACTCCTTCGTTTCCAAAGGGCAGGGGAAAGTCATTGAACCAATCAACTAAGACATCAACGGTGCAAATCTTTTCGCTTGCTGGATGGCTAAATTAAGCCTCGAACGAGGCGCGCAAATACTCGCTGCAAACCAACTTGAACTGGAATACACTGGAATAAAACTGACCCGATATTTTCCATACCATAGATTGACTTCTATGTTACATAATAAATGATTTCTTCAGAAGTTAGGCTACTTACGAGGCACTTATGTGTTTTTGCTTCTTGGCGACCCATAGCTGAAACCTTTTGAAATGTGTAAAAATTAATCTGGATGGAAAATGGATCTGCATGAAAACTTGAAACTGCTGATGGAAACTGGAACAGATGCGGAACCCATTTTCTGCTAGAGAATTAACTCTAATTAGGTTACATTTTCGCCAAATTGAGTAAATCGACGATAACACTTACTTTAACTCGTAATTCCAACCAAATGGCAACTTTGTTATTATTAACCAGTCGGAAGAAAATTTTTGTGGTCCGAGTTGTCTGTATAGAGCTGAAAATCTATATCTGAAACCAAATAGGAAAATACCAAGTAAGTCGAACATTTTAGTTTACAACATCTGAAAAAGGGTGCTGGTACAGGATTTATTCTATATGAATAGTACAATTCTTTGAAAGTGTAAATGCATTTTCTCAAACTGTTTACAAACACATTTCAATTCAAGTTCAGTATAATAGGCTAGAATTTTTCATAAAAATTGGAATAGTTTTTCATACACACACTCACACTCCATGGGTGCGGATGACTATGTGGCTTACCTACATTAAGACAAATGTATACATTTCAAAACCAATACAACTTAGTAACCGGGATGGCGCAGTGGTTAGAGTACTCTGTACTCTACCATGAGTTAAGCACGTCGTCCTTCTAAGGGGCATGATATTACGAGCTCTTTGGGTTCCGAGCTATGAACCCATTGTCCCGGTTACAGATATACAGTTGTGAGTCATCAGTCATGTGACAGATAATAAGTGCAATCACAACTTTTTGAAAAATTTGAAATTGAGTGCAATATAACTGAGAGAAATTCGAAACTGACACTTGACACTTGAGATGAGTTTGACAGGTGGACTTGAAAAATAGGCCCTTGTTGCCGGGTCGGTCCAGCAGTGACTTTGGAAATCTTGAAACACTACAAAAAAGCCATCGAAAATGTAATTATGCAAATTAAAATGCTTGTAGGAGTTTATTCTTTCAGAAAAAGTCTTTATTGGATTATTTCATTCAATAAAAAGTTTTCATATTCGAGGAATCGAACCCGAGACCCCCCGCTTGAGGGCGCAGCTGTCGTTTCAATTAATGTAAGAGGTGGGAAAATTCGAAATGAATGTAATGAAATAGAGAAATAATTCAACTCTCGGAATCCCTTGCACTACCAGTTGAGTAGATAAATCTATGGTAAGCCTTTCCTATTTCCTTCCTCGTCGTTAATTTAGAAAATCGTTGACAAAGTCGAAAATTATAAATAATAGACGGTGTTGTGCCTATGCTGTCATTATCTGTGTTCCGTTAGGTTCGCAGATCATCGGGAATCCGAGTAGCAGTGCCAAGCCGCTTTTAACCGCCAATTCCCGACGGGTGACACACGTCACCTTAACCACATAGCCATCACCGTTATTAGTAATGTAAAAATTAAAGCATGTCTATGTTGTTGCAGCAACCAAACTTCTTCCCTCTGCAATGGCTTATAAGCTTACTGAAAACGAGATTAAAAGACCCAAATCAAGTAACTGGCGATCGAAAACGCTTGAACTTGGTTTTTCAAACATAATTTGAGTTTTTATTGCACACAAAAACAGTTTTCTTCATAAATATTTGTCTAATTAAGTCAAATGCCGTGTGTCCCTAAACCATATTATGTCCACTACTACTACTTTTATCTCTAAATCTATTCCTAAGGGCAACAACTTCCCAATGAGCATAAACTTAAATAGGAGATTACAGAAGGTCGTGCTTGGTCCCAATTTGAAGCCCTTGTCCTCCTGAATGTGTCCGATAAATATATTTTTAATGTTTTGCATAGGAGAAAGTAAAAAGCGATGAGAGTATAGAGAATGTTCCATCAACAATTTCTTGTCTATCAACTTCCCAATGAGCATAAACTTAAATAGGAGATTACAGAAGGTCGTGCTTGGTCCCAATTTGAAGCCCTTGTCCTCGTGAATGTGTCCGATAAATATATTTTTAATGTTTTGCATAGGAGAAAGTAAAAAGCGATGAGAGTATAGAGAACGTTCCATCAACAATTTCTTGTCTATCAACTTCCAAATGAGCATAAACTTAAATGAGAGATTACAGAAGGTCGTGCTTGGTCCCAATTTGAAGCCCTTGTTCTCCTCAATGTGTTTCATAAATATCGTTGTTTGGTCTTCCGTCTGTGAAACGCTGGGACAGTTGGGGTTATGTTCCATCAACAAATTTCTTGTCTATCAACTTCCCAATGAGCATAAACTTAAATGGGAGATTACAGAAGGTCGTGCTTGGTCCCAATTTGAATCCCTTGTTCTCTTGAATGTGTCCCGCAAATATCTTTTCAATGTTTTGAATAGGAGAAAGGAAAAAGCGATGAAAGTATAGAGAATGTTCCATCAACAATTTCTTGTCTATCAACTTCCAAATGAGCATAAACTTAAATGGGAGATTACAGAAGGTCGTGCTTGGTCCCAATTTGAAGCCCTTGTTCTCCTCAATGTGTTTCATAAATATCGTTGTTTGGTCTTCCGTCTGTGAAACGCTGGGACAGTTGGGGTTATGTTCCATCAACAATTTCTAGTCTATCAACTTCCCAATGAGCATAAACTTAAATGGGAGATTACAGAAGGTCGTGCTTATTCCCAATTTGAAGCCCTTGTTCTCCTCAATGTGTTTCATAAATATCGTTGTTTGGTCTTTCGTCTGTGAAACGCTGGGACAGTTGGGGTTATGTTCCATCAACAATTTCTTGTCTATCAACTTCCCAATGAGCATAAACTTAAATGGGAGATAACAGAAGGTCGTGCTTGGTCCCAATTTGAAGCCCTCTTTCTCATGAATGTTTCCCGCAAATATCTTTTTAATGTTTTGAATAGGAGAAAGGAAAAAGCGATAAGAGTATAGAGAATGTTCCATCAACAATTTCTTGTCTATCAACTTCCCAATGAGCAAAAACTTAAATGGGAGATTACAGAAGGTCGTGCTTGGTCCCAATTTGAAGCCCTTGTTCTCATGAATGTGTCCCGCAAATATCTTTTTAATGTTTTGCATAGGAGAAAGGAAAAAGCGATGAGAGTATAGAGAATGTTCCATCAACAATTTCTTGTCTATCAACTTCCAAATGAGCATAAACTTAAATGGGAGATTACAGAAAGTCGTGCCTGGTCCCAATTTGAAGCCCTTGTTCTCCTCAATGTGTTTCATTAATATCGTTGTTTGGTCTTCCGTCTGTGAAACGCTGGGACAGTTGGGGTTATGTGTTGGAATTTGTCCAAACATCTTCATGAATGACAACTAGGTGGCAGCACTATGCAGAGCCCCTTTTCTCGTCTCATGCAGACTCACTGTTTAGCAGCACCCCTGAGCTTCTCATGTTTCCCCCCTTTGTTTACGTTTGGAGTTGGCGTCCCCACGCCAACTCCTACACTCACTGCCTTACAGGAACTTGCCCTAGAAAGTCTCCTTCTAAATCAAGTAACTGTCTTTGTTCCATCGGTTTATACCGTACTTCTGTGTAACCAAGAAGGTAAAAACTATGTATTTCACCATGTACTTCATGCATACTATGTATCGTAATGTCATGCGCAGTGGGATGTTTATCCTCACTGCCGCATTTACCATGTATCGTAATATCATGCACAGTGGGATGATCATCCCCACTGCTGCACGTGTGTTATGGGAAGTTCATCCTCATAGCACATGAAGTTGGAAGTTCATCCTCACAACGAATACATATCCTCGCTTACGATCGAATATCCTTGTATTCTTTCATTATGTTCCATAAACAATTTCTTGTCTATCAACTTCCCAATGAGCATAAACTTAAATAGGAGATTACAGAAGGTCGTGCTTGGTCCCAATTTGAAGCCCTTGTTCTCTTGAATGTGTTTCATACATATCGTTGTTTGGTCTTCCGTCTGGGAAACGCTGGAACAGTTGGGGTTATGTTCCATCAACAATTTCTTGTCTATCAACTTCCCAATGAGCATAAACTTAAATGGGAGATTACAGAAGGTCGTTCTTGGTCCCAATTTGAAGCCCTTGTCCTCGTGAATGTGTTCGATAAATATCTTTTTAATGTTTTGCATAGGAGAAAGGAAAAAGCGATGAGAGTATAGAGAATGTTCCATCAACAATTTCTTGTCTATCAACTTCCAAATGAGCATAAATTTAAATGGGAAATTACAGAAGGTCGTTCTTGGTCCCAATTTGAAGCCCTTGTCCTCGTGAATGTGTTGGATTAATATCTTTTTAATGTTTTGCATAGGAGAAAGGAAAAAGCGATGAGAGTATAGAGAATGTTCAATCAACAATTTCTTGTCTATCAACTTCCCAATGAGCACAAACTTAAATGGGAGATTACAGAAGGTCGTGCTTGTTCCCAATTTGAAGCCCTTGTTCTCATGAATGTTTTCCGCAAATATCTTTTTAATGTTTTGCATAGGAGAAAGGAAAAAGCGATGAGAGTATAGAGAATGTTCCATCAACAATTTCTTGTCTATCAACTTCCCAATGAGCACAAACTAAAATGGGAGATTACAGAAGGTCTTGCTTGGTCCCAATTTGAAGCCCTTTTTCTCATGAATGTTTCCCGCAAATATCTTTTTAATGTTTTGAATAGGAGAAAGGAAAAAGCGATGAGAGTATAGAGAATGTTCCATCAACAATTTCTTGTCTATCAACTTCCCAATGAGCAAAAACTTAAATGGGAGATTACAGAAGGTCGTGCTTGGTCCCAATTTGAAGCCCTTGTTCTCATGAATGTGTCCCGCAAATATCTTTTTAATGTTTTGCATAGGAGAAAGGAAAAAGCGATGAGAGTATAGAGAATGTTCCATCAACAATTTCTTGTCTATCAACTTCCAAATGAGCATAAACTTAAATGGGAGATTACAGAAAGTCGTGCCTGGTCCCAATTTGAAGCCCTTGTTCTCCTCAATGTGTTTCATTAATATCGTTGTTTGGTCTTCCGTCTGTGAAACGCTGGGACAGTTGGGGTTATGTTCCATAAACAATTTCTTGTCTATCAACTTCCCAATGAGCATAAACTTAAATAGGAGATTACAGAAGGTCGTGCTTGGTCCCAATTTGAAGCTCTTGTTCTCCTCAATGTGTTTCATAAATATCTTTTTAATGTTTTGCATAGGGGTTATGTTCCATAAACAATTTCTTGTCTATCAACTTCCCAATGAGCATTAACTTAAACGGGAGATTACAGAAGGTCGTGCTTGGTCCCAATTTGAAGCCCTTGTTCTCTTGAATGTGTCCGATAAATATATTTTTAATGTTTTGCATAGGAGAAAGTAAAAAGCGATGAGAGTATAGAGCACGTTCCATCAACAATTTCTTGTCTATCAACTTCCCAATGAGCATAAACTTAAATGTGAGATTACAGAAGGTCGTGCTTGGTCCCAATTTGAAGCTCTTGTTCTCCTCAATGTGTTTCATAAATATCGTTGTTTGGTCTTCCGTCTGTGAAACGCTGGGACAGTTGGGGTTATGTTCCATCAACAATTTCTTGTCTATCAACTTCCCAATGAGCATAAACTTAAATAGGAGATTACAGAAGGTCGTGCTTGGTCCCAATTTGAAGCCCTTGTCCTCGTGAATGTGTCCGATAAATATATTTTTAATGTTTTGCATAGGAGAAAGTAAAAAGCGATGAGAGTATAGAGAACGTTCCATCAACAATTTCTTGTCTATCAACTTCCCAATGAGCATAAATTTAAAAGGGAGATTACAGAAGGTCGTGCTTGTTCCCAATTTGAAGCCCTTGTTCTCATGAATGTGTTCCGCAAATATCTTTTTAATGTTTTGAATAGGAGAAAGGAAAAAGCGATGAAAGTATAGAGAATGTTCCATCAACAATTTCTTGTCTATCAACTTCCCAATGAGCATAAACTTAAATGGGAGATTACAGAAGGTCGTGCTTGGTCCCAATTTGAAGCCCTTGTCCTCCTGAATGTGTCCGATAAATATCTTTTTAATGTTTTGCATAGGAGAAAGGAAAAAGCGATGAGAGTATAGAGAATGTTCAATCAACAATTTCTTGTCTATCAACTTCCCAATGAGCATAAATTTAAAAGGGAGATTACAGAAGGTCGTGCTTGGTCCCAATTTGAAGCCCTTGTTCTCATGAATGTGTTCCGCAAATATCTTTTAAATGTTTTGAATAGGAGAAAGGAAAAAGCGATGAAAGTATAGAGAATGTTCCATCAACAATTTCTTGTCTATCAACTTCCCAATGAGCACAAACTTAAATGGGAGATTACAGAAGGTCGTGCTTGGTCCCAATTTGAAGCCCTTGTCCTCCTGAATGTGTCCGATAAATATCTTTTTAATGTTTTGCATAGGAGAAAGGAAAAAGCGATGAGAGTATAGAGAATGTTCAATCAACAATTTCTTGTCTATCAACTTCCCAATGAGCATAAATTTAAAAGGGAGATTACAGAAGGTCGTGCTTGGTCCCAATTTGAAGCCCTTGTTCTCTTGAATGTGTTTCATAAATATCGTTGTTTGGTCTTCCGTCTGTGAAACGCTGGGACAGTTGGGGTTATGTTCCATAAACAATTTCTTGTCTATCAACTTCCCAATGAGCATAAACTTAAATAGGAGATTACAGAAGGTCGTGCTTGGTCCCAATTTGAAGCCCTTGTTCTCTTGAATGTTTCCCGCAAATATCTTTTTAATGTTTTGAATAGGAGAAAGGAAACAGCGATGAGAGTATAGAGAATGTTCCATCAACAATTTCTTGTCTATCAACTTCCCAATGAGCACAAACTTAAATGGGAGATTACAGAAGGTCGTGCTTGGTCCCAATTTGAAGCCCTTGTTCTCTTGAATGTGTTTCATACATATCGTTGTTTGGGCTTCCGTCTGTGAAACGCTGGGACAGTTGGGGTTATGTTCCATCAACAATTTCTTGTCTATCAACTTCCCAATGAGCATAAACTTAAATGGGAGATTACAGAAGGTCGTGCTTGGTCCCAATTTGAAGCCCTTGTCCTCCTGAATGTGTCCGATAAATATCTTTTTAATGTTTTGCATAGGAGAAAGGAAAAAGCGATGAGAGTATAGAGAATGTTCAATCAACAATTTCTTGTCTATCAACTTCCCAATGAGCATAAATTTAAAAGGGAGATTACAGAAGGTCGTGCTTGGTCCCAATTTGAAGCCCTTGTTCTCATGAATGTGTTCCGCAAATATCTTTTAAATGTTTTGAATAGGAGAAAGGAAAAAGCGATGAAAGTATAGAGAATGTTCCATCAACAATTTCTTGTCTATCAACTTCCCAATGAGCATAAACTTAAATGGGAGATTACAGAAGGTCGTGCTTGGTCCCAATTTGAAGCCCTTGTCCTCCTGAATGTGTCCGATAAATATCTTTTTAATGTTTTGCATAGGAGAAAGGAAAAAGCGATGAGAGTATAGAGAATGTTCAATCAACAATTTCTTGTCTATCAACTTCCCAATGAGCATAAATTTAAAAGGGAGATTACAGAAGGTCGTGCTTGGTCCCAATTTGAAGCCCTTGTTCTCTTGAATGTGTTTCATAAATATCGTTGTTTGGTCTTCCGTCTGTGAAACGCTGGGACAGTTGGGGTTATGTTCCATCAACAATTTCTTGTCTATCAACTTCCCAATGAGCATAAACTTAAATGGGAGATTACAGAAGGTCGTGCTTGGTCCCAATTTGAAGCCCTTGTCCTCCTGAATGTGTCCGAGAAATATCTTTTTAATGTTTTGCATAGGAGAAAGGAAAAAGCGATGAGAGTATAGAGAATGTTCAATCAACAATTTCTTGTCTATCAACTTCCCAATGAGCATAAATTTAAAAGGGAGATTACAGAAGGTCGTGCTTGGTCCCAATTTGAAGCCCTTGTTCTCATGAATGTGTTCCGCAAATATCTTTTAAATGTTTTGAATAGGAGAAAGGAAAAAGCGATGAAAGTATAGAGAATGTTCCATCAACAATTTCTTGTCTATCAACTTCCCAATGAGCATAAACTTAAATGGGAGATTACAGAAGGTCGTGCTTGGTCCCAATTTGAAGCCCTTGTCCTCCTGAATGTGTCCGATAAATATCTTTTTAATGTTTTGCATAGGAGAAAGGAAAAAGCGATGAGAGTATAGAGAATGTTCAATCAACAATTTCTTGTCTATCAACTTCCCAATGAGCATAAATTTAAAAGGGAGATTACAGAAGGTCGTGCTTGGTCCCAATTTGAAGCCCTTGTTCTCTTGAATGTGTTTCATACATATCGTTGTTTGGGCTTCCGTCTGTGAAACGCTGGGACAGTTGGGGTTATGTTCCATCAACAATTTCTTGTCTATCAACTTCCCAATGAGCATAAACTTAAATGGGAGATTACAGAAGGTCGTGCTTGGTCCCAATTTGAAGCCCTTTTTCTCATGAATGTTTCCCGCAAATATCTTTTTAATGTTTTGAATAGGAGAAAGGAAACAGCGATGAGAGTATAGAGAATGTTCCATCAACAATTTCTTGTCTATCAACTTCCCAATGAGCATAAACTTAAATGGGAGATTACAGAAGGTCGTGCTTGGTCCCAATTTGAAGCCCTTGTTCTCATGAATGTGTTTCATACATATCGTTGTTTGGTCTTCCGTCTGTGAAACGCTGGGACAGTTGGGGTTATGTTCCATCAACAATTTCTTGTCTATCAACTTCCCAATGAGCACAAACTTAAATGGGAGATTACAGAAGGTCGTGCTTGGTCCCAATTTGAAGCCCTTGTTCTCTTGAATGTGTCCCGCAAATATCTTTTTAATGTTTTGCATAGGAGAAAGGAAAAAGCGATGAGAGTATAGAGAATGTTCCATCAACATTTTCTAGTCTATCAACTTCCAAATGAGCATAAACTTAAATGGGAGATTACAGAAGGTCGTGCTTGTTCCCAATTTGAAGCCCTTGTTCTCTTGAATGTGTTTCATACATATCATTGTTTGGTCTTCCGTCTGTGAAACGCTGGGACAGTTGGGGTTATGTTCCATCAACAATCTCTTGTCTATCAAATTCCCAATGAGAATAAACCTAAATGGGAGATTACATAAGGTCGTGCCGGGTCCCAATTTGAAGCTCTTGTTCTCCTCAATGTGTTTCATAAATATCTTTTTAATGTTTTGCATAGGGGTTATGTTCCATAAACAATTTCTTGTCTATCAACTTCCCAATGAGCATTAACTTAAACGGGAGATTACAGAAGGTCGTGCTTGGTCCCAATTTGAAGCTCTTGTTCTCCTGAATGTGTCCGATAAATATATTTTTAATGTTTTGCATAGGAGAAAGTAAAAAGCGATGAGAGTATAGAGAACGTTCCATCAACAATTTCTTGTCTATCAACTTCCCAATGAGCATAAACTTAAATGTGAGATTACAGAAGGTCGTGCTTGGTCCCAATTTGAAGCTCTTGTTCTCCTCAATGTGTTTCATAAATATCGTTGTTTGGTCTTCCGTCTGTGAAACGCTGGGACAGTTGGGGTTATGTTCCATCAACAATTTCTTGTCTATCAACTTCCCAATGAGCATAAACTTAAATAGGAGATTACAGAAGGTCGTGCTTGGTCCCAATTTGAAGCCCTTGTCCTCGTGAATGTGTCCGATAAATATCTTTTTAATGTTTTGCATAGGAGAAAGTAAAAAGCGATGAGAGTATAGAGAACGTTCCATCAACAATTTCTTGTCTATCAACTTCCCAATGAGCATAAATTTAAAAGGGAGATTACAGAAGGTCGTGCTTGTTCCCAATTTGAAGCCCTTGTTCTCATGAATGTGTTCCGCAAATATCTTTTTAATGTTTTGAATAGGAGAAAGGAAAAAGCGATGAAAGTATAGAGAATGTTCCATCAACAATTTCTTGTCTATCAACTTCCCAATGAGCATAAACTTAAATGGGAGATTACAGAAGGTCGTGCTTGGTCCCAATTTGAAGCCCTTGTCCTCCTGAATGTGTCCGATAAATATCTTTTTAATGTTTTGCATAGGAGAAAGGAAAAAGCGATGAGAGTATAGAGAATGTTCAATCAACAATTTCTTGTCTATCAACTTCCCAATGAGCATAAATTTAAAAGGGAGATTACAGAAGGTCGTGCTTGGTCCCAATTTGAAGCCCTTGTTCTCATGAATGTGTTCCGCAAATATCTTTTAAATGTTTTGAATAGGAGAAAGGAAAAAGCGATGAAAGTATAGAGAATGTTCCATCAACAATTTCTTGTCTATCAACTTCCCAATGAGCACAAACTTAAATGGGAGATTACAGAAGGTCGTGCTTGGTCCCAATTTGAAGCCCTTGTCCTCCTGAATGTGTCCGATAAATATCTTTTTAATGTTTTGCATAGGAGAAAGGAAAAAGCGATGAGAGTATAGAGAATGTTCAATCAACAATTTCTTGTCTATCAACTTCCCAATGAGCATAAATTTAAAAGGGAGATTACAGAAGGTCGTGCTTGGTCCCAATTTGAAGCCCTTGTTCTCTTGAATGTGTTTCATAAATATCGTTGTTTGGTCTTCCGTCTGTGAAACGCTGGGACAGTTGGGGTTATGTTCCATAAACAATTTCTTGTCTATCAACTTCCCAATGAGCATAAACTTAAATAGGAGATTACAGAAGGTCGTGCTTGGTCCCAATTTGAAGCCCTTGTTCTCTTGAATGTTTCCCGCAAATATCTTTTTAATGTTTTGAATAGGAGAAAGGAAACAGCGATGAGAGTATAGAGAATGTTCCATCAACAATTTCTTGTCTATCAACTTCCCAATGAGCACAAACTTAAATGGGAGATTACAGAAGGTCGTGCTTGGTCCCAATTTGAAGCCCTTGTTCTCTTGAATGTGTTTCATACATATCGTTGTTTGGGCTTCCGTCTGTGAAACGCTGGGACAGTTGGGGTTATGTTCCATCAACAATTTCTTGTCTATCAACTTCCCAATGAGCATAAACTTAAATGGGAGATTACAGAAGGTCGTGCTTGGTCCCAATTTGAAGCCCTTGTCCTCCTGAATGTGTCCGATAAATATCTTTTTAATGTTTTGCATAGGAGAAAGGAAAAAGCGATGAGAGTATAGAGAATGTTCAATCAACAATTTCTTGTCTATCAACTTCCCAATGAGCATAAATTTAAAAGGGAGATTACAGAAGGTCGTGCTTGGTCCCAATTTGAAGCCCTTGTTCTCATGAATGTGTTCCGCAAATATCTTTTAAATGTTTTGAATAGGAGAAAGGAAAAAGCGATGAAAGTATAGAGAATGTTCCATCAACAATTTCTTGTCTATCAACTTCCCAATGAGCATAAACTTAAATGGGAGATTACAGAAGGTCGTGCTTGGTCCCAATTTGAAGCCCTTGTCCTCCTGAATGTGTCCGATAAATATCTTTTTAATGTTTTGCATAGGAGAAAGGAAAAAGCGATGAGAGTATAGAGATGTTCAATCAACAATTTCTTGTCTATCAACTTCCCAATGAGCATAAATTTAAAAGGGAGATTACAGAAGGTCGTGCTTGGTCCCAATTTGAAGCCCTTGTTCTCTTGAATGTGTTTCATAAATATCGTTGTTTGGTCTTCCGTCTGTGAAACGCTGGGACAGTTGGGGTTATGTTCCATCAACAATTTCTTGTCTATCAACTTCCCAATGAGCATAAACTTAAATGGGAGATTACAGAAGGTCGTGCTTGGTCCCAATTTGAAGCCCTTGTCCTCCTGAATGTGTCCGAGAAATATCTTTTTAATGTTTTGCATAGGAGAAAGGAAAAAGCGATGAGAGTATAGAGAATGTTCAATCAACAATTTCTTGTCTATCAACTTCCCAATGAGCATAAATTTAAAAGGGAGATTACAGAAGGTCGTGCTTGGTCCCAATTTGAAGCCCTTGTTCTCATGAATGTGTTCCGCAAATATCTTTTAAATGTTTTGAATAGGAGAAAGGAAAAAGCGATGAAAGTATAGAGAATGTTCCATCAACAATTTCTTGTCTATCAACTTCCCAATGAGCATAAACTTAAATGGGAGATTACAGAAGGTCGTGCTTGGTCCCAATTTGAAGCCCTTGTCCTCCTGAATGTGTCCGATAAATATCTTTTTAATGTTTTGCATAGGAGAAAGGAAAAAGCGATGAGAGTATAGAGAATGTTCAATCAACAATTTCTTGTCTATCAACTTCCCAATGAGCATAAATTTAAAAGGGAGATTACAGAAGGTCGTGCTTGGTCCCAATTTGAAGCCCTTGTTCTCTTGAATGTGTTTCATACATATCGTTGTTTGGGCTTCCGTCTGTGAAACGCTGGGACAGTTGGGGTTATGTTCCATCAACAATTTCTTGTCTATCAACTTCCCAATGAGCATAAACTTAAATGGGAGATTACAGAAGGTCGTGCTTGGTCCCAATTTGAAGCCCTTTTTCTCATGAATGTTTCCCGCAAATATCTTTTTAATGTTTTGAATAGGAGAAAGGAAAAAGCGATGAGAGTATAGAGAATGTTCCATCAACAATTTCTTGTCTATCAACTTCCCAATGAGCATAAACTTAAATGGGAGATTACAGAAGGTCGTGCTTGGTCCCAATTTGAAGCCCTTGTTTTCATGAATGTGTTTCATACATATCGTTGTTTGGTCTTCCGTCTGTGAAACGCTGGGACAGTTGGGGTTATGTTCCATCAACAATTTCTTGTCTATCAACTTCCCAATGAGCACAAACTTAAATGGGAGATTACAGAAGGTCGTGCTTGGTCCCAATTTGAAGCCCTTGTTCTCTTGAATGTGTCCCGCAAATATCTTTTTAATGTTTTGCATAGGAGAAAGGAAAAAGCGATGAGAGTATAGAGAATGTTCCATCAACATTTTCTAGTCTATCAACTTCCAAATGAGCATAAACTTAAATGGGAGATTACAGAAGGTCGTGCTTGTTCCCAATTTGAAGCCCTTGTTCTCTTGAATGTGTTTCATACATATCATTGTTTGGTCTTCCGTCTGTGAAACGCTGGGACAGTTGGGGTTATGTTCCATCAACAATTTCTTGTCTATCAACTTCCCAATGAGCATAAACTTAAATGGGAGATTACAGAAGGTCGTGCTTGGTCCCAATTTGAAGCCCTTGTTCTCTTGAATGTGTCCCGCAAATATCTTTTTAATGTTTTGAATATGAGAAAGGAAAAAGCGATGAGAGTATAGAGAATGTTCCATCAACAATGTCTTGTCTATCAACTTCCCAATGAGCACAAACTTAAATGGGAGATTACAGAAGGTCGTGCTTGGTCCCAATTTGAAGCCCTTTTTCTCATGAATGTGTCCCGCAAATATCTTTTTAATGTTTTGCATTGGAGATTAAAAAGCGATGAGAGTATAGAGAATGTTCCATCAACAATTTCTTGTCTATCAACTTCCCAATGAGCACAAACTTAAATGGGAGATTACAGAAGGTCGTGCTTGGTCCCAATTTGAAGCCCTTGTTCTCTTGAATGTGTTTCATACATATCGTTGTTTGGGCTTCCGTCTGTGAAACGCTGGGACAGTTGGGGTTATGTTCCATCAACAATTTCTTGTCTATCAACTTCCCAATGAGCATAAACTTAAATGGGAGATTACAGAAGGTCGTGCTTGGTCCCAATTTGAAGCCCTTGTCCTCCTGAATGTGTCCGATAAATATCTTTTTAATGTTTTGCATAGGAGAAAGGAAAAAGCGATGAGAGTATAGAGAATGTTCAATCAACAATTTCTTGTCTATCAACTTCCCAATGAGCATAAATTTAAAAGGGAGATTACAGAAGGTCGTGCTTGGTCCCAATTTGAAGCCCTTGTTCTCATGAATGTGTTCCGCAAATATCTTTTAAATGTTTTGAATAGGAGAAAGGAAAAAGCGATGAAAGTATAGAGAATGTTCCATCAACAATTTCTTGTCTATCAACTTCCCAATGAGCATAAACTTAAATGGGAGATTACAGGAGGTCGTGCTTGGTCCCAATTTGAAGCCCTTGTCCTCCTGAATGTGTCCGATAAATATCTTTTTAATGTTTTGCATAGGAGAAAGGAAAAAGCGATGAGAGTATAGAGAATGTTCAATCAACAATTTCTTGTCTATCAACTTCCCAATGAGCATAAATTTAAAAGGGAGATTACAGAAGGTCGTGCTTGGTCCCAATTTGAAGCCCTTGTTCTCTTGAATGTGTTTCATACATATCGTTGTTTGGGCTTCCGTCTGTGAAACGCTGGGACAGTTGGGGTTATGTTCCATCAACAATTTCTTGTCTATCAACTTCCCAATGAGCATAAACTTAAATGGGAGATTACAGAAGGTCGTGCTTGGTCCCAATTTGAAGCCCTTTTTCTCATGAATGTTTCCCGCAAATATCTTTTTAATGTTTTGAATAGGAGAAAGGAAACAGCGATGAGAGTATAGAGAATGTTCCATCAACAATTTCTTGTCTATCAACTTCCCAATGAGCATAAACTTAAATGGGAGATTACAGAAGGTCGTGCTTGGTCCCAATTTGAAGCCCTTGTTCTCATGAATGTGTTTCATACATATCGTTGTTTGGTCTTCCGTCTGTGAAACGCTGGGACAGTTGGGGTTATGTTCCATCAACAATTTCTTGTCTATCAACTTCCCAATGAGCACAAACTTAAATGGGAGATTACAGAAGGTCGTGCTTGGTCCCAATTTGAAGCCCTTGTTCTCATAAATGTGTCCGATAAATATCTTTTTAATGTTTTGCATAGGAGAAAGGAAAAAGGGATGAGAGTATAGAGAATGTTCAATCAAAAATTTCTTGTCTATCAACTTCCCAATGAGCACAAACTTAAATGGGAGATTACAGAAGGTCGTGCTTGGTCCCAATTTGAAGCCCTTGTTCTCTTGAATGTGTTTCATACATATCGTTGTTTGGGCTTCCGTCTGTGAAACGCTGGGACAGTTGGGGTTATGTTCCATCAACAATTTCTTGTCTATCAACTTCCCAATGAGCATAAACTTAATTGGGAGATTACAGAAGGTCGTGCTTGGTCCCAATTTGAAGCCCTTGTTCTCTTGAATGTGTCCCGCAAATATCTTTTTAATGTTTTGAATATGAGAAAGGAAAAAGCGATGAGAGTATAGAGAATATTCCATCAACAATTTCTTGTCTATCAACTTCCCAATGAGCACAAACTTAAATGGGAGATTACAGAAGGTCGTGCTTGGTCCCAATTTGAAGCCCTTTTTCTCATGAATGTGTCCCGCAAATATCTTTTTAATGTTTTGCATAGGAGAAAGGAAAAAGCGATGAGAGTATAGAGAATGTTCCATCAACAATTTCTTGTCTATCAACTTCCCAATGAGCACAAACTTAAATGGGAGATTACAGAAGGTCGTGCTTGGTCCCAATTTGAAGCCCTTGTTCTCTTGAATGTGTTTCATACATATCGTTGTTTGGGCTTCCGTCTGTGAAACGCTGGGACAGTTGGGGTTATGTTCCATCAACAATTTCTTGTCTATCAACTTCCCAATGAGCATAAACTTAAATGGGAGATTACAGAAGGTCGTGCTTGGTCCCAATTTGAAGCCCTTGTTCTCATGAATGTGTCCCGCAAATATCTTTTTAATGTTTTGCATAGGAGAAAGGAAAAAGCGATGAGAGTATAGAGAATGTTACATCAACAATTTCTTGTCTATCAACTTCCCAATGAGCATAAATTTAAAAGGGAGATTACAGAAGGTCGTGCTTGTTCCCAATTTGAAGCCCTTGTTCTCATGAATGTGTTCCGCAAATATCTTTTTAATGTTTTGAATAGGAGAAAGGAAAAAGCGATGAAAGTATAGAGAATGTTCCATCAACAATTTCTTGTCTATCAACTTCCCAATGAGCATAAACTTAAATGGGAGATTACAGAAGGTCGTGCTTGTTCCCAATTTGAAGCCCTTGTTCTCTTGAATGTGTTTCATACATATCGTTGTTTGGTCTTCCGTCTGTGAAACGCTGGGACAGTTGGGGTTATGTTCCATCAACAATTTCTTGTCTATCAACTTCCCAATGAGCATAAACTTAAACGGGAGATTACAGAAGGTCGTGCTTGGTCACAATTTGAAGCCCTTGTTCTCATGAATGTGTCCCGCAAATATCTTTTTAATGTTTTGCATAGGAGAAAGGAAAAAGCGATGAGAGTATAGAGAATGTTCCATCAACAATTTCTTGTCTATCAACTTTCCAATGAGCATAAATTTAAAAGGGAGATTACAGAAGGTCGTGCTTGTTCCCAATTTGAAGCCCTTGTTCTCATGAATGTTTTCCGCAAATATCTTTTTAATGTTTCGCATTTGAGAAAGGAAAAAGCGATGAGAGTATAGAGAATGTTCCATCAACAATTTCTTGTCTATCAACTTCCCAATGAGCACAAACTTAAATGGGAGATTACAGAAGGTCGTGCTTGGTCCCAATTTGAAGCCCTTTTTCTCATAAATGTGTCCGATAAATATCTTTTTAATGTTTTGCATAGGAGAAAGGAAAAAGCGATGAGAGTATAGAGAATGTTCAATCAAAAATTTCTTGTCTATCAACTTCCCAATGAGCACAAACTTAAATGGGAGATTACAGAAGGTCGTGCTTGGTCCCAATTTGAAGCCCTTGTTCTCTTGAATGTGTTTCATACATATCGTTGTTTGGGCTTCCGTCTGTGAAACGCTGGGACAGTTGGGGTTATGTTCCATCAACAATTTCTTGTCTATCAACTTCCCAATGAGCATAAACTTAAATGGGAGATTACAGAAGGTCGTGCTTGGTCCCAATTTGAAGCCCTTGTTCTCTTGAATGTGTCCCGCAAATATCTTTTTAATGTTTTGCATAGGAGAAAGGAAAAAGCGATGAGAGTATAGAGAATGTTCCATCAACAATTTCTAGTCTATCAACTTCCAAATGAGCATAAACTTAAATGGGAGATTACAGAAGGTCGTGCTTGTTCCCAATTTGAAGCCCTTGTTCTCTTGAATGTGTTTCATACATATCGTTGTTTGGGCTTCCGTCTGTGAAACGCTGGGACAGTTGGGGTTATGTTCCATCAACAATTTCTTGTCTATCAACTTCCCAATGAGCATAAACTTAAATGGGAGATTACAGAAGGTCGTGCTTGGTCCCAATTTGAAGCCCTTGTTCTCTTGAATGTGTCCCGAAAATATCTTTTTAATGTTTTGAATATGAGAAAGGAAAAAGCGATGAGAGTATAGAGAATGTTCCATCAACAATTTCTTGTCTATCAACTTCCCAATGAGCACAAACTTAAATGGGAGATTACAGAAGGTCGTGCTTGGTCCCAATTTGAAGCCCTTGTTCTCATAAATGTGTCCGATAAATATCTTTTTAATGTTTTGCATAGGAGAAAGGAAAAAGGGATGAGAGTATAGAGAATGTTCAATCAAAAATTTCTTGTCTATCAACTTCCCAATGAGCACAAACTTAAATGGGAGATTACAGAAGGTCGTGCTTGGTCCCAATTTGAAGCCCTTGTTCTCTTGAATGTGTTTCATACATATCGTTGTTTGGGCTTCCGTCTGTGAAACGCTGGGACAGTTGGGGTTATGTTCCATCAACAATTTCTTGTCTATCAACTTCCCAATGAGCATAAACTTAAATGGGAGATTACAGAAGGTCGTGCTTGGTCCCAATTTGAAGCCCTTGTTCTCTTGAATGTGTCCCGCAAATATCTTTTTAATGTTTTGAATATGAGAAAGGAAAAAGCGATGAGAGTATAGAGAATATTCCATCAACAATTTCTTGTCTATCAACTTCCCAATGAGCACAAACTTAAATGGGAGATTACAGAAGGTCGTGCTTGGTCCCAATTTGAAGCCCTTTTTCTCATGAATGTGTCCCGCAAATATCTTTTTAATGTTTTGCATAGGAGAAAGGAAAAAGCGATGAGAGTATAGAGAATGTTCCATCAACAATTTCTTGTCTATCAACTTCCCAATGAGCACAAACTTAAATGGGAGATTACAGAAGGTCGTGCTTGGTCCCAATTTGAAGCCCTTGTTCTCTTGAATGTGTTTCATACATATCGTTGTTTGGGCTTCCGTCTGTGAAACGCTGGGACAGTTGGGGTTATGTTCCATCAACAATTTCTTGTCTATCAACTTCCCAATGAGCATAAACTTAAATGGGAGATTACAGAAGGTCGTGCTTGGTCCCAATTTGAAGCCCTTGTTCTCATGAATGTGTCCCGCAAATATCTTTTTAATGTTTTGCATAGGAGAAAGGAAAAAGCGATGAGAGTATAGAGAATGTTACATCAACAATTTCTTGTCTATCAACTTCCCAATGAGCATAAATTTAAAAGGGAGATTACAGAAGGTCGTGCTTGTTCCCAATTTGAAGCCCTTGTTCTCATGAATGTGTTCCGCAAATATCTTTTTAATGTTTTGAATAGGAGAAAGGAAAAAGCGATGAAAGTATAGAGAATGTTCCATCAACAATTTCTTGTCTATCAACTTCCCAATGAGCATAAACTTAAATGGGAGATTACAGAAGGTCGTGCTTGTTCCCAATTTGAAGCCCTTGTTCTCTTGAATGTGTTTCATACATATCGTTGTTTGGTCTTCCGTCTGTGAAACGCTGGGACAGTTGGGGTTATGTTCCATCAACAATTTCTTGTCTATCAACTTCCCAATGAGCATAAACTTAAACGGGAGATTACAGAAGGTCGTGCTTGGTCACAATTTGAAGCCCTTGTTCTCATGAATGTGTCCCGCAAATATCTTTTTAATGTTTTGCATAGGAGAAAGGAAAAAGCGATGAGAGTATAGAGAATGTTCCATCAACAATTTCTTGTCTATCAACTTTCCAATGAGCATAAATTTAAAAGGGAGATTACAGAAGGTCGTGCTTGTTCCCAATTTGAAGCCCTTGTTCTCATGAATGTTTTCCGCAAATATCTTTTTAATGTTTCGCATAGGAGAAAGGAAAAAAGCGATGAGAGTATAGAGAATGTTCCATCAACAATTTCTTGTCTATCAACTTCCCAATGAGCACAAACTTAAATGGGAGATTACAGAAGGTCGTGCTTGGTCCCAATTTGAAGCCCTTTTTCTCATAAATGTGTCCGATAAATATCTTTTTAATGTTTTGCATAGGAGAAAGGAAAAAGCGATGAGAGTATAGAGAATGTTCAATCAAAAATTTCTTGTCTATCAACTTCCCAATGAGCACAAACTTAAATGGGAGATTACAGAAGGTCGTGCTTGGTCCCAATTTGAAGCCCTTGTTCTCTTGAATGTGTTTCATACATATCGTTGTTTGGGCTTCCGTCTGTGAAACGCTGGGACAGTTGGGGTTATGTTCCATCAACAATTTCTTGTCTATCAACATCCCAATGAGCATAAACTTAAATGGGAGATTACAGAAGGTCGTGCTTGGTCCCAATTTGAAGCCCTTGTTCTCTTGAATGTGTCCCGCAAATATCTTTTTAATGTTTTGCATAGGAGAAAGGAAAAAGCGATGAGAGTATAGAGAATGTTCCATCAACAATTTCTTGTCTATCAACTTCCCAATGAGCATAAACTTAAATGGGAGATTACAGAAGGTCGTGCTTGGTCCCAATTTGAAGCCCTTGTTCTCTTGAATGTGTCCCGCAAATATCTTTTTAATGTTTTGCATAGGAGAAAGGAAAAAGCGATGAGAGTATAGAGAATGTTCCATCAACAATTTCTAGTCTATCAACTTCCAAATGAGCATAAACTTAAATGGGAGATTACAGAAGGTCGTGCTTGTTCCCAATTTGAAGCCCTTGTTCTCTTGAATGTGTTTCATACATATCGTTGTTTGGGCTTCCGTCTGTGAAACGCTGGGACAGTTGGGGTTATGTTCCATCAACAATTTCTTGTCTATCAACTTCCCAATGAGCATAAACTTAAATGGGAGATTACAGAAGGTCGTGCTTGGTCCCAATTTGAAGCCCTTGTTCTCTTGAATGTGTCCCGAAAATATCTTTTTAATGTTTTGAATATGAGAAAGGAAAAAGCGATGAGAGTATAGAGAATGTTCCATCAACAATTTCTTGTCTATCAACTTCCCAATGAGCACAAACTTAAATGGGAGATTACAGAAGGTCGTGCTTGGTCCCAATTTGAAGCCCTTTTTCTCATAAATGTGTCCGATAAATATCTTTTTAATGTTTTGCATAGGAGAAAGGAAAAAGCGATGAGAGTATAGAGAATGTTCAATCAACAATTTCTTGTCTATCAACTTCCCAATGAGCACAAACTTAAATGGGAGATTACAGAAGGTCGTGCTTGGTCCCAATTTGAAGCCCTTGTTCTCTTGAATGTGTTTCATACATATCGTTGTTTGGGCTTCCGTCTGTGAAACGCTGGGACAGTTGGGGTTATGTTCCATCAACAATTTCTTGTCTATCAACTTCCCAATGAGCATAAACTTAAATGGGAGATTACAGAAGGTCGTGCTTGTTCCCAATTTGAAGCCCTTGTTCTCTTGAATGTGTTTCATACATATCGTTGTTTGGTCTTCCGTCTGTGAAACGCTGGGACAGTTGGGGTTATGTTCCATCAACAATTTCTTGTCTATCAACTTCCCAATGAGCATAAACTTAAATGGGAGATTACAGAAGGTCGTGCTTGGTCCCAATTTGAAGCCCTTGTTCTCTTGAATGTGTCCCGCAAATATCTTTTTAATGTTTTGAATATGAGAAAGGAAAAAGCGATGAGAGTATAGAGAATGTTCCATCAACAATTTCTTGTCTATCAACTTCCCAATGAGCACAAACTTAAATGGGAGATTACAGAAGGTCGTGCTTGGTCCCAATTTGAAGCCCTTGTTCTCTTGAATGTGTTTCATACATATCGTTTTTTGGTCTTCCGTCTGTGAAACGCTGGGACAGTTGGGGTTATGTTCCATCAACAATTTCTTGTCTATCAACTTCCCAATGAGCATAAACTTAAATGGGAGATTACAGAAGGTCGTGCCTGGTCCCAATTTGAAGCCCTTGTTCTCTTGAATGTGTCCCGCAAATATCTTTTTAATGTTTTGCATAGGAGAAAGGAAAAAGCGATGAGAGTATAGAGAATGTTCCATCAACAATTTCTTGTCTATCAACTTCCCAATGAGCACAAACTTAAATGGGAGATTACAGAAGGTCGTGCTTGGTCCCAATTTGAAGCCCTTTTTCTCATAAATGTGTCCGATAAATATCTTTTTAATGTTTTGCATAGGAGAAAGGAAAAAGCGATGAGAGTATAGAGAATGTTGAATCAACAATTTCTTGTCTATCAACTTCCCAATGAGCACAAACTTAAATGGGAGATTACAGAAGGTCGTGCTTGGTCCCAATTTGAAGCCCTTGTTCTCTTGAATGTGTTTCATACATATCGTTGTTTGGGCTTCCGTCTGTGAAACGCTGGGACAGTTGGGGTTATGTTCCATCAACAATTTCTTGTCTATCAACTTCCCAATGAGCATAAACTTAAATGAGAGATTACAGAAGGTCGTGCTTGGTCCCAATTTGAAGCCCTTGTTCTCATGAATGTGTCCCGCAAATATCTTTTTAATGTTTTGCATAGGAGAAAGGAAAAAGCGATGAGAGTATAGAGAATGTTACATCAACAATTTCTTGTCTATCAACTTCCCAATGAGCATAAATTTAAAAGGGAGATTACAGAAGGTCGTGCTTGTTCCCAATTTGAAGCCCTTGTTCTCATGAATGTGTTCCGCAAATATCTTTTTAATGTTTTGAATAGGAGAAAGGAAAAAGCGATGAAAGTATAGAGAATGTTCCATCAACAATTTCTTGTCTATCAACTTCCCAATGAGCATAAACTTAAATGGGAGATTACAGAAGGTCGTGCTTGTTCCCAATTTGAAGCCCTTGTTCTCTTGAATGTGTTTCATACATATCGTTGTTTGGTCTTCCGTCTGTGAAACGCTGGGACAGTTGGGGTTATGTTCCATCAACAATTTCTTGTCTATCAACTTCCCAATGAGCATAAACTTAAACGGGAGATTACAGAAGGTCGTGCTTGGTCACAATTTGAAGCCCTTGTTCTCATGAATGTGTCCCGCAAATATCTTTTTAATGTTTTGCATAGGAGAAAGGAAAAAGCGATGAGAGTATAGAGAATGTTCCATCAACAATTTCTTGTCTATCAACTTTCCAATGAGCATAAATTTAAAAGGGAGATTACAGAAGGTCGTGCTTGTTCCCAATTTGAAGCCCTTGTTCTCATGAATGTTTTCCGCAAATATCTTTTTAATGTTTCGCATAGGAGAAAGGAAAAAGCGATGAGAGTATAGAGAATGTTCCATCAACAATTTCTTGTCTATCAACTTCCCAATGAGCACAAACTTAAATGGGAGATTACAGAAGGTCGTGCTTGGTCCCAATTTGAAGCCCTTTTTCTCATAAATGTGTCCGATAAATATCTTTTTAATGTTTTGCATAGGAGAAAGGAAAAAGCGATGAGAGTATAGAGAATGTTCAATCAAAAATTTCTTGTCTATCAACTTCCCAATGAGCACAAACTTAAATGGGAGATTACAGAAGGTCGTGCTTGGTCCCAATTTGAAGCCCTTGTTCTCTTGAATGTGTTTCATACATATCGTTGTTTGGGCTTCCGTCTGTGAAACGCTGGGACAGTTGGGGTTATGTTCCATCAACAATTTCTTGTCTATCAACTTCCCAATGAGCATAAACTCAAATGGGAGATTACAGATGGTCGTGCTTGGTCCCAATTTGAAGCCCTTGTTCTCTTGAATGTGTCCCGCAAATATCTTTTTAATGTTTTGCATAGGAGAAAGGAAAAAGCGATGAGAGTATAGAGAATGTTCCATCAACAATTTCTAGTCTATCAACTTCCAAATGAGCATAAACTTAAATGGGAGATTACAGAAGGTCGTGCTTGTTCCCAATTTGAAGCCCTTGTTCTCTTGAATGTGTTTCATACATATCGTTGTTTGGGCTTCCGTCTGTGAAACGCTGGGACAGTTGGGGTTATGTTCCATCAACAATTTCTTGTCTATCAACTTCCCAATGAGCATAAACTTAAATGGGAGATTACAGAAGGTCGTGCTTGGTCCCAATTTGAAGCCCTTGTTCTCTTGAATGTGTCCCGAAAATATCTTTTTAATGTTTTGAATATGAGAAAGGAAAAAGCGATGAGAGTATAGAGAATGTTCCATCAACAATTTCTTGTCTATCAACTTCCCAATGAGCACAAACTTAAATGGGAGATTACAGAAGGTCGTGCTTGGTCCCAATTTGAAGCCCTTTTTCTCATAAATGTGTCCGATAAATATCTTTTTAATGTTTTGCATAGGAGAAAGGAAAAAGCGATGAGAGTATAGAGAATGTTCAATCAACAATTTCTTGTCTATCAACTTCCCAATGAGCACAAACTTAAATGGGAGATTACAGAAGGTCCTGCTTGGTCCCAATTTGAAGCCCTTGTTCTCTTGAATGTGTTTCATACATATCGTTGTTTGGGCTTCCGTCTGTGAAACGCTGGGACAGTTGGGGTTATGTTCCATCAACAATTTCTTGTCTATCAACTTCCCAATGAGCATAAACTTAAATGGGAGATTACAGAAGGTCGTGCTTGTTCCCAATTTGAAGCCCTTGTTCTCTTGAATGTGTTTCATACATATCGTTGTTTGGTCTTCCGTCTGTGAAACGCTGGGACAGTTGGGGTTATGTTCCATCAACAATTTCTTGTCTATCAACTTCCCAATGAGCATAAACTTAAATGGGAGATTACAGAAGGTCGTGCTTGGTCCCAATTTGAAGCCCTTGTTCTCTTGAATGTGTCCCGCAAATATCTTTTTAATGTTTTGAATATGAGAAAGGAAAAAGCGATGAGAGTATAGAGAATGTTCCATCAACAATTTCTTGTCTATCAACTTCCCAATGAGCACAAACTTAAATGGGAGATTACAGAAGGTCGTGCTTGGTCCCAATTTGAAGCCCTTTTTCTCTTGAATGTGTCCCGCAAATATCTTTTTAATGTTTTGCATAGGAGAAAGGAAAAAGCGATGAGAGTATAGAGAATGTTCCATCAACAATTTCTAGTCTATCAACTTCCAAATGAGCATAAACTTAAATGGGAGATTACAGAAGGTCGTGCTTGTTCCCAATTTGAAGCCCTTGTTCTCTTGAATGTGTTTCATACATATCGTTGTTTGGGCTTCCGTCTGTGAAACGCTGGGACAGTTGGGGTTATGTTCCATCAACAATTTCTAGTCTATCAACTTCCCAATGAGCATAAACTTAAATGGGAGATTACAGAAGGTCGTGCTTATTCCCAATTTGAAGCCCTTGTTCTCTTAAATGTGTCCCGCAAATATCTTTTTAATGTTTTGCATAGGAGAAAGGAAAAAGCGATGAGAGTATAGAGAATGTTCCATCAACAATTTCTAGTCTATCAACTTCCAAATGAGCATAAACTTAAATGGGAGATTACAGAAGGTCGTGCTTGTTCCCAATTTGAAGCCCTTGTTCTCTTGAATGTGTTTCATACATATCGTTGTTTGGGCTTCCGTCTGTGAAACGCTGGGACAGTTGGGGTTATGTTCCATCAACAATTTCTTGTCTATCAACTTCCCAATGAGCATAAACTTAAATGGGAGATTACAGAAGGTCGTGCTTGGTCCCAATTTGAAGCCCTTGTTCTCTTGAATGTGTCCCGCAAATATCTTTTTAATGTTTTGAATATGAGAAAGGGAAAAGCGATGAGAGTATATAGAATGTTCCATCAACAATTTCTTGTCTATCAACTTCCCAATGAGCACAAACTTAAATGGGAGATTACAGAAGGTCGTGCTTGGTCCCAATTTGAAGCCCTTTTTCTCATAAATGTGTCCGGTAAATATCTTTTTAATGTTTTGCATAGGAGAAAGGAAAAAGCGATGAGAGTATAGAGAATGTTCAATCAACAATTTCTTGTCTATCAACTTCCCAATGAGCACAAACTTAAATGGGAGATTACAGAAGGTCGTGCTTGGTCCCAATTTGAAGCCCTTGTTCTCTTGAATGTGTTTCATACATATCGTTGTTTGGGCTTCCGTCTGTGAAACGCTGGGACAGTTGGGGTTATGTTCCATCAACAATTTCTAGTCTATCAACTTCCAAATGAGCATAAACTTAAATGGGAGATTACAGAAGGTCGTGCTTGTTCCCAATTTGAAGCCCTTGTTCTCTTGAATGTGTTTCATACATATCGTTGTTTGGGCTTCCGTCTGTGAAACGCTGGGACAGTTGGGGTTATGTTCCATCAACAATTTCTTGTCTATCAACTTCCCAATGAGCATAAACTTAAATGGGAGATTACAGAAGGTCGTGCTTGGTCCCAATTTGAAGCCCTTGTTCTCTTGAATGTGTCCCGCAAATATCTTTTTAATGTTTTGAATATGAGAAAGGGAAAAGCGATGAGAGTATATAGAATGTTCCATCAACAATTTCTTGTCTATCAACTTCCCAATGAGCACAAACTTAAATGGGAGATTACAGAAGGTCGTGCTTGGTCCCAATTTGAAGCCCTTTTTCTCATAAATGTGTCCGGTAAATATCTTTTTAATGTTTTGCATAGGAGAAAGGAAAAAGCGATGAGAGTATAGAGAATGTTCAATCAACAATTTCTTGTCTATCAACTTCCCAATGAGCACAAACTTAAATGGGAAATTACAGAAGGTCGTGCTTGGTCCCAATTTGAAGCCCTTGTTCTCTTGAATGTGTTTCATACATATCGTTGTTTGGGCTTCCGTCTGTGAAACGCTGGGACAGTTGGGGTTATGTTCCATCAACAATTTCTTGTCTATCAACTTCCCAATGAGCATAAACTTAAATGGGAGATTACAGAAGGTCGTGCTTGGTCCCAATTTGAAGCCCTTGTTCTCATGAATGTGTCCCGCAAATATCTTTTTAATGTTTTGCATAGGAGAAAGGAAAAAGCGATGAGAGTATAGAGAATGTTACATCAACAATTTCTTGTCTATCAACTTCCCAATGAGCATAAATTTAAAAGGGAGATTACAGAAGGTCGTGCTTGTTCCCAATTTGAAGCCCTTGTTCTCATGAATGTGTTCCGCAAATATCTTTTTAATGTTTTGAATAGGAGAAAGGAAAAAGCGATGAAAGTATAGAGAATGTTCCATCAACAATTTCTTGTCTATCAACTTCCCAATGAGCATAAACTTAAATGGGAGATTACAGAAGGTCGTGCTTGGTCCCAATTTGAAGCCCTTGTCCTCCTGAATGTGTCCGATAAATATCTTTTTAATGTTTTGCATAGGAGAAAGGAAAAAGCGATGAGAGTATAGAGAATGTTCAATCAACAATTTCTTGTCTATCAACTTCCCAATGAGCACAAACTTAAATGGAAGATTACAGAAGGTCGTGCTCGGTCCCAATTTGAAGCCCTTGTTCTCATGAATGTGTTTCATACATATCGTTGTTTGGTCTTCCGTCTGTGAAACGCTGGGACAGTTGGGGTTATGTTCCATCAACAATTTCTTGTCTATCAACTTCCCAATGAGCATAAACTTAAATGGGAGATTACAGAAGGTCGTGCTTGGTCCCAATTTGAAGCCCTTGTTCTCATAAATGTGTCCCGCAAATATCTTTTTAATGTTTCGCATAGGAGAAAGGAAAAGCGATGAGAGTATAGAGAATGTTCCATCAACAATTTCTTGTCTATCAACTTCCCAATGAGCACAAACTTAAATGGGAGATTACAGAAGGTCGTGCTTGGTCCCAATTTGAAGCCCTTGTTCTCTTGAATGTGTTTCATACATATCGTTGTTTGGGCTTCCGTCTGTGAAACGCTGGGACAGTTGGGGTTATGTTCCATTAACAATTTCTTGTCTATCAACTTCCCAATGAGCATAAACTTAAATGGGAGATTACAGAAAGTCGTGCTTGGTCCAAATTTGAAGCCCTTGTTCTCTTGAATGTGTTTCATACATATCGTTGTTTGGTCTTCCGTCTGTGAAACGCTGGGAAAGTTGGGGTTATGTTCCATCAACAATTTCTTGTCTATCAACTTCCCAATGAGCATAAACTTAAATGGGAGATTACAGAAGGTCGTGCTTGGTCCCAATTTGAAGCCCTTGTTCTCATGAATGTGTCCCGCAAATATCTTTTTAATGTTTTGCATAGGAGAAAGGAAAAAGCGATGAGAGTATAGAGAATGTTCCATCAACAATTTCTTGTCTATCAACTTCCCAATGAGCATAAGTTTAAGGGAGATTACAGAAGGTCGTGCTTGTTCCCAATTTGAAGCCCTTGTTCTCATGAATGTGTTTCATACATATCGTTGTTTGGTCTTCCGTCCGTGAAACGCTGGGACAGTTGGGGTTATGTTCCATCAACAATTTCTTGTCTATCAACTTCCCAATGAGCATAAACTTAAATGGGAGATTACAGAAGGTCGTGCTTGGTCCCAATTTGAAGCCCTTGTTCTCATGAATGTGTTTCATACATATCGTTGTTTGGTCTTCCGTCTGTGAAACGCTGGGACAGTTGGGGTTATGTTCCATCAACAATTTCTTGTCTATCAACTTCCCAATGAGCATAAACTTAATTGGGAGATTACAGAAGGTCGTGCTTGGTCCCAATTTGAAGCCCTTGTTCTCATGAATGTGTCCCGCAAATATCTTTTTAATGTTTTGCATAGGAGAAAGGAAAAAGCGATGAGAGTATAGAGAATGTTCCATCAACAATTTCTTGTCTATCAACTTCCCAATGAGCATAAGTTTAAAAGGGAGATTACAGAAGGTCGTGCTTGTTCCCAATTTGAAGCCCTTGTTCTCATGAATGTGTTTCATACATATCGTTGTTTGGTCTTCCGTCCGTGAAACGCTGGGACAGTTGGGGTTATGTTCCATCAACAATTTCTTGTCTATCAACTTCCCAATGAGCATAAACTTAAATGGGAGATTACAGAAGGTCGTGCTTGGTCCCAATTTGAAGCCCTTGTTCTCATGAATGTGTTTCATACATATCGTTGTTTGGTCTTCCGTCTGTGAAACGCTGGGACAGTTGGGGTTATGTTCCATCAACAATTTCTTGTCTATCAACTTCCCAATGAGCATAAACTTAAATGGGAGATTACAGAAGGTCGTTCTTGGTCCCAATTTGAAGCCCTTGTTCTCATGAATGTGTCCCGCAAATATCTTTTTAATGTTTTGCATAGGAGAAAGGAAAAAGCGATGAGAGTATAGAGAATGTTCCATCAACAATTTCTTGTCTATCAACTTCCCAATGAGCTTAAATTTAAAAGGAGATTACAGAAGGTCGTGCTTGTTCCCAATTTGAAGCCCTTGTTCTCATGAATGTGTTTCATAAATATCGTTGTTTGGTCTTCCGTCTGTGAAACGCTGGGACAGTTGGGGTTATGATCCATCAACAATTTCTTGTCTATTAACTTCCCAATGAGCATAAACTTAAATGGGAGATTACAGAAGGTCGTGCTTGTTCCCAATTTGAAGCCCTTGTTCTCATGAATGTGTTCCGCAAATATCTTTTTAATGTTTTGAATAGGAGAAAGGAAAAAGCGATGAAAGTATAGAGAATGTTCCATCAACAATTTCTTGTCTATCAACTTCCCAATGAGCATAAACTTAAATGGGAGATTACAGAAGGTCGTGCTTGGTCCCAATTTGAAGCCCTTGTTCTCATAAATGTGTCCCGCAAATATCTTTTTAATGTTTCGCATAGGAGAAAGGAAAAAGCGATGAGAGTATAGAGAATGTTCCATCAACAATTTCTTGTCTATCAACTTCCCAATGAGCACAAACTTAAATGGAGATTACAGAAGGTCGTGCTTGGTCCCAATTTGAAGCCCTTTTTCTCATAAATGTGTCCGATAAATATCTTTTTAATGTTTTGCATAGGAGAAAGGAAAAAGCGATGAGAGTATAGAGAATGTTACATCAACAATTTCTTGTCTATCAACTTCCCAATGAGCATAAATTTAAAAGGGAGATTACAGAAGGTCGTGCTTGTTCCCAATTTGAAGCCCTTGTTCTCATGAATGTGTTCCGCAAATATCTTTTTAATGTTTTGAATAGGAGAAAGGAAAAAGCGATGAAAGTATAGAGAATGTTCCATCAACAATTTCTTGTCTATCAACTTCCCAATGAGCATAAACTTAAATGGGAGATTACAGAAGGTCGTGCTTGGTCCCAATTTGAAGCCCTTGTTCTCATGAATGTGTTTCATACATATCGTTGTTTGGTCTTCCGTCTGTGAAACGCTGGGACATTTGGGGTTATGTTCCATCAACAATTTCTTGTCTATCAACTTCCCAATGAGCATAAACTTAAATGTGAGATTACAGAAGGTCGTGCTTGGTCCCAATTTGAAGCCCTTTTTCTCGTGAATGTGTCCGATAAATATCTTTTTAATGTTTTGCATAGGAGAAAGGAAAAAGCGATGAGAGTATAGAGAATGTTCCATCAACAATTTCTTGTCTATCAACTTCCCAATGAGCATAAATTTAAAAGGGAGATTACAGAAGGTCGTGCTTGTTCCCAATTTGAAGCCCTTGTTCTCATGAATGTGTTTCATACATATCGTTGTTTGGTCTTCCGTCCGTGAAACGCTGGGACAGTTGGGGTTATGTTCCATCAACAATTTCTTGTCTATCAACTTCCCAATGAGCATAAACTTAAATGGGAGATTACAGAAGGTCGTGCTTGGTCCCAATTTGAAGCCCTTGTTCTCATAAATGTGTCCCGCAAATATCTTTTTAATGTTTCGCATAGGAGAAAGGAAAAAGCGATGAGAGTATAGAGAATGTTCCATCAACAATTTCTTGTCTATCAACTTCCCAATGAGCACAAACTTAAATGGGAGATTACAGAAGGTCGTGCTTGGTCCCAATTTGAAGCCCTTGTTCTCTTGAATGTGTTTCATACATATCGTTGTTTGGGCTTCCGTCTGTGAAACGCTGGGACAGTTGGGGTTATGTTCCATTAACAATTTCTTGTCTATCAACTTCCCAATGAGCATAAACTTAAATGGGAGATTACAGAAAGTCGTGCTTGGTCCCAATTTGAAGCCCTTGTTCTCTTGAATGTGTTTCATACATATCGTTGTTTGGTCTTCCGTCTGTGAAACGCTGGGAAAGTTGGGGTTATGTTCCATCAACAATTTCTTGTCTATCAACTTCCCAATGAGCATAAACTTAAATGGGAGATTACAGAAGGTCGTGCTTGGTCCCAATTTGAAGCCCTTGTTCTCATGAATGTGTCCCGCAAATATCTTTTTAATGTTTTGCATAGGAGAAAGGAAAAAGCGATGAGAGTATAGAGAATGTTCCATCAACAATTTCTTGTCTATCAACTTCCCAATGAGCATAAATTTAAAAGGGAGATTACAGAAGGTCGTGCTTGTTCCCAATTTGAAGCCCTTGTTCTCATGAATGTGTTTCATACATATCGTTGTTTGGTCTTCCGTCTGTGAAACGCTGGGACAGTTGGGGTTATGTTCCATCAACAATTTCTTGTCTATCAACTTCCCAATGAGCATAAACTTAAATGGGAGATTACAGAAGGTCGTGCTTGGTCCCAATTTGAAGCCCTTGTTCTCATGAATGTGTCCCGCAAATATCTTTTTAATGTTTTGCATAGGAGAAAGGAAAAAGCGATAGAGAGTATAGAGAATGTTCCATCAACAATTTCTTGTCTATCAACTTCCCAATGAGCATAAATTTAAAAGGGAGATTACAGAAGGTCGTGCTTGTTCCCAATTTGAAGCCCTTGTTCTCATGAATGTGTTTCATACATATCGTTGTTTGGTCTTCCGTCCGTGAAACGCTGGGACAGTTGGGGTTATGTTCCATCAACAATTTCTTGTCTATCAACTTCCCAATGAGCATAAACTTAAATGGGAGATTACAGAAGGTCGTGCTTGGTCCCAATTTGAAGCCCTTGTTCTCATGAATGTGTTTCATACATATCGTTGTTTGGTCTTCCGTCTGTGAAACGCTGGGACAGTTGGGGTTATGTTCCATCAACAATTTCTTGTCTATCAACTTCCCAATGAGCATAAACTTAAATGGGAGATTACAGAAGGTCGTGCTTGGTCCCAATTTGAAGCCCTTGTTCTCATGAATGTGTCCCGCAAATATCTTTTTAATGTTTTGCATAGGAGAAAGGAAAAAGCGATGAGAGTATAGAGAATGTTCCATCAACAATTTCTTGTCTATCAACTCCCCAAGGAGCATAAATTTAAAAGGGAGATTACAGAAGGTCGTGCTTGGTCCCAATTTGAAGCCCTTGTTCTCTTGAATGTGTTTCATACATATCGTTGTTTGGGCTTCCGTCTGTGAAACGCTGGGACAGTTGGGGTTATGTTCCATTAACAATTTCTTGTCTATCAACTTCCCAATGAGCATAAACTTAAATGGGAGATTACAGAAAGTCGTGCTTGGTCCCAATTTGAAGCCCTTGTTCTCTTGAATGTGTTTCATACATATCGTTGTTTGGTCTTCCGTCTGTGAAACGCTGGGAAAGTTGGGGTTATGTTCCATCAACAATTTCTTGTCTATCAACTTCCCAATGAGCATAAACTTAAATGGGAGATTACAGAAGGTCGTGCTTGGTCCCAATTTGAAGCCCTTGTTCTCATGAATGTGTCCCGCAAATATCTTTTTAATGTTTTGCATAGGAGAAAGGAAAAAGCGATGAGAGTATAGAGAATGTTCCATCAACAATTTCTTGTCTATCAACTTCCCAATGAGCATAAATTTAAAAGGGAGATTACAGAAGGTCGTGCTTGTTCCCAATTTGAAGCCCTTGTTCTCATGAATGTGTTTCATACATATCGTTGTTTGGTCTTCCGTCTGTGAAACGCTGGGACAGTTGGGGTTATGTTCCATCAACAATTTCTTGTCTATCAACTTCCCAATGAGCATAAACTTAAATGGGAGATTACAGAAGGTCGTGCTTGGTCCCAATTTGAAGCCCTTGTTCTCATGAATGTGTCCCGCAAATATCTTTTTAATGTTTTGCATAGGAGAAAGGAAAAAGCGATGAGAGTATAGAGAATGTTCCATCAACAATTTCTTGTCTATCAACTTCCCAATGAGCATAAATTTAAAAGGGAGATTACAGAAGGTCGTGCTTGTTCCCAATTTGAAGCCCTTGTTCTCATGAATGTGTTTCATACATATCGTTGTTTGGTCTTCCGTCCGTGAAACGCTGGGACAGTTGGGGTTATGTTCCATCAACAATTTCTTGTCTATCAACTTCCCAATGAGCATAAACTTAAATGGGAGATTACAGAAGGTCGTGCTTGGTCCCAATTTGAAGCCCTTGTTCTCATGAATGTGTTTCATACATATCGTTGTTTGGTCTTCCGTCTGTGAAACGCTGGGACAGTTGGGGTTATGTTCCATCAACAATTTCTTGTCTATCAACTTCCCAATGAGCATAAACTTAAATGGGAGATTACAGAAGGTCGTGCTTGGTCCCAATTTGAAGCCCTTGTTCTCATGAATGTGTCCCGCAAATATCTTTTAATGTTTTGCATAGGAGAAAGGAAAAAGCGATGAGAGTATAGAGAATGTTCCATCAACAATTTCTTGTCTATCAACTCCCAATGAGCATAAATTTAAAAGGGAGATTACAGAAGGTCGTGCTTGTTCCCAATTTGAAGCCCTTGTTCTCATGAATGTGTTTCATACATATCGTTGTTTGGTCTTCCGTCCGTGAAACGCTGGGACAGTTAGGGTTATGTTCCATCAACAATTTCTTGTCTATCAACTTCCCAATGAGCATAAACTTAAATCGGAGATTACAGAAGGTCGTGCTTGGTCCCAATTTGAAGCCCTTGTTCTCCTGAATGTGTTTCATAAATATCGTTGTTTGGTCTTCCGTCTGTGAAACGCTGGGACAGTTGGGGTTATGTTCCATCAACAATTTCTTGTCTATCAACTTCCCAATGAGCATAAACTTAAATGGGAGATTACAGAAGGTCGTGCTTGGTCCCAATTTGAAGCCCTTGTTCTTACATGAATGTGTCCCATAAATATCTTTTTAATGTTTTGCATAGGAGAAAGGAAAAAGCGTTGAGAGTATAGAGAATGTTCCATCAACAATTTCTTGTCTATCAACTTCCCAATGAGCATAAATTTAAATGGGAGATTACAGAAGGTCGTGCTTGTTCCCAATTTGAAGCCCTTGTTCTCATGAATGTGTTTCATACATATCGTTGTTTGGTCTTCCGTCTGTGAAACGCTGGGACAGTTGGGGTTATGTTCCATCAACAATTTCTTGTCTATCAACTTCCCAATGAGCATAAACTTAAATGGGAGATTACAGAAGGTCGTGCTTGGTCCCAATTTGAAGCCCTTGTTCTCATGAATGTGTCCCAAAAATATCTTTTTAATGTTTTGCATAGGAGAAAGGAAAAAGCGATGAGAGTTTATAGAGAATGTTCCATCAACAATTTCTTGTCTATCAACTCCCCAAGGAGCATAAATTTAAAAGGGAGATTACAGAAGGTCGTGCTTGTTCCCAATTTGAAGCCCTTGTTCTCATGAATGTGTTTCATACATATCGTTGTTTGGTCTTCCGTCTGTGAAACGCTGGGACAGTTGGGGTAATGTTCCATCAACAATTTCTTGTCTATCAACTTCCCAATGAGCATAAACTTAAATGGGAGATTACAGAAGGTCGTGCTTGGTCCCAATTTGAAGCCCTTGTCCTCTTGAATGTGTCCGATAAATATCTTTTTAATGTTTTGCATAGGAGAAAGGAAAAAGCGATGAGAGTATAGAGAATGTTCAATCAACAATTTCTTGTCTATCAACTTCCCAATGAGCACAAACTTAAATGGGAGATTACAGAAGGTCGTGCTTGGTCCCAATTTGAAGCCCTTGTTCTCATGAATGTGTGGCAAACATATCTTTGTTTGGGCTTCCGTCTGAGAAACGCTGGGACAGTTGGGGTTATGTTCCATCAACAATTTCTTGTCTATCAACTTCTCCCAATGAGCATAAACTTAAATGGGAGATTACAGAAGGTCGTGCTTGGTCCCAATTTGAAGCCCTTGTTCTCATGAATGTGTTTCATACATATCGTTGTTTGGTCTTCCGTCTGTGAAACGCTGGGACAGTTGGGGTTATGTTCCATCAACAATTTCTTGTCTATCAACTTCCCAATGAGCATAAACTTAAATGGGAGATTACAGAAGGTCGTGCTTGGTCCCAATTTGAAGCCCTTGTTCTCATGAATGTGTCCAGCAAATATCTTTTTAATGTTTTGCATAGGAGAAAGGAAAAAGCGATGAGAGTATAGAGAATGTTCCATCAACAATTTCTTGTCTATCAACTTCCCAATGAGCATAAACTTAAATTGGAGATTACAGTAGGTCGTGCTTGATTCCAATTTGAAGCCCTTGTTCTCATGAATGTGTTTCATACATATCGTTGTTTGGTCTTCCGTCTGTGAAACGCTGGGACAGTTGGGGTTATGTTCCATCAACAATTTCTTGTCTATCAACTTCCCAATGAGCATAAACTTAAATGGGAGATTACAGAAGATCGTGCTTGGTCCCAATTTGAAGCCCTTGTTCTCATGAATGTGTCCCGCAAATATCTTTTTAATGTTTTGCATAGGAGAAAGGAAAAAGCGATGAAAGTATAGAGAATGTTCCATCAACAATTTCTTGTCTATCAACTTCCCAATGAGCATAAATTTAAAAGGGAGATTACAGAAGGTCGTGCTTGTTCCCAATTTGAAGCCCTTGTTCTCATGAATGTGTTTCATACATATCGTTGTTTGGTCTTCCGTCTGTGAAACGCTGGGACAGTTGGGGTTATGTTCCATCAACAATTTCTTGTCTATCAACTTCCCAATGAGCATAAACTTAAATGGGAGATTACAGAAGGTCGTGCTTGGTCCCAATTTGAAGCCCTTGTTCTCATGAATGTGTCCCGCAAATATCTTTTTAATGTTTTGCATAGGAGAAAGGAAAAAGCGATGAGAGTATAGAGAATGTTCCATCAACAATTTCTTGTCTATCAACTCCCCAAGGAGCATAAATTTAAAAGGAGATTACAGAAGGTCGTGCTTGTCCCAATTTGAAGCCCTTGTTCTCATGAATGTGTTTCATACATATCGTTGTTTGGTCTTCCGTCTGTGAAACGCTGGGACAGTTGGGGTAATGTTCCATCAACAATTTCTTGTCTATCAACTTCCCAATGAGCATAAACTTAAATGGGAGATTACAGAAGGTCGTGCTTGGTCCCAATTTGAAGCCCTTGTCCTCCTGAATGTGTCCGATAAATATCTTTTTAATGTTTTGCATAGGAGAAAAGAAAAAGCGATGAGAGTATAGAGAATGTTCAATCAACAATTTCTTGTCTATCAACTTCCCAATGAGCACAAACTTAAATGGGAGATTACAGAAGGTCGTGCTTGGTCCCAATTTGAAGCCCTTGTTCTCATGAATGTGTTTCATACATATCGTTGTTTGGGCTTCCGTCTGTGAAACAACTGGGACAGTTGGGGTTATGTTCCATCAACAATTTCTTGTCTATCAACTTCCCAATGAGCATAAACTTAAATGGGAGATTACAGAAGGTCGTGCTTGGTCCCAATTTGAAGCCCTTGTTCTCATGAATGTGTTTCATACATATCGTTGTTTGGTCTTCCGTCTGTGAAACGCTGGGACAGTTGGGGTTATGTTCCATCAACAATTTCTTGTCTATCAACTTCCCAATGAGCATAAACTTAAATGGGAGATTACAGAAGGTCGTGCTTGGTCCCAATTTGAAGCCCTTGTTCTCATGAATGTGTCCAGCAAATATCTTTTTAATGTTTTGCATAGGAGAAAGGAAAAAGCGATGAGAGTATAAGAATGTTCCATCAACAATTTCTTGTCTATCAACTTCCCAATGAGCATAAATTTAAAGGAGATTACAGAAGGTCGTGCTTGTTCCCAATTTGAAGCCCTTGTTCTCATGAATGTGTTTCATACATATCGTTGTTTGGTCTTCCGTCTGTGAAACGCTGGGACAGTTGGGGTTATGTTCCATCAACAATTTCTTGTCTATCAACTTCCCAATGAGCATAAACTTAAATGGGAGATTACAGAAGGTCGTGCTTGGTCCCAATTTGAAGCTCTTGTTCTCCTCAATGTGTTCCATAAATATCTTGTTAATGTTTTGCATAGGAGAAAAAAAGGCGATGAGAGTTCAGAGAATGTCTATCAACTTCCCAATGAGCATAAACGTCAATGCGAGATTATAGAAGGTCGTGATTGGTCCCAATTTGAAGCTCTTGTTCTCCTCAATGTGTTTCATACATATCGTTTTTGGGCTTCCGTCTGTGAAACGCTGGGACAGTTAGGGTTATGTTCCATCAACAATTTCTTGTCTATCAACTTCCCAATGAGCATAAACTTAAATGGGAGATTACAGGAGGTCGTGCTTGGTCCCAATTTGAAGCCCTTGTTCTCATGAATGTGTTTCATACATATCGTTGTTTGGTCTTCCGTCTGTGAAACGCTGGGACAGTTGGGGTTATGTTCCATCAACAATTTCTTGTCTATCAACTTCCCAATGAGCATAAACTTAAATGGGAGATTACAGAAGGTCGTGTGGTCCCAATTTGAAGCCCTTGTTCTCATGAATGTGTCACGCAAATATCTTTTTAATGTTTTGCATAGGAGAAAGGAAAAAGCGATGAGAGTATAGAGAATGTTCCATCAACAATTTCTTGTCTATCAACTTCCCAATGATCATAAACTTCAAGGGGAGATTACAGAAGGTCGTGCTTGGTCCCAATTTGAAGCCCTTGTTCTCATGAATGTGTTTCATACATATCGTTGTTTGGTCTTCCGTCTGTGAAACGCTGGGACAGTTGGGGTTATGTTCCATCAACAATTTCTTGTCTATCAACTTCCCAATGAGCATAAACTTAAATGGGAGATTACAGAAGGTCGTGCTTGGTCCCAATTTTGAAGCCCTTGTTCTCATGAATGTGTCCCGCAAATATCTTTTTAATGTTTTGCATAGGAGAAAGGAAATAGCGATGAGAGTATAGAGAATGTTCCATCAACAATTTCTTGTCTATCAACTTCCCAATGAGCATAAACTTAAATGGGAGATTACAGAAGGTCGTGCTTGGTCCCAAAATTTGAAGCACTTTTTCTCATGAATGTTTCCCGCAAATATCTTTTTAATGTTTTGAATAGGAGAAAGGAAAAAGCGATGAGAGTATAGAGAATGTTCCATCAACAATTTCTTGTCTATCAACTTCACAATGAGCATAAACTTAAATGGGAGATTACAGAAGGTCGTGCTTGGTCCCAATTTGAAGCCCTTGTCCTCCTGAATGTGTCCGATAAATATCTTTTTAATGTTTTGCATAGGAGAAAGGAAAAAGCGATGAGAGTATAGAGAATATTCAATCAACAATTACTTGTCTATCAACTTCCCAATGAGCACAAACTTAAATGGGAGATTACAGAAGGTCGTTCTTGGTCCCAATTTGAAGCCCCTGTCCTCCTGAATGTGTCCGATAAATATCTTTTTAATGTTTTGCATAGGAGAAAGGAAAAAGCGATGAGAGTATAGAGAATGTTCAATCAACAATTTCTTGTCTATCAACTTCCCAATGAGCACAAACTTAAATGGGAGATTACAGAAGGTCGTGCTTGGTCCCAATTTGAAGCCCTTTTTCTCATGAATGTTTCCCGCAAATATCTTTTTAATGTTTTGAATAGGAGAAAGGAAAAAGCGATGAGAGTATAGAGAATGTTCCATCAACAATTTCTTGTCTATCAACTTCCCAATGAGCATAAACTTCAACGGAAGATTACAGAAGGTCGTGCTTGGTCCCAATTTGAAGCCCTTGTTCTCCTGAATGTGTTCCAAACATATCTTTTTTTTGTCTTCCGTCTGTGAAACGCTGGGACAGTTGGGGTAATGTTCCATCAACAATTTCTTGTCTATCAACTTCCCAATGAGCATAAACTTAAATGGGAGATTACAGAAGGTCGTGCTTGGTCCCAATTTGAAGCCCTTGTCCTCCTGAATGTGTCCGATAAATATCTTTTTAATGTTTTGCATAGGAGAAAGGAAAAAGCGATGAGTATAGAGAATGTTCCATCAACTATTTCTTGTCTATCAACTTCCCAATGAGCATAAACTTCAACGGGAGATTACAGAAGGTCGTGCTTGGTCCCAATTTGAAGCCCTTGTTCTCCTGAATGTGTCCATAAATATCTTTTTAATGTTTTGCATAGGAGAAAGGAAAAAGCGATGAGAGTATAGAGAATGTTCCATCAACAATTTCTTGTCTATCAACTTCCCAATGAGCATAAACTTAAATGGGAGATTACAGAAGGTCGTGCTTGGTCCCAATTTGAAGCCCTTGTTCTCATGAATGTTTCCATAAATATCTTTTTAATGTTTTGCATAGGAGAAAGGAAAAAGCGATGAGAGTATAGAGAATGTTCCATCAACAATTTCTTGTCTATCAACTTCCCAATGAGCATAAACTTAAATGGGAGATTACAGAAGGTCGTGCTTGGTCCCAATTTGAAGCGCTTGTTCTCTTGAATGTGTTTCATCAATATCGTTGTTTGGCTTCCGTCTGGAAAACGCTGGGACAGTTAGGGTTATGTTCCATCAACAATTTCTTGTCTATCAACTTCCCAATGAGCATAAACTTAAATGGGAGATTACAGAAGGTCGTGCTTGGTCCCAATTTGAAGCCCTTGTTCTCTTGAATGTGTCCCATAAATATCTTTTTAATGTTTTGCATAGGAGAAAGGAAAAAGCGATGAGAGTATAGAGAATGTTCCATCAACAATTTCTTGTCTATCAACTTCCCAATGAGCATAAACTTAAATGGGAGATTACAGAAGGTCGTGCTTGGTCCCAATTTGAAGCCCTTGTTCTCTTGAATGTGTTTCATAAATATCGTTTTTGGTCTTCCATCTGTGAAACGCTGGGACAGTTAGAGAATGTTCCATCAACAATTTCTTGTCTATCAACTTCCCAATGAGCATAAACTTAAATGGGAGATTACAGAAGGTCGTGCTTGGTCCCAATTTGAAGCCCTTGTTCTCCTGAATGTGTCCATAAATATCTTTTTAATGTTTTGCATAGGAGAAAGGAAAAAGCGATGAGAGTATAGAGAATGTTCCATCAACAATTTCTTGTCTATCAACTTCCCAATGAGCATAAACTTAAATGGGAGATTACAGAAGGTCGTGCTTGGTCCCAATTTGAAGCCCTTGTTCTCTTGAATGTGTTTCATAAATATCGTTTTTGTTTTGCATAGGTGAAACGCTGGGACAGTTGGGGAATGTTCCATCAACAATTTCTTGTCTATCAACTTCCCAATGAGCATAAACTTAAATGGGAGATTACAGAAGGTCGTGCTTGGTCCCAATTTGAAGCCCTTGTTCTCTTGAATGTGTCCAATAAATATCTTTTTAATGTTTTGCATAGGAGAAAGGAAAAAGCGATGAGAGTATAGAGAATGTTCCATCAACAATTTCTTGTCTATCAACTTCCCAATGAGCATAAACTTAAATGGGAGATTACAGAAGGTCGTGCTTGGTCCCAATTTGAAGCCCTTGTTCTTTGAATGTGTCCCATAAATATCTTTTTAATGTTTTGCATAGGAGAAAGGAAAAAGCGATGAGAGTATAGAGAATGTTCCATCAACAATTTCTTGTCTATCAACTTCCCAATGAGCATAAACTTAAATGGGAGATTAC